>CM032633.1:7855046-8094112 GCA_019097785.1 Fraxinus excelsior | reverse complement strand
GGTTCCACTGTCCCTATCCGTGGCATTGGTACAGTGGACCCCTCACCCTCCTTATCTCTCTCATCTGTCTTGTACATTCCATCGTTTTCCTTTAATTTGATGTCAGTTAGCAAACTCACAAAACATCTTAATTGTTCTGTCTCCTTTTTTCCTGATTCTGTCATTCTCCAGGATTTGAGGACACAGAAGACGATTGGTACATGGCGTGAGAACAATGGCCTTTATTATCTTAATCATGATGGGAGCCCTGCACATCCACCTACTGCATGTCCTGCTGTTGCGTCTGCTCATCAGATCCATTGTCGCCTGGGTCATCCCTGCCTTGGCAACCTCAAGTTACTTTTTCCTAGTTTCAGTCATTTGTCTTCTTTAGAGTGTGAGTCTTGTCAAATGGGTAAGCATCGTCGTGTTTCATGTGCTTCCCCTGCTCATGTTCGAGCATCGAGTCCTTTTAGTTTAGTTCATTCAGATGTTTGGGGTCCTTCTCGTGTTACTTCTACATTTGGTTTTCGTTATTTTGTCACTTTTGTGGATGATTTTTCAAGGGTTACTTGGCTTTATTTAATGAAAGATCGTTCGGAATTATTCTCTATTTTTCGTGCATTTTGTGCTGAAGTTAAAACTCAATTTAATGTACCCGTTCGTATTCTTCGTAGTGATAATGCTCGTGAATATTTTTTCTCAGCCTTTTACTTCCTTTATGTCACACTCTGGTATCCTGCATCAATCTTCTTGCCCTCACACACCACAGCAAAATGGGGTTGCTGAGCGTAAGAATCGACATCTCCTAGAAGTGGCCCGTACTCTTCTTTTTGAGATGAACGTTCCCAAACATTTCTGGGGCGATGCGGTTCTTACAGCTTGCTTCCTAATCAACCGGATGCCATCTTCTACCCTACGAGGCACAGTTCCCCATTCCACTCTCTTTCCCCGTTCACCCTTGGTTAGTTTACCTCCTCGCATATTTGGGTGTGTCTGTTTTGTTCATCAGTTGACTCCCGGCAGGGACAAGTTAGATCCCCGTGCTTTGAAGTGTGTTTTCCTAGGTTATTCTCGCACGCAAAAAGGTTATCGATGTTATAGTCCATCCTTACGTCACTCACTTATTTGTGCAGATGTTACATTCTTTGAGTCCACTCCTTACTTTTCTGACCCGTCCTCTCGACTTGATCTGGATGTTACACTTCCTTTGCCAATTGACCCTACCCCCACGCTATCTTCCTCCGCTCCAGATCCTATCCCCCTCAATCGTTCTTCGGTCCCTTTGCAGGTATACTCTCGTCGCCAGAAGGCTGCCTCCGCTGTTGTACCTATCGACTCTGTGCCCTCAGATTCTTCTCCAGCAGACCTGCCCATGTCTGACATGGACATACCCATTGCCGTCCGGAAAATCATCCTATTTCTAACTTTGTCTCGTATGCGCACCTTTCTCCTTCATACTCCTCTTTTGTTGCTTCTCTGTCCTCTGTTTCTATTCCTAAGTCTGTTTCAGAGGCACTTACTAACCCTGGTTGGGCTAAAGCAATGAAGGAAGAAATGACTGCTTTACATCAAAATGGTACTTGGGATCTTGTCTTGCTTCCGCCTGACAAAGCTCCAGTTGGATGTAAATGGGTGTACACTGTTAAAGTTCATCCGGATGGCACCGTTGATCGACTCAAGGCCCGCTTGGTTGCTAAAGGTTATACTCAGATCTATGGTCTTGATTACTATGAGACATTTTCTCCCGTTGCCAAGCTCGCTTCTGTTCGTTTGTTCATCTCTCTGGCTGCCACTTTTCATTGGCCATTACATCAGCTCGATATCAAGAATGCTTTCTTAAATGGCGATCTAACTGAGGAAGGTTATATGGAGCAACCTCCTGGGTTTGTTGCTCAGGGGGAGTCTGATTTGGTATGTCGGTTGAAGAAGTCTATTTATGGCCTCAAGCAGTCTCCTAGAGCATGGTTTGGAAGATTTAGTGAAGTGGTTACTGAATTTGGTCTTCAGCGTTGTGGGGTCGATCATTCTGTCTTCTACAAGCACAGTGAGGTTGGCAGAATCCTATTAATTGTGTATGTGGATGACATCGTGATTACCGGGGATGATCACAGTGGTATTCAAGAACTCAAAAAGTGTTTGCATAGTAAGTTCCAAACCAAAGATTTGGGGCACCTAAAGTATTTCTTGGGGATTGAAGTTGCTCGATCAAGTCAAGGCATTTATCTGTCCCAGAGAAAATATGTCCTCGATCTATTGAGCGAAACAGGAATGCTAGGAGCAAAACCTATTGACTCACCTATGGACCCAAACACCAAATTGTTGCCAGATCAGGGTATACCACTTACAGATTCAGCTCAATATAGACGGTTAGTTGGGAAGTTGAACTACTTGACAGTTACCAACCAGATATCTCCTTTGCTGTTAGTGTTATCAGTCAGTTCTTGGATCGTCCAATGATTTGTCATTGGGATGCGGTGATTCGTATCCTCCGATATCTGAAAGGTGCTCCGGGTTGTGGATTGCTATATCAAGATTTTGGACATACTCAAATAAAAGGGTACACAGATGCAGACTGGGCCGGATCACCCTTAGATAGGAAATCTACTACTGGGTACTGTGTGTTTGTTGGTGGTAACCTCGTCTCTTGGAAGAGTAAAAAGCAGACGGTAGTGGCACGATCGAGTGCAGAGTCGGAATACAGGGCAATGGCGCATACCACTTGTGAGTTAACATGGTTGAAACATTTGTTGGAAGAACTTGGATTTGAACACACTTCACCGATGGACCTGATATGTGATAATCAAGCAGCACTTCATATTGCATCCAACCCGGTCTTCCATGAGAGAACGAAGCACATTGAAGTTGACTGTCACTTCATTCGAGAAAAATTGTTGCAGAAGCAGATTGAGACTAAATATGTAAACTCAGCTGATCAGTTAGCTGATATATTCACTAAACCGTTGGGGGGCTCAAGGATAAAGTATATTTGTAACAAGCTTGGAGCACACAATATATATGCTCCATCTTGAGGGGGAGTGTTAAAGGGTATTTAGGTCATTTATGTAATACCTAGGGTTTCCTAAGGTTTTCCTAATGCTTATTATAAATAGTAAGAGAGGCTAACACAATAGACAAGCCTTCTCATTCTTTTACCAACAACAACAGCCAATACATAGCTCTAAGATACAAAGGATACATGTGCTTAACATTATATTACACTTGAAGTGCGGAAGGGGAAAAAAAGATCGCCAGATAGGTAAAATAAGCCCAAGGAACCAAATGCGGGGAACCTTTAATGAAATAGTCCAGTTTTTTTTCTTCAGAGGCAGCATAGATATAGAAATCAATCTCCTAGACTTCAGCCATAAGATAGAGTATGAAATGGAAGACGATTAGTTTCATGCACTGTATGCATGTAACATGACATGCCTTCATTCTGCAGATGCCAAACACACCACAAAATTAATGTTTCTTTCTTCTTTACCTATTTACCATCAAGTATTCAGGTAAACCAGCTCACTTTATACTCAGCAGACAGATAGGAAAAGGACAAGAATCTAAAGAAACAAACTTTAAAGTTGCTATCTCATCAATTAACTGTTCATCAGTTCAGAAGTACGAGCAATCCAACACGGTCAACTTCGTAGGTGCCTCAATAGGAAAATATTATCTTCCAAATATTTTAAATAAAAAATGCCTCCCAGTGACACAAGGATTTAACTAGCTATATGCCAAGAAGATATGTACATTTTCATTTTTATTTTAATTCAACAGCAACTCAGAAATCCAGACGCTCTGAACAAACAAAAACATGCATGACTGGGGACAAATGTGAATAATGAAGTGAAACGCAGTATAAAAAAGTGTACCCTTTGAGTTGAAGTATCAAAACATCCACCTTGAAATATTAATGATAACAAAAATAAGGACTTAAACTGGGGAACAACAATAACTCAATAAGAATTCAAAACCCAAAGTAGTGGCATAATTTACTTGATATAAAGATTTTGAGAGGCAAACTTATGTGTTAATGTGTCACGCCCAATATAAAAGCATACATTTGTTAACACATACAATAACAATATATGGATTCCATATAATTTTGATACCTTTGGTGGCAAGTGGTTTGATAAAAGCGCATTAGTTCTCCTCAGTATAAACTGAAAAATAAGCATGCGATCACTTGTAAGATATTTCTTAATAAAGAAGATTGCTTGTGATTCTACTGAACCTTGAATTCAGATCACCTTTAGAGAAAGCTATATTCAGGCATTAATTCATTGCAAGAGAGTTACCTGATTTACTTTTGCACTCAGTTCTGCCGATCGCTCATCTCCTAGCTTCTTCTCTTCTTCAGTAGCTGTGGGTTCTCTACCACAAATAATTGGCATCTTCACTTGGGATAGCAAATAATCCAATTAGAATGGAATATGTGCTATATATACAACTGGGACAATTAGATATAACAGTGGAACTCTGTCCATTCCCAAGAAGAATCACGCCTTTTGACCTATTAAATAGAAACTTCCAAGAAATTCATGCTCCTTGCTAATAATTCTAAAAATTCAGCCAGTTAGCTTACCTCATAGTAACGCCGGAAATATGCAGCATCGCCCAGGACTCCTGGGTTTGTAAAATTAACCATGGCATAGAACTCTTCTAGATCATTCTGGGTTAAAGGTAAAGTAGATTAAAGTATTGCCCAAGAAAGAAGTGAGAAAAAAATTAACAAGAAACAATGTAAAAATAATCAAGCCTAGGTTGTTCTCACTTGCATTGGAGTCCCCGACAAAAGTATGCGGCGCTTGCAGGTTAGAGCAGCTAATGCCTGGTCCAAAAATTTATTTTAGTCATCTCAAATCTGTTCTGCCATAGTGATCTCCACAAAATTAAAATCAATTGAATCGATATATCGTACTCGATTTGTCAGTGTCTGGTCATTTTTTAGCCTGTGAGCTTCATCACATATAAGAAGGTCACACGATCCACTTTGGTTGAATTTTGAAGAATGCATACGGAATGTCTCGTAGGAAACAATCAATACCTATGAGAATGTCAGTTAAACGTGTGCTCTCACCAAATAACCAGATAGTACCAGAAAATTTACCTGTAAATGGCTGCGAGGACTTGTGAAATTTTCAATGCAAGAGATAACATCATCTCGAGTGCTTTCACATAAAGCAACAAGTTTCACTCTCTCCCCAACCCATTTCGTGATTTCAGCTTCCCAATTACCCACAAGACTGGTAGGAGTCACGATAATTGCTTTTTTAACCATTGGTTTCCCATCAAGTCCCTGGAATAGAAGAGTATAAAGCAACGTGATTGACTGCAAAGTCTTCCCCAATCTACAGAAAACAACCCAAGAATAATAAGAATCTAAAAAATTTGGCAGAAAATGAATCTTGTGATCATAAAACAACACAAAAGAACATAATTCTGAGAATTATGGGTACTATTTGGTTTACCCCATATCATCAGCCAAAATGCACCCATTAATGTTGGCAGAACTCAGTACGCCTGAAACGCAATCAAACATGAACTGCACCCCTTCTCTGCAAGTGAAAATCAAGTTCAGCCTTCCAATTAACTACATACTTAAATCACCAAATAATGGACTTTATCCATTCATGCAATATTTTCGTCTTTGATTTAAAATCTTAACAGGCTAACAGCTACCAAACAGCCAGAAATAAATCAAAATTTTAAGCAAGTGCTTAGCTGCGGAACACTAAAATTAAGAATTAACATCTGAAAAAACTACTCCTTTATATACTCTGGTCAACTCATGCTGAAGAAAGACTTCAACGTGCATGTGAGACCTCCTCAAGAATGTGATGGCCACAAAATGTATCTCCTTAAATTGTAAGGATGCTTTCCCAACATGATATCACATTTATGCATATTTACTTTCTAGTCGTCCACCTTACATGTCAACATGACATTCTGACAGCAGAAAACCTACATAATTATTTAATGATGACCAGTGATACCTCTGATGGGGCCGGAGGAACTTCACAAGCAAGGGATCCACAACTATAGACACGGAAATGCAGTCTCTCCCTTCGGATTCTTCAGACTGCCATAACATCAGAGGCTCAATTCCTGGAGGTAAGCATATTTCCTCCTCTAACTCCTCTTGCTCGATAGTTTTAGAGATGTTGAACTTGTTTGTAATTGTGACCAAAGCAGGCCTTGATGAACCCCATGGCACGAATCTTTTACGAGCCCAAAGTCTGCGTGACAGTTGCGCTTTGTTCTCAGTATATCCATTAGAAGAAGGGGGCTTGAAAGGCTTTCTCAAACTAGCTGCTGCATCTGTCACTGAATATACGCGTGGAAACAGTGACTGCCTTTTCACTTCGAGGTTTCCCCTGATTCATTGCCATCAGAAAAAATAATGTGTTCACCACATAATACTATCATGAACTGTAAAAATATGATGATATTAGATCTCAATGATAAAATTTACATGTATAAAATAAATGGTCTCTCCACACACGTGTATACAACAAACTGATAGATATACATAGACTACATATATATAGACACAAGTACAAAAGTTCCTATTGACAAACTAAAAGCATAATTCGAATTTGTGAGAGTCTAGTTTGAATTGCAAAGCAATGCATCTAGAATGATTAAACTCAAGAACAAGGACCTCAGTCAAATAAATAATACACATTAGCGTCTCTGAAATACACTGAATATATTAAACATACTTACTTTACTAGATACAACGAGCTGAAATCAAAGCAGGGACAAAACCCTATATTGACAGGATTTGAGGACCTCACCAACAATTTAACAAAACCAGTATTTCGCCTTGATTAATCAATCAGATCGATGCAAATGTAAAGAAAATGTACCTCACTAGATCTGAAATATTTTGTGACTTCCGGGCATGGTTTCGCGGCAGCGCTGAACGTCGGGCAAAGGGCTTTTCCCCTTCATCTTCAACGCATTCGGAACCATTAGATTCGGATTTAGCTTCAGAATTATAATCGTATTCGGGTTCTGATTCATTTGAATCCATGGATTCAGAACTGGAGAGAGATTCATCCTCGTCTTCCATTTTTGTCCAGTCTAACGTTCACTTGCTCTTGCCCTTCTAATTTTTTAGATAATTTTGGCGGGCGGTTTGTCCAATAACTCTCATATTGCTATTAATTTCGTCGGTCCAGCCTGAAAGAATACCCATGTGAAAACGGGCCAGACCGAATTTAGGCCCATAATTCTAAGGCAATCTAATGGGGGGTGATAATGTGCTTCTCCTCAGCAATCTTAGCCCCTGATTGGCAAGTTAAAACGAGTTTTTTTAGAAAAAAATGAGTGTTGAAATAGCGATATTTTTGAGAACGTGGTTAAAATGTAAAAGCAAAAAATGAGTTTTGTGTAAAATATCTTATTGCGAGAATGTGATTGAATAAGTAATAGTGGTAATTACACTAAACCAGCTATTAAGTTTGGACTTTTAAAAAAATCAGGTTTTCACCTTCTTTTTTTTTTTTTTTTTTTTCATTTATCAGGTTTTTATAATTTTAATTAATAATGACATTATAAAATTAAATTAATCTATATACACACTCTACTACCTACCCCCATCAAATTTATTTTAAATATAAAACTCTACCCTAAACCCTAATCCATTTCATTTCTCTCCACTCCACCTCCCGCCGCCTCCTCTCCCTTTCTCCTCCTCCTGCCTGCAGCAGCTCAACTTCCCGTCGCCTTCTCTCCCCTTCCCCTCGCCCTGCCGGCAGCAGCTCAACCTCCCGCCGCCTCCTTTTCCCTTCCCCTCGCTGCTGTTGCGCTACTGCACCGGCAGCAGCTTCTCTGTGACGCTGCTGTCGGTTCAACGGTGTCACAGCGACGCTGCTAAACTTGCAGTAGCGAAGAAGCTGCTGATTTTGCAAATTTTTTTATTTTGGATTTTTCTTCATTCTCAGATCTTGTTGTTAGTGATTTGCACGTTGTGATGTTTGAAAATGAAAATGGTGATTTGCACATTTTGTAATTGGTGGTGCAATGATTTTTTGGTTTTGATTTTGTGATGGTTTCTAGGTTGTGGTGTGGCGGATATGTGGATTGTGTGTGTGGTGTGGATGTGGCGGCTGGATCTCTGTGTGTGGCTGTTGTGGGTTGTCGATAGTGTTGGTTAGTGGTATGGGCGACGGAGGTCGTGACGGCGTCGGGCGGATGGGACGAAGAGTTTCTGTGACCAACTATGTGGTCGATCTGTGACCAAGTAGTTGGCGTTTTGGGATTGGGGGACGGGCTGTTCGGTCTATGTGACCAACTATATCGATCTGTGACCAAGTTTTTGTGGTGTAGTGAGATTAGGGGACATGTGTTTGGGTGTATGTGACCAACTATTTAACTGTGACTTTAAAATTTGTTAATCTGTGACTCATTATATAATCTGTGACCAACAAATTTTGAAATCTGTGACCAACAAATTTTCTTCATTTGTGATCAATTAAAAATCTGTGACCTATAATTTTTTTTCAATTGTGACCTCAAAATAATCTGTGACCAACAAATTTTCTTCATTTTTGATCAATTAAAAATTTGTGACCTATAAATTTTTTCAATTGTGACCTCAAAATAATATGTGACCAATTAATTTGATATGTTGTGACCGAAAATTAAATTTTCAACTATTTAATAAGATATCTGTGACCTCGGGATCGGAGCAGTTACCGGAATTCAGTGGCGGCAAAACAGTCATCGGAATAGTCGTCGGAATTAAGCGTTGCCGGAGAACAGTCGTCGAAATTGTCACTGATCACCGAAATAGTCATCGGAGCAGTGGGGATGGTGGAGGTGGAGTGGGGTGGGTCAATTATATTATACTACAACTAAATATTATATTTAATAGATTAATTGTAAAATATAATTAATTAATTCATAGAAAAATCTAAATTTTGTAAATTTAAACATTGGAGTCTGATTTTTGATTTCATGAAAGATGATACCTGACCCATGAATTTTTCCCATAAGTAATAGCCCAAACGGTCCAAGTCATGAACGAGGCCCACGAGTGACCCACTTAACAAACTCATCACCTTTGGTCCAACACACTAAGCCAACTGACCCGAATCATAGTCCAAGATCCATGAGTCAATTCGAAACCTCCGATAATTTATCTTTAAGATAAATTACATTATCGTTTGATCAAATGATAATTATATTACCACTACAAAAATTACTTGTTACACCACAATTTTGATTAATATTTTTATTTACTTAAATGACCCTAAGTAAAATTACTTAACTATCCACACTTTTAAATATATATTTTAATATTAAATATTTTTTTATAGACTCCACAATCATTAACTAACTTATATTTCATTCGAGGCTGTGAATTGTGATGCAATGTGGAAATTATTTTACCCTTCAATGTCCCTTTTTATCTCAACAACGCACTATTTCTCAGAAGAGTGAGGCTTGGCAGATGAGAGAGCACAAATGGATTGTGGTAACGCTTTGTTTGTGGAAATCAGATGAAAAATAAAGAGCAGAATCAGGGTTTGTACTGCCATTTTTTGTTCTTGTGAGAAAGAAAATTGAGTTTTTAGGATAACATAATTATCGTTCAAAATTATTACTCTCCTACCAAGATGAATTGACCCTAAAATTATTATTATTGAAAACAAGAAGCTCTAAATCAACATCCTTCCATTTAAATTCAAAGGGTAAGGGCATCCCATCCATCTATAATCAAACCCAGAAAATCAAATCATCCCTCCTACTTTAAAATACAAAAGAACAGTTATTGGATCCAGAAAATCTAGAATATGTATACACGCATGTATGTATATTTTTTTGAAGTTAATTTGAAAATGTATATTGTACAGTAGATAATGGGTATGGAAGAGAAATGTAGTTTTAGACTAGCACTTCTCTGCCATGGAATATAAAAAAGTACACGGTGGGAAGGAAATGCCGGGAAGAAAAGAAAAGAAAAAATATATGAAAGCTTAGAAAATATATTTTTATTAAATTAGGTACATAACGGTAAATTTGTAGTAGTATATTTATTAAAAATATATTTTAATTGTGGTGTATGAATTAAATTTTGTGATAGTAATATTTTTATACACGAATTATCTATAAATAGTCTTGATATCTCAATCAAATAACAATCAAATTCTACTCCAACCAATCAGAAAATCTAAGAGAATTGTCGCCAATCTCGTCTAGACGGTTATCTCACTTTTTTAAATTCCATGGTCAATCGAACTTTCAAATATGCTAATGTGCTCTACTCTGAATTATTACTTCTTACTTTTCATCAACGCTCATATAATTTTCGACAAGTTTTACTCACTTGACCATCAGATGGTTTTCGGCCAACACCACATCGATGTCCTCTTAAGATCTTTAACGATCCTTTCTTGTTTTACTTTTCTCAAGTTCCGCAAGATTGCTAGTAGCCTGATAGATCCGAGAGGATATCATTTGTAGTGATTGAAAATAAGATAGCTTTGTAAAAATGGTTGTCAAACAAAGGCTTACTCTCAATTTGGGGTATCAAATGGGATGAGTTGAGTAGTTTGTGGTTCATCAATTTTTTTTTTTTTTTTTTGAAATTATGTTTCCACTTTTATGACAATTCGGCTCACAAACAGACAAGCTCACATACGAGCTAGCTCGCTCGACTTATGAGACAACTCATATAAGTTGACGAGTGGCTCACACGAGAAATTCGCTACTTGACTCGTGCCCGTTCATTTAAGAACGAGATGATCTGATATCTAGGGGTGAGCAAAACTCAAACCAACCCACCTAAACCGCCCAACCCAATCGAGTTGGGTCGATTTTTTGTGATTTTTCAGCGAGTTTGGGTTTTGGGTTAAGAAGCGGCCGATTCATGGGTTGACTCCTGAAAACCGAGTTAACTCGACCCGAACCGACCCACTTAGTTTTAAAAAACCGTGAGAACCCAGTCCAAAAAACAAAAAACACAACTCCAACCCACATAACACAAAACACAACCCTAACTTCATTCTTCCAACCAAGTTCCAACTCTCTCTCTCTCTCTCTCTCTCTCTCGCCATCCTCACCAATCGTCCGTCTCTCTAGCCATTTGAAGCCAAACTTGCTTTTACCACTTAATGATTTGCAATTGGTTAGCTTCAATGGTGGTGGATTGTTTGCCCACTTCCACCCCTACAAACTCATTCACCAGCAGATCTTGTCCTTCCCTTAATCTATCATCTGTCAATGGTACCTCCACATGTAGGTGTATATTCTCATTTTCTTTTATCAATTCTAGTATGTCCACACGTCTATTTTAGCATCCTCATTTATATGGTGTTCAACTTATGGATTTTTTATCTTTAACAGTCCAACCTGAAGCAAAACAAGTTAAAGAGGAGTGGGTAGATCATATATCTTTACATTTACTTCATTTTGATGCAATATGTCACAATAACAGCACAAATAAGAACTACCTTGGATGATGTTCAGATAGCTATACCATCAATTTCTTGGAGAAAGTTTTGGTTGATCCTTAAATGGGTTTTTGCTATATATTGCAAATTAAGTGCGTGCGTGCGCGCGCACACACACACAGCACGTGTGATGCACATAGCAACCTTATAATTTATATATATATATAGTAAATGATTCGTGTATAAATATTTGTCATTAGAATGAAGAAGCTGAATAGATGAAATGGGAACGGTATCAGGTTGAAGTATAGTGCTATATATAGTTTTATAACTTGGAAAATAGGTGAGTTAAATAAATTGTCTAATACACGCCATAATTGATCAACTAAAGATACATGTGCACATTAGTAACTTTCTTTATTCTAGCTGGATGTGATTACAAGAGAAGTTGGACATTACAAAAAAGATAACAAAAGTTGGATATTTTCGACATCTAGTTGCATAATGACAATAGCAGCATGGGTTCAAAACAAAAATATCATGATTTAGTTACATCACTGCATTCATTTTCAAAAAGGAAATGTCCTTGTGTAGCAGATTTAAGTTTTTACTCTTGATTCCATCATTGCCTTTTTCAATTTCCTTCTTCGTTGGAGCGATTGTTTCAAGTGACTGAAGCAAGGATCTTTTTGCGGTTGGTGGTGTAGGAGTTTCTTCATTAGACAAACATGAAGACAGGTGACCCTTTCCTTTGTCATTGACTTCATTCTTTCCATCAATTACTGATGATATAGGATCTAGCATAAACATAACATTGTATTTGTACTGCGTTGAATTTGGCTATCTTTGTACATTTTGTATATAAAAAAATCTTGTCATCTTCTATTGTTGTACGTACGAAGTCAATAATGTTTGTCTCAACATCCTGTTGAAGAAAAGTACCAGTAAGCATAATAATGTAAATACTGCAAAATACAATATTATTTGTTTAATATATGTGCATACCGACAATGTGTACTCCATTAAATTATGTGCAGTGCACGGCAAGAATTTTTCAGTCGGCTCTCCAATAGCCGTTGCATTGATGGATCCAGTGGAGTCTTGTAACTCGAAGTACAACATTGCTCTGAAGAGAGATTAATTTTTTTTGATTAACTAATGCAAAGAAAGTAGGTAAATGGTGTAAGTGAAGGTGTATATGAAGTATAATAATTTGTGGATAATACAGTGTAAATGTTTTGTCCTTTTTTTTCCAATGTGGAAGAAAATAAATAGTAATTACTTTGGAATTGCTGATGCATCAGAACATTTACAGTAGCAGCATGGTTATACATCTCCGAATTTAGCATACGATTCTTTGTTGCAATTGTTACAACTCATGTACCAGAATGATTGATGAATTTTTTTGATAGACGACTTTACTTTAACCCAAAAGAACTGTTGTTGTGTAAGAAAGTAGGTTTCTGTTAGTCTGAAGGAAAACATGTGCTCTTTGAAATAACGAAATTATGAGTAAGAAACGAAGGTTGTATGATAGTCGGGATTTGAAAGTTTTACCACACACTGCAACTGTTGAATGTTTTTTCTATTATGAGAACTTGTCTTCTCTTGGAAGGGAGAGCTTTGAAGGTGTTAACTTAAGGTAGGTTTTCTCAAGTATGATATGGTTTACTTTATCAACATTAGCATGTACCCTGTTATTACGGAGTATGATAGGATTATTATGAACTTACATCACAGAATAAGATAATAATTACGTAAAATACCAACCATGATTTGAAGTTATCAACAATTTGAAATGAAGCGTCAATGAAGAAAGAAGTATTAGCCTTTGTGGAAAGTGATAAACCTACAAAAGAAAATATGGAGGACTGAAATGTACACGGACTATAAGCACAAGGAAGCTTATGTATATGAAAATATTTTGAACACGGGTTTTGTTAGTAAAAAAATGAAATGCATTCAAGTGGAGTTCTCTGGAACATATAGAAGAATTCTTACCATTGAAAGAAGAGACTTTGAGATGCTTAGCTATAATAACATGCTGTTTTATCAGATTTTCTGAAATGTAGTTGCATTCATCGTCAACAAAGTTTTCCCACATTGCGAGAAGAACTATTTGAAATCTACAATATATAATCTACATTACACTTCAAGCGGAAATAATAACAAAGTATAAAATAAAAATAAAAATAAAAAAGAAGAATCGAGTATAAAAGAAGGATAGAAAAAGTGAAGTTGTACTTTTTGACAATAAGAACTAAGTCTTGAACAAAACTTTGAGCTCCGAAGCTTGTCTGAATAAGCCTCTTAGGTCGTATATCAATTACAATTTGAATAATACATGTAAAGTTATTAGTAAATTTCACAAGTACTACGAACTGCTAGAATATAAAAAACAGTTGGCGTAATGAATTTGGAGGAAAAAGATTAAGGAGGATGAATTACTTATATCTGTATTAGAATCCATGTATTTTTCAAGTTCTTAGAAGCTAGTGAAATTGTATGTAGATAATAGAAGTACCTCATGATCTTCTTTGATTTCGTGTACTTTAGTTTTTCCTGAAATGGTCCAATCCATTTCATTTAACCTGAAAGAGTATTCAGACTTTGCAAATTTCACCAGTGCATTTGATACTAAGTAAATCTTGCCCAATATCAGCTCGTCCTTGTAAGCACTTATATGGTGATCATATAAGGTTGCCTGAATTGTTGTTCCCTATGTTAGAAGGTAAAAAATGAAATTAGAATGTTATGTACTATTTGGGCTTAGTAAGTATAGAAGTAATTGTTTTAACTGTAAGGAAATTTTTTTAAGAAAAAATACTTTTGGATATCTCTCATGCATATGTATATGTTCTTATTTATACATCATCAAAAAAGAGAAAAGTATAAGAGAATCTATGTATTGAATTGAAGCGCTCACTTCTAGCTCCATAAGAACAATTTTTTGGTATTTTCCTGAGCCTTTTCGAAAAGTTTTTGGTGAACCTTTTTCATTAACAAGTACTTTTGTAGTCCATCCGGAGTCTCCAACAAAAATGTTTCGATTAAGTTGAAAGTTGTTGCCTTCCATGAGCTATTTGCCTCTGTCCCATGAATTAGCTCGAGGCAGGCCCTTAAATCTGTGTTCCTTCTTTTTGGCCGCCTTTTATAGAGGTATGGCCTCTCTCTAATTCCAGCTGAGGAATGGTGCATCTCCTACTGGCGTGGGCCTTTATGACTTGCTCAATTGTGGTTGAGATCCTATTTCCCACAACTTGGCGCTCCGTCATCCCCTCCTCGCGAGATTAATTGCTATGGGCTATTCATTCATCAACTAAGCCATGTAAACATGTCTAGTAGGGATGTTTTTACATTCTTTTATACTTTGAATTCAACACCTTCATTCTTCCCTTTTTCTCCTCATCAAATCCCCTTTTTCGTACAACCTCCTTCTACTCTAGTCGAAGCAGACAAATTCGTATTTGTTTAGGTTCAGTTTTTGGTAGGAAGAGAGCTATTTCATGACATTGTCATAGGGACAAATGCCAAGGTGGGGGTTGAGATATATGCGCCCCAATTTTTTGCTCGCCAACTTGGTTTTGGCCAAACGTGGCCCATTCCTCCTTGTTATTCTAGGAACATGGTAGAGCGTTTTTACACTACCAATAAAACTGAGGTACAAGCCATTGATGTCCATAATAATCCTCCGACTAAAGGCTTTACATGTGCTCATTTCAATTCTACTGCTATCACACACTCTCTTTTCGACCAGTTGTGGCCGTCTGTGAAGAACAGATTGTTCTCAACTGATGCCAACCGTGCCTTCCATCTGCTGAATAGGGTGGATCCCCTTTCTATTTCTTCCATTCCTGCTATCCCTTTATCTAGCGAGAGTCCTATATCGCCTATTCGCACCAAACGCCCTACTCGTCCATCTATTTCTCCAAAGACTACCGTATCCAAAGGTGCTTCCAGCCATAAGCGGCCAGCTCCATCTTCCCCAATTTTGCAGGGCGATGACGATGATGATGCCCCTCTTATCCTTATGAGAAAGGTAATTGGGTTTATGTTATTTCATAAGACTTTTCTCTCTACGTATTTAATGACTAACCTGGATTTTTCAGAAGACTTCAACTTCTCCTTCAAAGGCTCCAGCTTTGGCAACCCCCATTTTGTCACCCTCCAAGTGTAGAACCAGAAGGTAATGTGTATGTTTTGGTGTCTTGCCTCTACTTGTGCTACTGCCTCCTAATTTGTCGCCTTTTGAGTTATGCAGGGATTCCCGTAGGCCAAGTATGGCAGAATCTTCACACCTGAGTAAGGGGAAGTCTCCACAAGTGGTTGAAACGATGGTGATGTGCCTGGACCTCGTAACATTGTTTACAAGGTAGCCTCTTGCCTTGCCCTTGTTCTTATTCTGTGTTTTGTGGCAAAAATCCTTAATATGGCATCTTTCTTCTCAGGATGTTGATGACATTGTACGGTTCATCCAAGATCTATTCACCTCCTGGGAACAAATAAAGACATCTCGCCCTGGTTCGACTAGTCATTCTTCTGCGCCATCTTATGTCCTTTCGGACGATCACATGAAATCTCTTAAACAATCGCTGCTTGAATATGTTACTTTCATGGACATGGAAATTGGCCGTGCTAGTGTTGGCAAACAGAGAGATAAGTTAGAAACGTTAGGCACACAATTGCTGCCCATACTTTCACTTCCATCGCTCAACGTTTCCACCAACTTCAAGGTGAAACTGAAGGTTTTTCATGTTGATATCCTTTCTTTGCTAGCTAGGAATGTGGAGTTGAAGGCCAAGAGTACTCAATATCTTCGCGCTGTGTCTGAAAAAGAATCTCTGCTTCAAGAGATTAATAAAACCAATGCTGAATTGATTGATATCTCTTCTGAATTAGTGCTGCTTTTTCTTTCGTCATGTTCTTACATTCTTCACTGAAAAGCCATCAATTTGGCTTTAAAGGCCTGAATGTCGGCCATTTGACTTTGTTGTTGAGAACTCATCTAAAGTTATTTGATTACCCTTTTGCCAATCACTGGCTCTTCCAAGGCCACTATGTTTGGCCCCATTTGACTGAACATTTCGATAAGCGCATCGACTGAAAATGGCTCCTCACTTTGTGCGACAATTTGAGTTTCTTCCCCGTCTTGGACTACTCTGACATACCCATAATTCACTTCGTACATAAACCTTTCTACTGAGTTTGCTTCTGCCACGAAAGGCATATGATCTGCCTGCACCACTTTCGCTTCGCCTTTATCGTTCCAGAAAATCAAGCATTAGTGGAGCGATGATGGTATACAGCGACTTCCATGGATCCATTCCCTTCCAAGTAACACGTTGTAACTAGTGGGACCGTCTATTACAAAAAATACTGTAGTTCTGATGGTTGTTCCTACAGTTATGTCAAGTGGTTTAACTCTTTTAACAGAGGTAGCTTCCCCGTTAAAACTCGTCAGGATAACTTCTGTTGGAATCATATCACTCTCGGTCTTGGCTACTTTCCTCATCATTCTGGACGGAATGGTGTTTATAACCGCCCCATTATCAATGAGTACCTTTGCCACATACATTCCATTGACTAAAGCCTTTACATACAACGCATCAAGTGTTTGGTTAACTTCATGGCCGACCTTTTGAATATGACTTTCTCAGCAGCGTCTATTTCTACTTCCTTTTTGTCATCTGTTGAATTACTCCTTTGGGATAAATCCACGTGCAGCATGTCGCACTGGAATCTTTCTTCCCGGACCTCTTCTTTCCCATTTTCTAATGCTTCTTCTCTAGTTACCCAGCCCGTGGGGGAAGGCATTATTCTCAGAGGTGAACCATACTTTTCAGAGCGAGACACCCTCCTTTTTCTCTTGGGCGTCCCGTATAGCACATAAAAATCGAAAGAAAGCCCGGATGGTTCTCCCAACAAGTCTACTTCACGAACTCCCTCTTGGTGTAATTGTTTCAACAAGGTGTTGCGCGATACTCCTCTTTTCCTCATTTCTACCTCCAGATCAATTTCTTCTTCAATGTCGGTCATGACATCATCTTCTTCCCCATCATCTGCCTCCTTAAAAGTTTGGTCTTCATCACATTTCAACACACATGCTTCTTCTTTGTTATCCTCCCCTAATTCTTCTTGTTTTCTTTTACTCTTGAACTCATCAGCTAGTAAATAATTATTAATCAGGACAGGAGGTAACGTACCGAATTGGATAGTAAGAGGTTGGTTCGGATCTTCTTCATCCCTTTTATCTCGCTCAAACCTCGATCTTCCGGATGAGCTTTCTGGCAACTCCCCCATTGATTCACCTGTCCCGATTTCTTCACTATCTTCGAGGACATTTTGATCGTTTACTTTGGGAAGTTTAGACGTCTTAGGACGTGGCAATCCCTGTTGCTGCCTCATCATTCTGCCATAATTTCGCTGAAAACGCCTTTGTTGCGTTCTGGTCATCTCGTTGAAAGGTACTATCCTTCCTGCATCATATTGGAATGAATGCCCTACATTTGGTTGGTAAGGCTGTGGCCTGAACGTTCTCCCCTGATTGGTCGGCCTGAACCGTTTCTCTAAAGGTGGTCCCCTATAGAACGACGTACCTCGCCCTCTAAAAGGCTGAGCGTTTGGGATGAAATCAAGGCGATGGTGACGCAGCCATATCTTTGGCAGTTTTGCCTTTACTCCCATTTCTTCTTTACACCTCGCACACAGGACGTCTTCATCCTTCTTAGGTTCCTTCCCTTTGATGCGCTCAAAAATGCTGGGATGAGACCTAGGATCTTCCTCCCCATCATCAATCACCAATTTGAATTTTGGTAACTCGTCTTCGAAGCCGGTTGTCACCATATTCACCCCTAGTGGCTGTGAAAACGGGTTTTCATCCACTGCCATCTTATTCTTTTCTTCGAACGCGATTTGTTCTGATTCAATAGCATCATGTAACACATGACGAAATACCAAGCAATAATTAGTTATATGTGACCATGCATTATGCCATTTACAATATTTTTTACCTTTAATTTGCTCAGGGTCTGGCAATTTATGTTTATCGCTCAACTTTATTTGCTTGTCCTTATACAACTTTTCGAATATAAGGTCAGCTTTAGTAACATCAAATGAAAATGTCCTAGCCTTTTTGTTTTCACTTCTTACAGGCTTATCTTTGCCCAACGCTCTAGGTTTAACCATTATGGGACAAGCATATGCATTTCCCTTAACTAACTCGGCCAAACATATTTCAGCTTGATCGTAATATTCATCGTTGACGGCATGAACATTGAAGTTTTGGTCTTTATAATAAGTCTCATTACTAGAATTCTTCAGCTGTTCCTCCTCTCTTATTAATCGCTCATATCTGATTACATTCGTGCTGAGTTGGAACAAATCCGGGAACTCCCTATCCTGAAACTTCTTTTTTAAATCAAAGCTCAAACAGTTTTATGCAATTTTGACAAATTCCTTCTCAGGCAGAGGTACAAAACATTTACTCATAGCTGTTTTGAACCTTTGAAGGAAACCTTCTGCCCATTCATTGGGTATTTGACGTAAATTCGCCAAATCGGCCAGAGTGACTTAGACTCAGTTTTATAAAATTGAGCATGGAATAACTGCTCCATTTGTTGTCATGTTTGAACGAAATTTGCTGGCAGATTAATGAACCAGGAAAAAGCTACTCCCGTTAGCGAACTAGGGAACAACATCAACTTATGATAATCACTCACTTCACCACTTTGCAGCGTAAATTGCCCTACATTCTCTATGGTAGACACTTCTCCAAACCGGTAAATAATGAAAATTCTGGCACTTTGTACCCCCTAGGACATGGATAAGCTTGGTCTACCCAATCAGGATATGGTTTTGTGTAGGTCGGCCTAATGACATGATGTACTCCAATAACAATTTGATCCTGCACAATTTCCATTACTTGATTCCTCAACATGACGTTAGGATCATATAGAATCCCTACGGGTTGTTTTACTGGTTGATTTACGTGAGGCCTGACAATTGACCTTTGGTTGGCGGCAAAAATGCCATTATTTGGGCCATTATGGCCATTGAATTGAGTACTTAACCCATCATTAGCACGTAGGGTGTTTTGTCCATTGTTCTGGCCATTATCTCTTACGCTCGAATTACCCCCCAGGTTTGTAACCACGTTATCACCATTCAAATTTGGCGTTCTAACCCCCCTTGGTTTGAGATAGATGGGCCGAAAAGTGGTTCTAAACTTTGACCTGATGGGTTCAAATCGGGGAAATTGTGTGGCGAAGTATGTCATACTGTCGTCCTAGTTTGGAAGTGACTTCCTATGGGTACAATAGGTTGACATATTTGGCCTACTAACTTGTTCATGATTTCATTTGATGTACTCAGTTGTTTAGCCATATTGTCATAGTGTATGTTCCCATTTTGAATGAATTTTTCCATATTATGAACATTTCGTAAGTTTACCTGTTCTACGACATCTTGCGTGAGTTCCCCAAGCAATGCACGTATGGTGCGAGGGCTTAACTCTGTCATTGGCTCGTAACAACTGTGACTGCTCTGACTCTGTCCATCTGTTCGTGGAGAGTTTTGTTGCTCCTCATATCGTTCGACTACAGATTGGACTTGGCGAACGAAGATTTACAATCAGAGATAAACAGAATGCATCCAAGGGATACAAGCACACGAGTACTAAAAGAAGGAAATTAAAATTACACTAAAAAATTGAAATTACATATTCTCTGTTGAGAGTTTTTTGGTTTGAGGGTCTTCTTCTCTATGTCTCTTCTTCCTTTTATACTGTTCTGATAGTTTTCTTCATGGTAAACTGTTCGAAAACCGCTTGACTAATCCATAACTACCCACTTCCCTTATGGTGGCTGAGCAATCGTGGAACTGCCATGTCCAACTGCTGCCATCATGTTGTTGTTCAACTGCTCCTAACTGGGCTCCTAGAATTGTGGATAGTGACGAAAGTGCTCGATATCCGTTCCGATAACCGTCGTTCTGAGTAAATACAATGTCTGACGTGACTACAACAATTTGAAGGTCTGGGCGATAATAGACTCATTGTTTTGGGCGACCGTAGGATATTCCATTCGCGCAGATTCTGGGCGTCGCGCAAGTTTGGGCGATGCCATTACCAAATGGCGGGCTTTTACTTCGTCAATACTCCAACTTGGGCTTTTGTCTCGATTTCTCCAATTGGACTTCATTCCTTGAGCCATTCGGATTGGGCTACACTTTTAGTGAGTCAACATATTCATTCTGGAATGATGAAGTTAGTGATTCAGTTTAATTCTTACAATATTTCTTAAGAGCTTTTATTTTAAAAAAATTATTGATGATTGTTTTCAAATTTTGTTTTCTTTTTATGCTTATGTATTCACCTCGTGATATTATTGTTAACCTTTCAATTTTTGACATGACAATAATTGTTCAATAATTTTGTTAGGTTTAACCGTGCACGAAGCGAACTTATATAACTAGGATAATATTGTGTAAATACTTTATAAAAAATAAATTAAGTTAAGAAAACGAAGCCATAGAAACATAAAAATCGAAGTTAAATTAGCTATGGCCTATGGGTAACAGGTAAGTTTTCAGTTTAATTAATTAATAATTCATTTTCGAGTTAAAATGAACAATTTCCCCCTGTTCCGATAATTGGAAGAGAGAGAGAGAGAGAGAGCCCGTATTTCATTTACAGCCAAATTCAACCCGGATAGACTAACCACTTAACCCGTTTAAGGCTCATCTTCATCTTTAACTGGTAGGGTTTTATCAGTTCCTACTGACTGTCTAGGGTTTAAGCATTTTTTGCAGCAAAATTGCTACTTGTAAGAGAAAAAATGGCGTCTTCCCTAGTGTCCATTCGTAGAGCACCATTTTGCACCATTGCCAATTTCTCCTTCAATAAGGTACGCCCTTTTTCCCCCTTCATTTCTATCCTCAAAACCGTAAAACTGTATCCCTCATTCCGGACCCTCAGAACCCACTCCACCTCAGCTTTCTCAGAGAGTTTTCAAAGGTCAAGCCCTCAACCCTCCGATCCTTCATGGAGTTTTAATCAAAGCCCAGACAATCAGTGGAAGAACAGTGATTTTGGAAATCCCACTCCGAACAGTAATTATAAAGATCAAAGTTATGCGAACAATTATAGTATGAATCGGGCCAATCCGAATCCTGGTCAGGGATACCTGAATTCTGGAGTTCCTAACCCGACCCCCAATTTTGCCCATCCTCAGAATCAGAACAATCGACCAGCGAGTGGTAACGTTAACCAGTGGAACGAAAACAATCAAAATAAGCAGTTCCCACAAAACCAAAACCCTAATTTGAGCCAAAATTATCCTAGACAAGGTGGATTTCAGAATCAGGGTTCTCCCCAAAACTTTCGTCAGGCGCAGAATTATCCGCATCATGGAGGTGGAAATCATAATCAGGGGTATTTACAAATGCAAAACCCCACTCCACATGATCAGAATGCTGTGAATAGTCAAGTTGTTGATTTATTGAGTCTGTGCCGTGAGGGTAAGGTTAAAGAAGTAATTGAACACATGGAAAATGGGGTGAGAGCCGATGCTGAGTGTTTTAGCTTGTTATTTAGTTTGTGTGGGAGTTCGAAAAAATTAGAGGATGCAAAAAAAGTGCACGATTACTTCTTGCGGTCAACCTTTAGGGGCGATCTTCTGTTGAACAATCAGGTGCTTGACATGTACTCAAAATGTGGAAGCATGACAGATGCCCGGAGAGTTTTCGATCACATGCCTGATCGGAATATGGATTCTTGGCACTTGATGATTTATGGGTATGCAGCGAACGGGCTGGGTGATGATGGGTTGGCTTTGTTTGAGCAGATGAGAAAGTTGGGGTTACAGCCAAATGGGAAAACTTTTCTTGCTGTTTTAGAGGCCTGTGCTAGTGCCGAAGCTATTGAAGAGGGTTTCATACATTTTGAATCGATGAAGTCTGATTATGGAATTTCTCCTGGGCTCGAACATTATCTGGGACTTCTTGGTGTCCTTGGGAAGATCGGACATCTTACTGAAGCGGAAGCTTTTATTGAAACTCTTCCGTTTGAACCCACAGCTGACATTTGGGAAGCTTTAATGAACTGTGCTCGTATACACGGGGATATTGATCTTGAAGACCGAGCTGAAGAATTGATGGTCAGTCTTGATCCTTTAAAGGCTGTTGCCAATAAGATCCCCACTCCTCCACCAAAGAAGCATTCTGCAATTAATATGCTAATTGGAAGGAACAGGATTCTGGAGTTCCGTAACCCTACACTCTACAAGGATGATGAGAAGTTGAGGGCGGCGATGAAAGAACAAGCTTATGTGCCTGACACCAGGTACGTCCTTCATGACATTGACCAGGAGGCAAAGGAACAGGCACTACTTTACCATAGTGAGCGTTTAGCAATTGCATACGGTCTGATTAGCACTCCTGCAAGGACGCCTCTTCGGATCATTAAAAACTTACGAGTCTGTGGTGATTGTCACAATGCTATCAAGATCATGTCCAGGATTGTTGGGAGGGAATTAATTGTCAGAGATAACAAGCGGTTTCATCATTTCAAGGATGGAAAATGCTCTTGTAATGACTATTGGTGATTCTCCCAATATATGGTTTAATGATTATATCTCTAAGATGACCAAGAAGCTTTCAATGCCATCGAGATATCGTCGCCAATATTTGGTAAAACTTTTGTCCAGAGAGTAAAGATGAACATCCTACCTTGTTCAAGGGATTGCAAGTTTCTTTTGTAGAACTTGTTGGCTCAGTTGTAATAGTTCAAACTTCTGCCAGTTAGCAACTAGTTTCACCTCCATCAGCCTTTTTAGCTTGTAAAGTGCCTGCTGTTAAAAACTAAAAGAGTTTATTCTGAATTTGTGAAATTGTATTGCTACTCTATTTTCTTCTACGTAATGTTGACTTGGTTATTCTTTTCTCACATGCACATGGCTATTGTATAATACATTCGTAAGTGCAATCATTTTCATTTGTTTGTACAGAAAATTTCCCAGTGGTAATAATGACAGAAAATGCTCCATACAGGTGTCGCCTTGACAGTTATGGTTTCTGTGATTCAAAATTTCCAGCAGTATTATTCCCATTCAGCTTCCTTTGAACTGAAGAAAATAGTTACACAATTACAATGTAAAACGTGTTCTCTAACACGTAAAGAAGGTAATACATAACAGAATGCAAAACCATTTCACCAATGAAAAAGAGGTAACTGAAAGAACATATTATTAGTTCTAGGACAAGTTATAATGCACTTGTATTTGTCATTAAAAATATTTCATCTGTATTTCCTGAGATAGTAATGTCAAAAAAAAATTTGGATCCACTCCTCAATGGTGCAACTACAACACTGATTCATCTGAAAGGTTACAAGCAAAAATGGCATCTACATCATGGCGGTTTTCCATTACTATCCAAGTCCTCCATCACATCAATATCATTGCGTGCTGTTATCTTCTGCACATATCCTGCAAAGACAGATATGTCGGCATTGTGTAGAGGTCGACAGCCAGATATTTAACGTAAGAAGATGACACAGAGATTTCGCAAATCAGACTACTACCTGCAGCTAAAGAAGTGTCTCAATTCAAACTAGCTGTGGTAGAATTAATGAATCATTAATTTGAAACATTTGCAATTTTGAACCACTAAAAATGTGCACAGGTGCATGGAATTGGTAAGTTCATTTGAATTTTGAGGGAACTTCCATGGCACGAGTGTTGCATTTTAGGTTCAATAACTAGAAGACTTTACATTGAACCAATATGATGCAATAATGGAAACTACCATGTCTAATCTAAAACGATGAGCGTTGAACTTAAGTTGGCGCCTCTTCATACTCTTCTTGCTCTTGAATAATTTTAACTTATATTCGTTTTTATGTCTGTTTTGATTCTTCAATATTAAATTGTTCTATAGTATCATGGGCAGCTTCAAAACTAGGAAGTGGGGATTTCAATTTAGAAGAGGAATTGGTAGATCCCCCCCCACACACATTTATGAGATGTTTTCATTTCTAACGAGTCCCTTCTCCAACATACATTCACCAATCTATAAATAGATTTATCAATCTTTCAACAAGTTCATGCAGGATGATCTTTCGGGCCTAACTCTCTTGTGATCTAAACCAAAATTTGATTCTGATAGGAGGATTTTAAATAATTAAAAAAAAATTAAAAAAATAGAGAGAGATAGTCAAGGCTTTAACCAATTTCAGAGGAGAACAAGATGAAATTTTTAGGTTCCAAGTTAAATATGTGAGGCAATGGATGGATGAAGATTTGACTTATTAAAGAGTCGGAGAATGAATAATTTTGGGCTGGTTTTTTATAGTCCAGAACAGTTACATCTTATGAGAGGAGGAGAAGAAATAAATGAGAGGAGAGAAGCACAATCACTTTCACAGGGGTTGGACAAATCCCACTATACAATCTCCAATGGTCTTAAAGATCTAGTCAATTAAAACAAAGAGATTGCATAAATATTTACAGACCTAAAACAGTAATCCTACTAGACCAAGGCCTAGGTAGAGGAAACTTAAATGTTTAGAATCTGTCCAGTAAAGATTATTCTACACCAAGATTCTAAGTAAACATAATATGAATCAAAATACAGGCCATGAATGATGGGAAGCGCACATGTCCAACATATTATTAAATGGTTGAAACACTATTGATAATAAAAAAATGTAATAACATGTAGAGAATAAAGTATTAGCAGCATACTGACATGAGACAACAAAAGGCTGAGCCAAAATGACATGAAATCCTTCCATAAATAAAATTCAGTTTTTTTTTTTTTATCCCCCTTTTTAAGCACGAGTTCCGCGTCACCAATCCTTCCTTAGAGTGTCATGAAGTCATCAATCTTAAGGACACACAAAGATAAAAGATTTCTCTTTCTAACAAAAACAAAAGTGCTTCTGTCTCAGGGAACTTGCACATTTAAAAATTTCAAAGTCAGACAATCCATTATGCACAAAATGTAATCAGACACCCGACACAAGCAATCAATAAATTTCCAATAAACGAACTGAAATCTGACTCATTAGAACACTACACTTCGGCATTGAAGAATGACTATTCGGCACAGCATTAAGAAGAATTTATAAGCTCTGGGATTTCAAATAGATCAATTAAATACCCAAACTAAGAGGTGAGGAAAAGTAGTACCAATGCCCATACAAGGTATGCATTTGCAGATGGTCTCCTTGCCTCTTTTGTTATAATAGCCGACTAGTCCAGTTCCTTGGCAGCTCCGACATATTCCAGTCCATTCATAAACCATTGGCTTGCAATCCTGCAATTTCATAGCAAAAGGAATTCAATAAAATTTAGAACGAAAAACCTGATCCAACTGGAAGTATATCAATTTAAACATCACAATATATATCAGAACCAAAGAATTTTGAAAATCTTTGGTTGTAGAAAAATATAGGAGACTGAAAAGCATAAATTTAAGCATAGTTGACTTTTCAAACATCAGTACTACAGAGGTTCACTGGTAAAGCTGCATAAAACCTACTATTTTCAACAACGAGATTAGCTTTTTAGTAGTTTGAATCAAAATCAATTGATAGAGTTCCTCTTCCTGATAGAGCATCATCATTTTCAATTAAAAGAACAATGAAACATCTAAAAAGTCAGTTTATTTATAATCCACCAGTTTGAAAACATAATACACAATCATCTTTAGAAACGGGATACACACTAATAGGTTCCAGGTGATAACCAAACGACAAATGGAACTTTTTCCTAATTGTTCATATCGGATAGCATACAGTTTACTTAGAGAAAAACTCAAACTGACCTCTATCTCGGGCTCGCACCGGAGCCTCTTGTCGATTTCCTCCGGAGACACTGGGGAGGAGCCCGGGTAGGTCATCGGGAGAGGCAGGGCATCTCCATCGTCAGTCAAGTAGCTCTCACTGTCGCGCGACCAGTTCTCTTTCGCATTTATTTTCGTGTGCTTGCTATTATTGTTGCTCGTAGTGGTGGCACCAATATTATCGGACAATCTTTCTCCAATTCTGCCAGCGGCGTCAGAAGCGGCAGTCAAATTGAACAACCATAGAGGGAACGTGTTCCTTGCGGTCGCTCGACAGCGGAAGGCGGTGGTCGGTGGAGAAGGAGGGCAGAGAATGGGGAATGGCAGTGGTTTTGGGAGGGGGAAAATTGAACTAGTGTTTATTGGCAACATTCGAAATAACACAATTTTTTGCAAATTACCGTAAATGCGCGTGCATTGGATGAGTGTTTATGTTTATGAAGGTGTAAATTTGTGCAGCAGAGCAGATGGAAAATATAGGGTTGACTGTTGAGAGTCTAGTACAGAACAGTAGAGCTGCAAGAAAAAATTGAAATGGTGGATGCATATTTCTTTTTTATTTTTCATACTTTGGCATGCTTTTTTCAACGGGACAATAATCCTGCCAAAATAAGGGATTGTTTGCCATAGTGTGCAAAAATCCCGTTAAACAGCCATTTCATTAATTTCTATCAAAATTTGCTAAAATTTTTAATTTTATCAAATAACTCCTAAACAAAAAATTACACATTTTGACATGAATTCTTATTTTTAGTTGGAAAAAAAAAATTCACTTTATAATTTGATCAGTAAGCCCCTATTTGGTATACGTTAAAATTTTTATTATCATTTTTCGATTCATTTTTAACTACACATTTTTCAATAAAATAATATTTTTCATCACGTCAATAAATTTTCCTTCTTTTTCAACCACACATTCTTCATCAATCTACTATTCCAGAATAAATTCTTCCAAAATAATGTGGCTTAAACACACCCTAAGTATGACTTGTAAGTAATTTGTAAGCTTATCCAAAACATCTCATAATATGTATCCGTCGGGTATTTCTTTACATTTCAAGCGGAGCATCTAGATGAAAGCGCTATTCGTGAATCTATAGTATATTAAGCCCTTGTTTGGTACACATTATTTTCAAAAGAATGCATTTTTTGTTGATGTGATGGGGAATATGTGATTGAAAAAGAAAGAAAAGTTATTGATGTGATGGAAAATGTTATTTTATTGAAAAATGTGTGGTTGAAAATGAGTAGAAAAATGAGAATGAAAAAAATAACGTGGATCAAACAGGGGCTAAATATCACATCAAATGATAATCATTTTTTGGATAATTCTAACCTTACTACAATTTAATTTTTTTAATAATACTTTAATTTTTGTTTTTCAATATGTAATAATATTACAAGAATTCCGTGTTATTAATTTTCAATTAATTAATATTGACATTAATTTAGACTAAGTGAATCTTGATCTATGTGAATTTAAAGTTATTATGAATAATTTATTTCTCTTCGCGTATCTAGAAATTTTAATAAATATTTAAATTTATGTATTAACAATTAATTCTTATGTATCAAATGCAAATATGCAATATAAAAAAGTTTGTTCATTTGTAGTATTTCATCATTACAAAAAAAATATTTAATTATAGAAATTGAGTTTCGAGAGTACGAATATTCATCCCTTAAATTTATATCCTAAATTTTATTTTCTTTAATTCGTTAAACACCCATCAAATTGATATCAAATATTACTTTTACAATGCTTATAAGTATTTCAGAATAACGTGCAATACACGTTCAACTCGTATTTGTATACAGAAATGTCCTCTCCCTATAACCAACGAGTGAAATCTCGTTTTACTTGGATTGTTGAAATCTTTCGCTAAAAATTACTTAGTTATGATATTATCATATCAAAATATATGAATTATATTACTATAAAATTTAGCTTCCTTGTCTCCCTTCTCATCTCCACGGTCAAATTCCAACTTTCTACGAGATTGACATTCTCCAGTAAAATTACTCTTGCCATCCCTAACCTTCAAAAAATATTTAAATACTTTCAAACCATCCATAAACTAAAACTAAAAAGAAATGCACCACCATATACTGTAATTGAAATTTATTTTTGTTATGAAGCAAAAAAAGACATAAATTGATATTGAAAGATCAGCCATTACATGTGTTCGCTAATCGCTTTTAACAAAGATTAGATAGAAATTGTAACAAAAATAAATTAGTGGAGAATTTCGAAATTCTACCAAAATAGTGAGATTGAAATAGAACAAACACGAAATTTGGGATACATAAAAATAGTTTTTTATTATTTTTTTTGTTATGAAGCAAAAAAGAAGACAGAAATTGAACTTCACACATTTCTTTTACAGTATTTTGTGGTTCTATTAACTTTCGGTTAGAGGGGATGATAAAAAGTTAAAAGGGGTGCAGATTGAGAAAAAGGGAAATTGACACATTGTTTGATTCACATTCTTACAAAAATTCAGGGAATGTTCTATTCGTGTTTGAGTTTTTTAATTTTTACTTTTAAATTCATTTTGTGTTTTGAGTGTCCATTTTGAGATTGTTGAAAATGTGATCTCTTTGTCATTTTAAAAAATTGTTTTTTGAAAACAAAAAAATGAAAATCTCTCTCTCTCTCTCTCTCTCTCTCTCTCTCTCTCTCTCGGCGCTCCCAACGACTTGTGCTTTCAACGATCTCCGTGCGAGTGGCACTCTCTGTGACGCTGTTGTTCATTGTGCTTCTTCGTCTTTTTTCTTTCTTTTTCAATTCAGTGGTTGGTTTGGGTACAGTGGTAGTGTGGTGGTTGGTTACGTTGGTGGTGTGCGATCTGTATGTTGTAGCGGTGGTGGCAATCTACAACTTGTGGTTCTGTGGCGATTTTGACGATTTCTGTGGTGGTGGTTTTTTTGGAGGTGACATATATGACAGTTGTGTGGTGGCGGTGAAGGCGGCGGCGACAGTGAGGGTTGGGGTGATGTTGTGGCGACGGCAACGGCAACAAAGACGGTGATTTTTGTGGTGGTGTGGTGTAGGCGGGGATGGTAATGGTTGCGATGACGTTAAACTGAATATACCTGAAACGCGTTTTGAAAAATTTGACTTGATTTTAACTAAAAACACTCAAAACGACATTTTTGTTGTTTTCGATTTTCTTTGTAATTTTTAAACTCGTTTTTTAAAATAGGTAAGTAAACGTGCTTTCATCGTTTTGAAAAATCGAAAATAAAAAACGGATTGAAAACGGCAAAAAGAACAACCCCTCATTTTTTCAAAACTCATTTTCAATTACATTTTTAATAAAATAATATTAAATATAAATTCAAAACAATTCCTTATTTTTTAACCACATATTTCCCATCAAATCACTATTTAAAATGCATTCTCCACTTAATAATGTGCACCAAACATGGTCTAAAATTCTGCAATTTGATTCTTGTTCCTTCTCTAACAACGTGCAAATTTCTTGAATTGGAATACAAGAAGGTGAAGGGTTTTATAGTAAAGATAGTGGTGGATTAGTGGTGAAATTAATGATTGTAAAAGTGAAGACTTTGTGTGAGAGAGAAAATATTTAAACGGCGTTAAAAAACTGTTAATGATGAAAAATTGAAATATTTGATTAGGTAGACAGCAACTTAGACGGTAGACACGACACACAACGGACAATAAATCTTCACTCCTCACCAACACGGAAGTTAGCTTGCCCTTGTGGGTGGCAAACGGCCAAAGAGTTCGAAAGACTAGTAGCTATATAAAAGAATTATAGTTTCCTTTTTGTTCTATTGGAAATCGAGATAACTCCATGTATTCTAAGTGGATGGAGTTAATTTAGGGGTGAACAGGTGAGGAAAGTTGAAAAATATAAACTTACCATTTTGTCCTTTTTGAAAGATGTCCAAATTATGGTCAAACATTTTTTAAGAAAATCGTATAAAGATCCTTCTACCGCACATATTCTTGACAAGTTTGGAATGCATTTGCTGCACGATTTAAAGGTACTTTTACAAGGACTTAAAATTTTCTTTAGGAGGCACCTATTTACAATTTAGCTTTACATATCATGTTGATTAGTAGAATGATAGATACTCACAATTAACAAGTTAAAATACTATAAATAAAAAGTACACAAGCATCAATTGAATATAATTCTCCCTTCAATCTCTCCTTGGTGATGAAATTCATATTGTACAACCTCTGCTCGATCCAAAGCTCCCGTACACCTTCCACGCTAGCACAGTCGTAACTTCTGATGTTTTTCATCATTCTTCCTCCGACAGATGATTTACCGAAGTGAGCCTAGAACAAAAAAGCATCTTCACTAGTTAATATTTCTGCAGGTGTACCAAGTATTCATCACAGAGGATCCTAAAACCCGAACTCTTGATTGGAGTAATCTGTAAAGCATTCTGAGATTATGACTTACTTAAGGTTAACGCCATCTTTCTTCGTTAGAGATGTTGGGGTGCCGTCATTAAGTTTGTTATTTTGAAGAAATCTGTTCATCATAGCTCGGCGAGTTAAGCATAAGAATTCATCACCTCGTAAACTTTCTATGCAAGAACTTACACTTCATGCAGATTAGGTAATTCTCCCAGTGATATAGGAACTGATCCTTCTAGCTGGTTGTTCTCCAAATGCCTTAATCAAGTAAGAGGTAATTAGGTCGTAATTAAGGTGTAAAAAAATACGACTAGATTAGAAGATTCCGTTGTGAAAATTGAAGAGCTTACAAAGTTTCTAAAGCATTCATTCCACTCATATCAGGTATTGTACCTGAAAGCTTGTTGTCTCCAAACCAACTGCAAAGGAATTTGTTCTGATTATAAACAGAGAATCAATGACTAATAAGAGCCTGGAAGCACATTCGAGAAAGATGAATTACTTACAGATGCTTGAGTGCCGTTAACTTGGATATACTTTTCGGTAATGATCCTGATAATCCATAACCTGTCAGATTCCTTCACGCATTCACCAAAAAAAAAAAGTTAAAAGCAAAAGCAGGATTAAGAAACTATAGAAATTATACTTCTTTGTTTACTTCATAAATAGATCATGCATAGTTTTAAGGTTGTACTGCATATATTTATTCAATACAGATCCTGCTCGAACAGCTATTGTAATTCACACCGGAGAACTTACAAGGAGACAATCCTAATGGATTTTCCGTTAGAGCATGTTACTCCAGTCCACGGGTTCTCTCTTGGCAGGCATGGATCTCCAACCCAATCCTCGGGTTGATTGTCCAGACTTTTTTGCAAGTCCTCCATCGCCACCACTGTTGAAAACCCAAAAATGTATTAAGAGTATTTGGAAAAATACATGTAACTAGGAAAAGAGTAAATTTTCAAAGTGAACTTTTACCATCTCTGGTAATGGTCATTCCTCCAAGGGTTAAAAGCTGAAAAATTTCACCAGCATTAATTAGAGGCCCAACTGGCATATCATTCCTTGGAATCAGGGAAATTTCAGTGTGCCCGGTAAGAGGCCATTCTGTGCCAGAAACAGTCACACCATCAGTGGTGACATTGAGGTTGCTGTAGAAGGTTTCATTATTCACATGAACGTCGAAAACTCTCCAGCTAAATGGGCTTGGGGTCCGGTTATCTTGAAAGTATAGTGAAACATAGTAGCGACGTGTAGGGAGGAAAAATGGCGGCCACTTGACTGTAAGAATCTTCCCCCTGCTCGTTGTCAGTGCTGTTGCAAACGCTTTCTGTGGTGGGATGTTCCAAAATGTTGAAGAAGTTACATTGGAGTGACTTGCGACAAAGGGATTTTGGTCCACAAAGGGATGCCAGTATCGATTAAAATTGTCATCTGGAAAACTGATTCAGCACAATTATTTTCAATACAAGAACTGTCTATACATTCATTATAATTTATAGACATGAAAATCCGACCACAAATACTTCTCCCTTGTGCAGTTTAATGTTATTTTTTAATCCATGCCATGTTGTCCTAAGATAATTTGCCTGTTTACCATCTATAAACCAAAATGTTTCACAATCAAGAAATTTCAACTCCAGTTCTTATTTAATTATCAGCTTGTTTTACCTAACTCTAATGCTCTCCCATTAAGAGTATTTCGTGCTTGTTCGGCATGCCATTATCGTATAATTTGATGAATGAATGGCTCTCACCAAGAAATTCACATATCAAATTCTACTAACTAGAAACGCACAACAAATTAGATTTTTTTGTAGATTGTGATGAAAGTTTTTGAAATGTGTAGTTGAAAAGTTGTGGGACATGAAAGATGTGTTTAATATTGATTGTTTGACTTTGAGTTGGATTAAAATCAGATTTTAATTCGGACCAAACATGGGCTATAATTCACCGAATTTTGTAAAACATTTCATACCTAATTATGTGTCCACCCGAGCCAAAACTATTTCTAGCAAGAGTCACCAGCGCATATTTCTTGAAGTCGGTAGAATTATAAACCGAATCATCAAGATGATGCACTTCAATAGCTGAAATAAAAGGGCTGGAAACAGTGTGATCATTTCTTGCTAGGCAAATACTCAAATACTTATGATGCGCCACAACAATGACCTCATAGTAGGAGATGAGCCCCTGGGCATAATCCTCTGTGGTATTCACAATGCTCCACTTTGTGCCATCAACAATCTGATCAAAAACCGGCGGTTCCTCTCCTCCATCAAATCCTCCATAGTAATACATAGTTTTCACCAGATGTTTCACTCCCTTTATAGCAGGGACACGGTAACAATATTTCTTCGCACCAACATTGGGAAAAAACCTAAGAGTTCGCAAAATTGGCAATATATCTGGTTTTTTTATGGTTGTTTTGTTCCCTGTTGTAATGAAATTATCGTCTGTGACATACTTGAGGGGTCCTTCTTCTACGTCTTCATCGGCACCACAGTTTAGGAGGTAACCTACGATTATACAAATTTTTAGCCAATCTCACACACGTACATATACATATAAATATATATTATATAAAAGCATTAATCTGGATTTTTTTAATAAATATATACCTCTTGGCTGGGTATTGGCATGGATCATGAGGGGGATGCTGACAAGCCATAGGAGGAAGATGGAGGCGGACATTTTAGGAGGTGGTGGCGCAAAGGAAAGAATGGGAAGTCTCAGGTGGAGAGAGAGGGAGAGAGAGTGGATAGAGAATGGAAATGGAGTGAAATGTCGGACATCAATCAGGTTAAGGGCCGTGCATCAAGATAGGTTGATTCATAATTGAATGGAGCCTCATTCCTCAGCGTTCTCCAATAAACCGAAGTTGATGACAATAATAAGTTCACAGAGCCATTATTTGAACTTTTTTTTTTCCACGTACTTATTTTTAACCACACATTTACACGATAGAATATTTTTTTACGTAAATTCAAATATTTTTCTACTTTTTAATCATACATTCTTCTTAAAATCATTATTCAAAACATTGTTTTTCCCAAATAATGACCATCAAACAATGACTAAAAATAAAAGTAAATTGTTTTGATGGCTTAATATTCATGTTATACTTAGCGCTCTTTTAGGGAGACTTCTATTTCTACCTAAGAAAGTTACGTTGAACTAACTTTTTCGAAAGTCCAAAAAATTATTCAAAACCCGTTTTGCAGTGCTTCTATATTTGCTAGAAGGTCTTCATCCTGAAGCAAATAGATTAATTTTCGCCAAAAGCTCTTTCCGTTACAAAACACTTTCAATAAATAGTCTAACATGTTAAAAAATAACTTCTTAATTTTAAAAATAACTTGAACTTTTCAAAAGTCAGGTCAAAATATGTTCAAAATCAATTTTTTAGTATCAGAATCAACTTTTGACTATTAAAGAACGTTGGAGAACCTTAATTATTGAAATTTGTAAGAAGATACAACAACAATAACGAAGTTCTATAACTAGTAAATTTTAATTTAAAATCTGCTATATGAATCCCAGTTTGCCAGATATATTGGAAGATTGAGTTCCTGATTTCAAATTGTAAGGAATACTTCATTCTTTGAATAACCTTAATTCCTTATATTGGTATCAGAGTGTGCTTTATTCAATTTTCTCCCTGTGCATCGATCCGGCCAAGGCAGCTTGAGCCGTGCTTTATGTTGAAATTTTGTATCGGAAATTGGTTGTGACCAATTTAAGTGGAATTCGTTGTTTGGTGAATGAGAAATTAAGCCAAACGTAAACCGCTTAATACTTGAAATTGTTGAAAAATCGTGTAGAATATTGTGGAATATTCTAAGATGATGTAGATGAAAAGATGTGTCTTTTCATATGGATCATGACTTTTGGTATTATTTTCAATAATTGTCTCTTTATGTAGAGATGTAATTGTGTCTCTTTATGAAGATATATAAATTTTAAGAGATGTGTCTCTTGGCATGGATGTTCCAACTACTATATAAGAGATCCCACATGTTTGAATTTTGTGAAGGAGAACAAACTTAATTGATAGTTCAATATCATTCTATTTCATGTTTTACTTTAGTTTTGCATAAAACACTTTGTAGAGGTGATTATTTCTTTCATCAAAATCATGGTTATGGTAGAGAGGGAACTCCGTTCGAGTTCGTTGGTCTAAGTCATTTGGAGTGTTCCTATGGCTAGACGTAGTCGTTGTATCTTGGGAGATGATTGCCGAGAAACCATTAGCACCAATGCAGGGCAAATTCATCTTAAGGACAAAGTGTCAAACACTTGCCTCGACCGATTGCATCACTTGCATTTCATCTTTCTTATTTGTAATTATATTTATGCTTGATTTCAGAATATGATTAATTTGTTTATGTGTTTTTTTTATTGAAAGGATCGTTTGAACTAAAGCGAGGTGCGTTCAAGATTGAGAAGCGATGAATCCATATCCATATATTCGAAGTCGGTAATTTACTAATTTATCTTCTCAAATCAGATTTCGGTAAGTCGAATAATATTTCGATTTCACGCATATTAACGGCACGTTCTTGATTAATATAATATGCACATTATCGGTATAATATCTCCAACACTTTATATGTGCCAGGCGACCCAATATATTTGGACATCTCTACAATAGATGCAACTTCAATGCCAGTACGAAATATCTTCCCCAGCAACGAGAGTGTTAGCAGAAAATATAATAAATATAGTCACATCTCATCGATATCTACATCAATATCTCACTCCGTAAAAGACAATTGTACAAAAGGGAAGAGAAAACTAGAAAAAAATGCTGACACAAATTCTCTAAATGTAAGGTCCGTTTGATTGTAAGTGTGGAAAATGAATGAAAAGAAAATTTTTACAGGAAAAATATTTACCTATAAATTATTTTACTGGTAATTGTAATTAAGTGTGTTTGATTTATATAATTTTTCACCAGAAAATTTTTAAATTTTGCGTTCGTTTGACTTTGTTTTACATGAAAATTGATCATTAAAGTGATAATTTTTTCCACAATTGATTATAAAATTTGTTTCCATTGCCAAAAAATGAAAAAAAAAAAACATTTTCCTAAAAAAATCATTTTTTCATCAAAGTTTAGTGTTCGTTTGGCTTTGTTTTACATGAAAATTGTCCATTAAAGTGAAATTTTTTTTACAACTAGTTATAAAATTTGTTTTCATTAAAAAAAAAAAAAAAAAACCTAGGTGGGAAAAGCTTTTCACCAAATTTAAGGAAAATAGAGGTGGGGGAAAATGTTTTCCCTAGAAATTTTTGGCAATCAAACAAGCCAAAACCAAGAAAATTGAATTTATTTTCCTAGTTCTAGGGAAAATATGCCCAATGAAACAGGGCCAAGAGTAAATAAGAGGAAGAACTTTGATAGAATTATACAGAAAGATAAAACCCACTTACAAGATCAATCAAACCAAACAAATAAAAAACTTACAATGAAAAAGAAAAGAAGAAAAAATGAATCTTCAGAAGGAAACTGAATTTATACAGGAACATAAAACCTTGGTCAGAAAATGAAAATCCATGACCTGGAGACGTCATTTCTTGCCTGACATGCTGAAGGAAGTAACTTTCATTGGGGTAGCCACAACCAGTGGAGCATCTGTCGAGTTACTAAAAGCAAATTTGTCATGCATGAATCGACTTTCAATAATGGACTCATCCTTCAATACTAATTTGTAGCAATAGCAACTCTTAATCCCTTGCTGATTCTGGTAGCAATGGTGTGCACTGTTCTTCACCTGCTGAAAATTCCATATCACACTGAACTTGCCCACTGTGGCAACCAAATGCCTTTCTTGTTTTCCACTTTCAGTAACCTAATGCCAAAAATTAAACAGAAAATGAGCTAGGCTGAAAAGAAATGGCATTATATCACACAATGACAATCACAACAATGATGAATCCCGCATTTGTTGAAATGACAGTCTAATAGTCATTTAGGTACTTTATGAAGTGAGGCACATATGTTAACAAGATCTTGAGTACTGACAAACTAAGCCGCTGTTTGACGAAGCTTTTTGAGATTATAAGCCAGTCAAACTTCGTTTTTAACAACACGTTTCATTAGACCCACAACTTTTATCCATTGTTTAGTCACATTTCTTGGGATCCACCAACTTATAATCTCAAAAAGTTTTGTCAAACAGATGCTAAATCTTAACTAAACAATTAGGCCAAGTTATATCTTAGGAATTAGACAGTTAGGCTAAATCTCAAATTACTAAAAGAGTTGCCCACAAAACTAAATAACATCCTAAAATATCTAGGGGGGATGAGAGCTTTCACGCTAACATTTTAATAAACAACTGATCTTCAGCAAAGATGGTCCTGATATTCATAACATGAAAGGGGGACAAATCAGCAACTTATGAAATGTCACTTAATAGAAATGACAGTGTAATGTGTATTTCAACAAGCAAGCATTTATTAAATAAACCACAATTGAGTCAAGTAATTCAACAAGCAGGATCAACACTTAGTAACACACATACAAAAGTCAAAAGAGTAATACACAATACTTGTAATAAAAGAAGTGTAACTTGCCCAAGAGAAATGGCCAGCGTGAAACTTGTTATCAGAACCAGCCATGTGGGCATCCACAGGGGTCAGCTTTAGGAATCTAGGTGCTGGAATTTTGTTTCCCATACGACCACTAAAACCAGTCTTAGTTTTCCCATCCTTATCAGTAAATAAAGTGCATATTAGTATCAAATAAGTATCTGTTGTTCCCAACACCCACTTTCCATCATAAGTCACATCCACGGAGGTAATAGGTGAACCAAGACCAGGGAAAGCAGTTTTTGCCTGCCTCATCGAAGTCCTCGAATATAATCTTATCTTCCCATCAAGTGATCCAACCACAATTGATCCATCTCCAGTCGTGGCAAAACAGTGAAAATTCGTTCCTTTGGAGAATTGATGCCCTTGGGTCCAATGCAACACTGGTGAACCTGCACTTGCTATCTTCTGAACCATTCCCTGTTTCTCGCGCATATCCCACTGACACAATCTATTATCATCTAAGCCCAAGAACGTGGACTCAGAAGGGTCCAACTGTGACCCCTTTGCATCACTGGCAATGTCTTTCATCATAATCTCAGTCCCATCCTTCTCAAACTTCCATTCAGTGACAATCTTCCCTGTCTCAATATCCAACTGGTGAAGCCCCGTAGAATGGGGCTTCCCTTGCTTCAACGGACTCATGAGCATCATATTTGTCTCTCCCCTCATCAAGAGGGCCTTCTTGGGTGTCCCAGAATGCCCTGACGTGGACCCCAATTTCCCACCATCAAACTTCACATGCACACCTTTACCATGAATCCCATGGCTAAAATTCTTCACAACCTGAACCCCAAAATTGCTAACTAAGAAACTATTATCCAATGCTCCTAAGGTCAAGCTCTGAATACCCCCATCAGTTGCGGCCTCCTCAAATTCCTCCAATAAATCTTGATTCCCTCTTTCTGACAAACCCTCTGGAGTCTTTCCAGGAGTCTTCCACACCCCATCATCTGCATCCTCCCACATTGAATCGTCCGACTGCTCTGGTTTCGCCCATCCAATAAAGTCTTTACCATAAATTTTCATTTTACTTTCCTCTGTAGCTCTCAACCCATAAACATTCTCAAACAAACAGTCCTGAAATTTTGTGACAAAATTCCTGTACTCCTCATCTTTCAGAAATTTTAAAGCCCAAACTCCACCATCCACAAAATCTACCCTCCGCTGATCCCCAAATAATTTCATCTGCAAATCGGCTGTAACCTTAGCCTTGATTTTCTCCCCAACTTTCAAAACCCAGAATCCCTCCCTACTACCCAAGCCTTCCTCCTCGTCATCCCCATCATCATCATTACCAACTTTTTTAACAAATTTATAAAAAGTCAACTTCTCCGAAACTACCCATCTCGCCTTCGGAGTGTTGCCACCGATGTGAAGATAAAGCTTAACGGCGTTTTTTATATTGGCGTTGGGAGTTAGTGGGGGAGAGGAAGGGTTTTTTGGATATTTCAGTTTCAAGAATTGGAGCCTAGAATCGATTAAATCCAGGGTTTCGGCACGGACCTCAGTATTCCTATTTGGAGTATGATCCTCTGCATCGGCGTAGTTTTCCGAACTCTCCTCTTCTGATTCATCCTCGCCGGAATATTCCGAGTCGGAGAGTTCGAGGCCTTCACGACTGTGTGAACCGCCCATAGTTCCGGCTCTCCGATTAATCAAAAAACCGTTTGCTTGAACTTTGAAGCGAAGCAAATTCTAAGTTCCAAATTTTTACAGACACTCAGAAATGGGATCCGAATTCGAACTGAAAGAGTGTAATTTGATGGTTCAGAAGTCTCAAAGAGTAATGTTACAGAGAAATGGTACTTCAAAATTCAGGAGGCGGTTAGATTTTTATAGAGAGAATTGTCCAAATGGCGTAGATCTGAAGCTGACGCGTGCCTGATATTGCTTGGTGGTGAAGTTTTCTATTTTTAAGCGCGGAGATGTCGTGTGAGGTGTACTGGTTCATTTGGTTATGGGTCATAATTGGATTTCGAGTGGGCCGGTCCATATACAAATAGGCTCCTTTTGTGATTTTGGTAAAGGGAAAAAAATGAAAGGAACAATACATTTCTCATGCATTTACTTTACATCATTTCAAAAATACAAAAAAACAGAATTCATATTTAAAAAATTAGGTTTTTAAAATTTTTATTTATGAAATAATGAATTATAAATTCAATTTATTATTAAACATTTAATTCTAATATAGCCCTTGTTTGACATTCATTTTTTTTTCTCATTCTGTTTTTTTTCTTCATTTCAACTACACATTTTATCAATAAAATAATATTACACATAAACCTAAAAATTCTCTTTACTTTTTAAGCACACATTATTCCATCAATCACTATTCCAAATCAAATTTTTATTCCAAAATTGGTGTCAAACACACACATAATATAATTAACCCACTCCACCTTCATCACCCCGCCCGTCCGGCGACTTCTCTGGTCACAACTCTTCTCCGGCGATCGTTCGACGATTGCTCCGGTTCCGACGACTATGCAATTTGGTCACAATTCAAAAATTATAGTCACAAATATCACATTAATTGAACATGAATTATATTTAGGTCGCAATTTATCAAATTATTGGTCACAAATTAATAATTTTTAGATCACACAACATGCATTGGTCACATTTTATCTAATTCATTGGTCACGTATTGTTTATTGTTTGCCACCAACCAAACTATTGGTCATAAAAAACCAAACCATTTGTGACCACCCCCAGAAATCATTTATGGCCGCCACTTCACCACTGCCCCCACCAAAAGACACCACCACCGTCACCGCCCAATAGCAAAATCAACCTCTCAAAACCAAGACCATCCCCTCCCCGACACCACTATCACCACCCCTAAAACCACTATCGCCACACGTACTGCCAAAAACAACACAGAACACACAACCACCGCCACCACTAACTTCAAATCCACAATTCGCAGCGCCCGATCCATCGTCAATAGCGCACATCACCATCGCATCGCCGCCTAATGCACCGACACCCAACCACCACACCCACAAACACACACCTAACCGCACCGCCGCCGCACACATACACATGTTCACTGAAAATATGTCGCAAGCGCACGGGTCGCAAAAGAGTAGTAAAATGGACATTTCAAATCCGAGTCGATCCCACGAAGAGTATTGATCTCAATTACAAGTGTATTTGATTCTATTTAACGAAATTGACACACAAATTAAAAAAGTTGATTTTTAAATTGAAAAGTAACAAAATACACGATTTATATTTAACAATTTAAAATAACACGTCAAAAGTAATAAGATTTTGATTTAAAAGAGGTTGGAATTATGATTTCACTTAACCTTTATTTCATTAATATCAATCAAATTATGTGTCGATGCAAATTACCAAAATACATAGTTAGACACGATTTTCCAATTTCAGTCAATAACCTCTGTCGAGTGATATTAATCCTAATTGATTAAGTTCTACCGCATATCTCTATGTTGATAAAAACTTAACCAATTGCATTAAATTGTTGTGAAAATACTCAGAGGGTCACCTAAAGTAGATATATATCTCTATATCACCTAAACAAGTATAGTATACTATACAAACCTAGGGTATTAATTATTTTGGTCTAGTAAGTGCAACAATTTCACAATAATTGCCCAAACCACTTAACCACACCATCTATTGATCAAGTAAATGACATGAAATCATACACAATAATTAATACACCAATATTTTTATAAAAGAAGCATCATTCAATACATGCTAAGATATTAATGAAAATAGGTTAAGTTTATCATAAATTCCAACACAAACTACTTAGCTCATTATACAAAAATAATAACAAAGGAGATATTGAATACAATACATTACAAACATTGGAAAATAAATGAAGGAATACAAAAGTATAAGATACAACCCTTTTCGTGTAGAATCGAATTCCTCCAAGCCTTTCTTCAAGTTTTTCTTGATAATATCTCCTTGTTGCTATATAATTTTTCTCCAAAAATAAACCAAGAACTAAAGCAAAACAAGAAAAAAGGAAAACAAAAAGTAATATTTTTAATCCTCCAACTTGTCTACTAAGTTACAAAAATAGAATATTAATAAAATTTAGATATTATGGGATATTTTGTGACACAAACAAATATTCCAAAATATTTATCATTAAAACCCTTGATAAATTGCATTTCAAGTCCTTCAATTTTCTAGTGTGTGCACTTTAGTTCCTAACTTCACGATTTTGTGCACATTTGGTCATTTTTCTCCTCTTTTCGCTCGTTTACTTCTTGTTGGGGTCTTTGGCCTACAAAAGTAACAATTACACAATTATAAATAGAAATCGACTCAATTTTATCAATAATAAACTCCAAAAAAAAGTGTCAAATAAATGTGTAAAAACACACTTATCAACACACACCCAACAGAACGGAAATTACAGATCTGCACGATTTGTGAGTGTGCAACATCATAGTAGGGAGAGAAGACGGATAACGAACCGCTTCGAGCACCGGAGAAAAGATAGAGAAGCGAACATCGCCGTCACCGCTTTAAGGTTAAATAGTGTGAGACGTTGGCGGTGGAGGCGTGTGGTTGATGTGTCATCATGAGTAAGAGAGTGGAGAACGGTGAGAAAGTGGAGAAATGTGTGAACGCAGTGGTAGTTGGTGGCGGTGGTGGTGGTTTCGTTACCGTGTGTGAAGAGAGTGAAGACTACGATTGGGTCTGGGAGGAGAGGAAATTGGACGGGAGGAATGAGGAAATTTAGGTTTGATTTTGGATTAAATTATTAATTGGGATGAAATTTTATAATTAATTAATTATTATTTAATTAGATATAAAAACCTTGATTTTTGAAATGTTAAACTAGAGATCTAATTTGTGATAATGGAAATCTAAATCGAGGACTAGGTGTAATTTCCTAAAAAAAAATCACATATAAGGGTATATTTGATTGTAAAGGTGGAAAATGTTTGTAAAGAAAATGAATTCTAGATAAAGTAATTGCTTAGAATTTGTTTTCCAAGGAATTATTAATTAAGTGTGTTTGATTGATATAATTTTTCACTTGAAATTTTTTAAAATTTTGGATCTTTTTATGTTCGTTTGGCTTTGTTTTACATGAAAATTGTCATTTAAAGTGATAATTTTTTTCACAATTGGTTATAAAATTTGTTTCCATTGCCAAAAAGTAAAAAAAAAAAAAAAACACAAAAAAATATTTCCTAGAAAATCATTTTTTCATCAAAGTTTAGTGTTCATTTGACTTTATTTTACATGAAAATTATCATTAAAGTGAACCTTTTTTTTTTTTTTTTTACAATTGGTTATGAAATTTGTTTCCATTGCAAACAAGAAAAAAAAAAAAACAAAGGTGGAATTCCATTTTTCCACCAAAGAGGTGGGAAAAACAATTCAACCATTTTATGGAAAGTGTGCACGTGTGTGGCATTTGTGGAGAAAGAATTCCATGGAGATTTTAGCATATCAAACATGACAAAAGATGGAAGATTTTCCATAGAAATTTTAGCATATCAAACGAGGCCTAAGAGTTTAACTATGATTCATTTCAAAATTAAGAGATAAGATTTAAAATTTCAAAAATCAAATATTATTAAATTTTATTTATGAAATAATTAATTTAAAAAAAATTAAGATCACAAATCGAAATATTTATAGGTCTCGAATTATTTATCGGTCACAAATAATAAAATTTATAAGTCACAATTTATTTATTGGTCACAAAATCAAAACATTTATTGGTCACAATTTATTTAATATTTACAAATTACAAATTTTATACGTCACGATTCAAATTTTTAGGTCACATATTATTTATCGTTCACAAAATATTCAATTTATTGGTCACATATTATTTGATGGTCACAAATTAACCAATTTATTGATCACACTCAACCAAATGATTGGTCACAAACATCCCCACCCCACGTCATCCCATTCACAAACCATCGCACTACCTCCATGCCATCGCCGGCCACCATCATCATCACCATTCCATATTTAAAAGATATTTGTTACACTCCATCTCATAATCAAACACTATATTTCTCTCTACAAACCCTATTTCCAAAATCTCTATAATTTCTTCCTAAATCTTTGATTTCAAGCCACAATCAACGAATAATAGTGTCACAATATAGCGACAAATTTCTGAAATTCATTCTTTTAAATAAGCTAAAGCTCGTTGGTAGACCAATTGGATTTACCGAAAGCAAATGCTGGCATTTCTTGTTCAGATTTTGAAGGCAACAAGATACTCATAAGCTTATGAACTTACTGTAAATGATATTTTCGAAATTTAAGACAGTTTCTTTTATTCTTAGTTTTAGCTTAACCCCATAAACTAGTCGTAAAGATTTTATCCATTTTTAGCACCAATTATTTCGTATAATATTTTGTTAATTTGACGGCTAACCATTGTTCAAACACTGATTTCATCATCTATCTTGAGATCGAAAATTACCTGTAGCCCTATTAATCATTGTCCGAAGGAGTTTTTGAAATACAATAATTATCAAAGCATTTTCTAAAAACATTTTTAGGCATGTTTGGTACGGATTAAAATCAAATTTTAATCTAAACCAAAGTCAAACAATAAATATTAACCACATCTTTCATGGGCCCACAGTTTTTCAATCATACATTTCAAAAAATTCTATCACAATCTACTCAAAATCCATTTTTGATCCCCACCAAACACCCTCCTAATTTCATCATAATTCAGAATTGCGCAGAAAGAGTAAGAAGAAGAGGGGCCTTGTGGAGCATGTTATTGGATGATGATATTTGAAAAAAAATTCGATTTCAATTTTTCATTGCAACTATTTGAAATTTGAGAACCAAAAAATGTGGCACATAGAGAATATCTAAACCACTAAACCTACTCAATTCGATTTGACTCCAAAAGCTAATGAGTGAAATCGCACTAAGAAAAATTAAATCCGCACGAGGGAATATTAAATAAGCACATGTTAAATATGTGTTTCTATTATTTAGTACCTCAATTTAAGCACGTGTCTTACATAAGTGGCTGTTGAACAGCTAATTTGGGTATGGCCAACCTGACCCGGTCAGTTCAAAAGTTCCTCATCTCAGGTGGTATATCATCGGCAGTTTGGGCCCCATTCTTGTCAATTGCACAAACTTGCTTTGCTTCGATACGTTCATGTTAAGTAAGTCGCCTACTATTTTATGGCCGAAATACTTGGTACTTTGTCCACGAGATTAAGCGCGTGTCTGTTTTTGATAGAAATCAGAATTCTATCCGTTAATTTCAAAATTTAGCCACAATCTTTGACTAGTTCACTCACAGTTGGGTCCCAAAAGTTGAAAATAACGATAGGTATAGCGATTTCTTTGATAAATTAATCCCTAACAAACACAGCCTAATTCTTATATTCAATTATTCGGTCTAGTATAAACTCAACATGATTATGGTCATGCTCAACTGTTTTCGATTATAGTTTATGCGATCGATCACATTAGAAAGATATCATTCAACACAATCTATATCATCGTCATTCGTCAAGACATTTTACAAAATAAAAATACTCCAATAAACCCAACAAAGGATATTTCTTCGCGTAATTCAATAAAACTATAAATGGGTTTATTCTATGCTGTTACATATTAGATCCTAATGGTAGAGTCTGAAGAATCTTTTCCACTGGAATACATCATCATTGTCATCATCCATTCTTGAATTTCATCTTCTCCGTTCACATCCCAGAAACCCATCTCATTGCTAGTCTTGACGTCCATTTCTGTCGAAATCTTATTATTTTTGGCATTTTCTTGATGCAGAATTTTCTGATGATTGCAATGACGTTGAGATGATGGACTAGGTTGACCACTGGCCGAGACCGGGGCGGCGGTGTAATCGGCAAGAGGAAAATTAAGCTTTGCTCTTGGACCTCTAAATTCAGTCGCCGCCCTATCATAAGCCCGTGCCGCATCCTCCGCCGTCTCAAATGTACCAAGCCACACTCTTGCAGCCTTACGAGGATCACGAATCTCTGCCGCCCATTTTCCCCATGGCCGCTGCCTTACACCTCTGTAATTCTTCTTTTTCTTCACCACCACATTCTTCTTCTTCTTTTCATCCACCACCGCCACCGCAGGTCCAAAATAATTGCACCCCAAACACCCTTGGATTCTGCAAAACTGACAAGTCTCTGTACCTTGAGCAACCGAAAACAACACCTTCCCTTGAGCAGCATATTCAAAATGAGAAGTGGCAGCGTCACCGGTTATGACATTCTTCAAAGTAGCTATCATGATGGAAATTTCCTCCTCGCTGGTGAGTCGGGGCGGTGGTGGTGGCGCCAGAGGTGTCAACGGTGGGTGGTTCATTGAGGTACTTACTTCTTGTTTGAATCTCTTGGCTGATCTCTGCATGTTTCTTTAGAGCTGACTGTGAGTGACAGAATCTCTTATTGTGGGAAACATAGGTAATTGAAATGGGTTTATACATGGAAAAAGTGCCAGCTCATACGCAAATAATACACGGGTTTCTGTCCAAATAAAGTTACTGATATCGGCACGTGGAAAATTTTGGTCACAATCATGTATCGAAATGGATGACAATGAAGGACGTCTGAACACTCACAATAGGAGGATCCACTTTTTTTGAATTTTTTTAATCATGCGAGCCCGCACGCATGTAGCCAAATCAACTAGCCGAGCCGAAACTCGAAACTCGGGTTCGGCTAGAGTAAAACAGTGCCAAAATTTTTTGGACTCGAGCCGAGCCGAGCCGAGCAAAAACTTGACCAAAAAAATGAGGCTCGATTCGAGCCTTAGCGGGCCGAGCTGACTCGATTTTTTTAAAAAAAAAATTGGCTACCTAGCTGTCTGCACTATGCACACAGCTATTGCAGCTATTTTAGTTGTCTGCACTACGTAGACAGCTATTTTAGCTGATTGCTTTTCAATTTATTTTTTTTACAATAGATAGGCTCATGCGGGCTATTTCGGCTCGGGCTTGGGCTGAGCCTCGGAGGTCGAGCCGGGCCCTGCTCAGACTTTTTTCAGGTCGACGAGCTTTTTTGCCATCCCTACATGCATGTGAGTAGGGGTGGGCATGGGTTGTGTTGTGTCGGTTTTTGTTTCAACCCAAACCCAACCCAACGTGATCGGTTTCATCAAAATTTAACCCAATCAAGTATCGGTCAGGTTGGGTTTGGTCGGTCTGTTTGTGACGACTTGTCAACAAAAATTAAAGTTATCCAATTTTCTATTACACTAAATTCGGATAAACAAAATTAAATAATAAATAAATAAATAAAATTATATATTATTTTATTCAAACCTCATTAGCCGAACTTACAAATAACAAAGTGCATTTAACATAACATGAAAAACTTATACTACATTTATTGCGGGAAGGATAGTAAGCTCATCTTCTAAAATGCATCAAAATAATTACAGTTACACTATCCACTCATACTTTTTAAGGTTTTTTTTTTTTTTTTTTTTTTACTTTTAGGCATTTTATTTTATTTCTTTTTCTTTATTTTTTTTTAAAGTGGGCGAGTCGAGTTGGACGGATTTATTCGATTTTCATGAGTTAACACATAACCCGACCCGCCTACACACCCAACCCGTGTAAAAACAACAACAAAACCAACCCAACCCGGTCGGGTTGGACATTTTTGATGGGTTCAGTCGAGTTTTGCCCACCCCTACACGTGAAAGGTTTTCAAACTCCATTGTCATCTATTTATGTACAAATAGAATTGTCCTTGGGGCAGTGGTTATATGATGAGGTGGAAAATGATGAGTTGGCATGCGAATGGGAAGTATTAGACAGTCGAGACTCGTACATTGTTTGATCCCATTTTTTTTCAATATGCATTTTTTTTCTTTTATCTTTTCAACTATATATTATTTAATAAAATAATATTACACGCAACCTACAATGTTTCCTTCATTTTAACGACATTATCCAACAATTCACTATTCCAAAATGCATTATATTTAAAAAAAAATGGGGTTCACATAGACTCTCGATATGACATTGACATCTTCTCTAACGATCGAAAAAGGCAAAAATTATGTCAGGGATTGAGACTCTTAATAATTATTGCGTGTTAGATGCTCTTTTTTTTCCCCCATAGTATTTTGATAGAAAACATATGGTTAAAAAAGAAAGAAAATTTTTGAGTTTGTGTGTAATATTATTTTATTGAAAAATGTCTAGATGAAAATAAGATAGAGAAAAATGAATTTTAAAAATAATGGGGACCAAACAAGGGACCCAAAAACTTTTCTTACATTTTTAATCACATATTTTTCATTAATCTACTATTTCAAAATACAATTTACACAAAAAATGGAGTTCAAACAAGCTTTTAATTAGTTAAAAAAGCTACCGTGACATGGTCACATGGGCCTGTCACTCCAGGGAAGCCATGCGACCCTGTAACAACAACATAGCCGAGTAATGTTATTTAGGCTCAACAAGGTTTGCGCGTTGGATGATAAGTTAAATAAAAGATAGAATTAAATGACTTATTTAATTTCATATATTGTTTAATATCATATTAACGTTACCTAAATTGAGGTTGTAATTCCAGCTGGGTTACGTATCATTACTCTAATTGAAACTTGACCCGATCCCGGTCCAATTATAGTTAGACAGGTGACGTTTCCACAAAGATTTAATTTTTATTTAATATTGTTAAGTATGCTATATTGTTAAGCTTGATATTGTTAAAAATCATATTTTTAAGTAAATTTTGATAAAAATTGATTAAATGGGAATTAAAAAGTTTACAAAAATTATGAATCCTATTAAACCTCCGTTGGAGTCTCATTATTTGGTAAAAATAGATTTTGAAATAGTGATTTTTTTAAGAATGTGTGGTTGAAAAGTAGGTAAAAATTTTAAGTTTATGCGTAAAATTATTTATCTAAGAGAATATATAGTTGAAAATGAATTTGAAAAAAAAATGTATTATTGAAAAATGGAATTCGAACAAGGGTTAAATGCGTGATTAAAATATTTTTTTAATTTTAACTTTTTTGTCTATCAATCTTTTAGTTGACTTAAATAGAGAGGCAAATATGTCGAAAAAGAAAAGAATATTAATTTGGAAAGCTCACATAAGGCTTGTAACAAAAGCTACTTGTACATTTCTGTAGACATTCTTCTTGACATCCCATATGTGTGGTGCTGCAAAAATCAATGACTATGATGAATTTTATGTCGAACGATGTCAAATATAATGTAAAAGCTCGATGCAATGCGAAACAAAAAAATATAAGTGAAAACCTTAAGAATAACTTTTTAAAAATCCACCAAATTATGAAAAATAAACTTACGGAATTTTTATTGATGTAAGATAATAAAAAACAATGAATTAACCATTTATTTATAAGGTTTACACGAAAATCTAGTTTAAACAAACTAAAAATTGTTTAATGATCACATGTGAGGGTGAGAATAAGGTCCAAATAGAATACTCGTTTGCCATGAGTTGAATAACATTACGCTTGTGTTATAAGTTAAAAGTCGACAATTGATTTTAACTACATAATCTTTCATTGTACAATGGCCAAACGGGCAAACCGAGTGGAGTCGAGCTTTGATTAATCTTTTCATTATGTGGTAGTTGATTAATCTCGTCGTACAACAATTATACAATTTTTGGGGCGCTTTCGCTATGTCCAGAACATACATGATTGAATTCATGTTTGAGATTTAAAGAAAGGGTGGGTCCCATACGAAAGAGGACGGCCGACCTGGTAATTCATGGAACATCATTTCAACTAGCTTGGCCGGCGGTCCATTATGAAAGGATTCCCCAAAGCTAAAGGCACTTCCATTTTTGTGCACTGCATGATGCCTTTGATATATTGATTTGATGCTGACATTCACGTGAAGGAAGGACCTTAATTCTTTCGTCTTTTTTTATTTCAATCTCGATCTTTCTATTAAACAATTAGGAAAGTAACCGTTTTTTATGAACTACATAACGCGAAGAAAAATAAAAAATATATATATATTTTCTTTAGGCTCCGTTTGGTAGCCTTAGTTTTTCATTCAATTTTCACCATTTTCCACATTTTTCTAGGTACAACTATTTAATGCACATTTTTTTGATTTTGTTTTCCCACCTATTAGGTGGAAAAACTATTTCCACCATTTTTTTTTAAGTAATGACAACAAATTCTATCAACCATTGTAAAAAAAAAATAATCAATTTTGTTGATAATTTTCATGCAAAACAAAGTCAAACGAATGATATTCGGTATGGTTATTTTTTTTTTCAATTTTTTTATTTTTTTATTTTTGACAATTGGAACAAATTCTAAACTCAATAGTAGAAAATATTATCACTTTAATGGACAATTTTCATAAAAAAAGGAAGTCAAACGGACTCCAAACTTTCAGCATTTTTTTATGAAAAATTATACCAATCAAACACATTATTTTCTAGAAAAATATTTTCCATGTAAAACATTTTCTTTCCACCCATTTTCTCAACTTATTTATTAGATAATAGATACAGTTGATACAGGCATTTTCCTAAACTGTAATTTCTTGAGTGTCAGATTCTTTCCAAAATCTAGCAGGGAGCCCATGCTGTGGAACTGGAAATGGGCTGTACTCTACCAAGTTTTGGGTACCAACCACTTCCCACCTGAAAAAAAAAATTAAAAAAATTTATTGATTTATATTTATATTTTCAACATTATACATTATATACAAATTAAATATATTTTTTTATACAAAAGCTTAATACATAATTATTATTGTTTTTGGGCAAATGAGTGATAATGAGCGTTTAAAGTGGTCATCGTTAAAATTATATTGGTTCAACTAGTTCAACGGCAAAGATTGAACATGGACTTGAAAACTCGTATGATTATAGCGTAGGGCGGTATATTAAAAACAAATATAGATTTAAGTTGTAAAGATTATGAAAATTGATCCAATGAGCATCGACCCTCATCTTATATTATGCAATAATAATATATCATATCAATTCATAAGGGGAACAGTAAATTTAATTCAAATATTGAAGCCTATCATAAGTTCATCCACCTAGGGATGATGACAAGACGAGTATGGATAAGGTCAACCATTCTCATCTCCCGTCCCATCGGGTATTTTTATCATTTCGTCCCCGCCCCCAAATTCAGTTAAAGTGGAACGGGTGACATGACCAAATTCTCGTACCCGTTTCGGCCCAACGATTCCCGTTTACCCAATTAAGTAGGTAATTCCCACCCCTTTCGGGGTAGGCCAGCGAGTATTGTGTTGAACAATTTTTTTGACATCCGTGCATCCACCAATGACTTCATGTTTCATGTCATTGATACTTAGCATAACATAAGTACTCATGCTCATTCACTAAAGTATAAAAATATTGGTGCGTACACTAACCCAACTCGATGGGTACAACAGGAAAAATTGAAATTCTAGATTTTTTATTTATCTGATTTTGTTTTTATTAATTTGGTAGTCATTATAGTACCTTAACTTCGTCACCAGACGATGGATCAAAATCAGCATCTCCAGCTTGGCAAGTTCATTTCCAGGACAGGAATGGACCCCATTGCCAAATGGCATGTAAGTATTGGGTTTTGGGGCAACCTACAGCCAGCCACACAAAAAAAAAAAATTAATAAAACATCACATCAAAAATTTACTTTTCTTTTTCTTTTAATTTTCTAGAAATGTTTAGAAAATATACTTTTCTGCTCCGTTATTTCATACCTCAAATCTGTATGGATCGAAATTTTGAGGTTCATTGAAATATTCTGGATTGTGATGAATATTCCTAAATAGCGGCATCACCTTCCAACCTTTGGGAATAAGATAACCTGTCAAAATATTTCGTGTCAATCTCTTTCACATTTTATTTTGAGGTTATAGTGAAATAGAAAATTATGACTGACGTTTCGATTTTCATGCTTTTGACTGGAGAATCTGAGTCTTCCAAGTGATAGATATTGTTAACGCGTATGTTAAAATTGTACGTAACTTATACCTAGACGAAAAATGGTCAAAGATTTAACGGTGTTCACATATTTAACATTAATTGCACATACCAATTTAACATCCATCATGATGTTTTGCATCACTTGGGTTCTAAATTCACATATTCAGATAAGTAGAGGACTAAAAAGCTCAATTTATAAAGTTGAAGAGCCAAAGTCAAGGTTAATTATCCCAACCTTAATTCTATACTTTTATAACGAATTGCTAGCATACTCACCATTAAATTCCATATCAACCACAGCTTCCCTAAAGGTGAAAGACACTATGCTTGACATCCTCAAGCTCTCCAAAATAACCTGACAATATAAACGTTGTTAGGTGACTCTTTCGTTATTGTGTACGATGGATTGAATATCGAGAAAGAAGTGCATGTAACAAGATGATAGCTAGACCAAATATTGACCTTTTTTTAATTCTTCAATCGTGTTTGGTATACAGTACTAATTTACGTTTGGGTACCTTAGATGTGAATGGCATATTTCTAGTTTGAGCCCATGTCAATGGCCTCTTTCCTCCATCATTTTCCACGTAGATTGCTTTTTGTTCTGCCTGCAGTGATCATATCACAATTATAATTCGTCAAGATTTAAGACAGAATCTAAAATACATTCGTCCTCTTAAGCTTTCAGTCGAAGTAGTTCAACAAGTACCTTAACAACTTCGAGAAGTTTCTGGTCGTCGTTAAGGTATTTGAGAATCCATGTTAAAGAACTAGCCGTCGTATCTTGAGCAGCAAAAAGAACTCCAATAATGTTATCAGAAATTTCATCCTCCGTTAAAGTTTGCCCTTTTTCATCTTTGAAATTGAGTAAATGCCCCAAAAGGTCCTTTTCCAATAATTTCTTCTCCTTCTTCTCACAGAGTATCTCACTAAGGATCTTCTTTAGCCTTTTTCTTGCCTAATTCATCACATAAACCAGTCAGTTGTAAAGCTTCAATAGTGAGTACCTTAGGCTAATACTGGTGTACTTGTTATGACTTATTTTGTACCTGTAGTGCTTTGTGATATGCAGTTCCTGGAATATTTGTAGGGAAAGAATTATAGCCTTTATCTACTATGCAGTAGTTTTCCTTCAGTTCTTCCCTCTGTTTTTTCTCCAAGTGGCCAAAAATAGCTAAAATGCCCACTTCAAAAGAGAACTGTAGATGATTCGTGACAGTTATTAGAAAAATGTGGAGGACCCTACCCCTCCAAGCTAATTTTAAAGTCGACTACTTGGATTTTTATATTTCTATCAGTTAAGTTTATTGCTAGATATACTGGAAGTCTGAAACGTACCTTTTTCAATCCTTCGAAAGTGTTGATCACTTGTCCAGAGGTCCATGACTCCAAGGTTGAGATGGCTATGGCTTCAATGCCAAGAATTAATTTCCGGAGATGCTCGAGGGATAATGAACTCTGAACTAGCTTCCGAAGGTGTTTATGGTAGTCTCCTTGGTGGAAAAACAGGGCGGAGGGGCCGATCATTTTCTCTTTACTCTTCGGATATGTGGGCTTGAACAAGTGAGCATGAGTCACCAGTACAAATCGTGCCGCTTCCGGACTTGCTAGCATGACACAAGGACACCCAAGAATATGAGTTTTGAATATTTCTCCATATCTGCATGAAATAAACGCCATGCACATCAGATCCTAAGTTCTTTAAAAACCCAGAAAAATATGTTAAAATCTTGTTTGTCGTATTGTCGAGGATCAATACTCTATACCAAACATGCGACGTCCCAAGAGGAAATAAAAGAATACCTTTTTTGCTTATCAGCAAAGAACATATTTGGGTCTTTGGAGTATAACTGGAGAGTTTCTCCAAGGTAAGGCCAACCCATGGAGCCTGGTGGCAATTTGGGTCTTCCTTCATATTTTCTGTTCTGTTTTCTTGATAAATAATATGAGAAAGGAGTAGAAAAAAATAGAAGAATATATATGATAGTAGAAACAATATCCATAGAGAATACTTCCTTTCCCCTTGAAGCAAGTTTATATGGAAAAAAATTTCGAAATGAAAAATCTGTTGAGTTTGAGGTTGAGAAGAGTATGAAGTGTGATTTGCAAGTGATAGAGAAAAGAAATGTTTATGGTTTATATAGAGCCATAAGGGTTAGTGGATGGCGATGGGAGAATGGGCTTCAACAAATCTTGAAAATACTACGAAAGTACTACTATTAAATTTACACACTCGCAATGTTGATCGATGTTGGACCACTATTACATTCACACTCACATGAGATGTGTTATGGCTGATACGAACTGGGACACGTGTCAACATGAAAAATCTCCAGTAAAATATCGACTCTCACCAATCAAAGATATGAAAACCTTTCACAATTAAAGGTAAGGAACTCGGTACTCCTTCAAATTGCATTTTGTGAAGTGTGGGAGCACACTTTAACTCGAAATATAGAAATTTGTAGAACGTCAATGATAAGACAATAAAGTTGTCCCCTTATATATAATGGAACTGAGATTGTTGACAACTTCAAATTTCTCGAGGTGACGTGTTGATTCTTAAAGGCCGTCAAAGATTTAAGTCACCTACACAATCTTTTGTGTTACCCCCTTTTTGCTACAACCTTTTCACAATATTATTGAGTTTCTTCTAGATGATCAATCATATATAGCAGTCACAATTAACTATTGAATCAATAATTAAGCCTGTAAATGTTTCTACATGTGCACCCAACAATAAGGTTTAATTTACCAACACTTGTTACCTCCTCAACCGTACAACGAACTTTGAGTATTTTGAATTTTAGTGATATATTGCAATATTCAAGCAACATTGTTAACGTTGAAAAGAACAAGATTCAAGCCAACTTTAAAGAAGAATACGGCTTTTGATCCATTGTTAATACAACATTACAAGTAATTCCACCGTTCCTTTCTATGTTTCTAGGAGATTCTTGAAATATGGATATTACGGGAAGATATGTTGTGTGTGTCCAAGTTGTCCTCTCTTTTTTACTATTTCCTCTTTTATAGGAGAAAATATACATGCTTTATTAATTTCCTGTCTTGTCACTTGCAATTTCGAGCTGGGGAAGTACCCATGTTGGAGTGATTTAATTGGCCACCGAGCTAGATCTGGCAATTCTCGTGATGAGTAAATCTTGCAGGTGGACCCTAGTAATTAATGAGTGCGTCTTGGAAAAAGGGGTCTAATCACTTTGATTAGAAGCTGATGTGTACGCTAATGTAAGATTATTCCATATGGACTCTTCTGATTTGTTAACTTACGAATTCCGTCAGTGATGTGCAATCATTAATATTCACTTACCCTTGAAAGATCACACAAGCTTTTTGGATACGTTATCTATTCGAACTGACCTTATACCATCGAACTCCCACTATCACGCACTTATCGCGTGCAATAATTTGACCTGAGCTTTCTTGAGTTCAACTACTATTAGATAACCGAGCTCATCTTTTATCACGTGTATTTGATCCGATCTGATTGATCTCGGAGCTCAGGACGTCAACAAACATACAAAAAAAAAAGACGAGACATGTTTTATAGACAGAGACAAAATAAAAATAAAAATATCTATTAATTATCGTGTGCAATAATGCCCGGTTCATGAGCGGGCCACGACCTAAATGAGGCTTGGCGAAAATAGAAAGAAAACGCTCTTCTAGTTCACTTGCCTCGAGTGAGATGGCTATGTGATCTGGTGGACCATGTAGTAGCTTAAAGCGTACCCTTTGTGTGTGTGTGTGTGTGTGTATTATTATTATAAATTATAAGCATACTAAAAATAAATAAATTTGGAGACTAATTACGTAAGTAAATCAATCACACAGATATTTACTGTAAAGAAAAATGAGGTGGCGTGGCTTTTTGTTGGTTATGTGAAAAGTCGACTTTAACCGTGTTTAAAATATTTTGTTTGAATTTATAAAATGTAATGGTAATAATTTAGATTTATTTATGTTAAATGTTGATTATATTGCACTAAAAGTCTCTAAGCTCCGTTTGATTGTAAAAGTAGAAAATGAATGAAAAGAAAATGTTTTACAGTAAATTGAATTGCTTAGAAATTGTTTTATTGAGAAATGTAATTAATTGTGTTTGATTGATATAATTTTTCAGTGGAAAATGTTGAAAGTTTTGTGTCTGTTTGACTTCATTTTTTATGAAAATTGTCAATTAAAGTGATAAGCTTTTCTACATTGGGTCTAGAATTTATTCCAATTGTTAAAAAAAATTGAAAAAAATTATCATACCGAATATCACTCGTTTGATTTTATTTTGCATGGAAATTGTCAATAAAATTGCAAATATATATATATATATATATCATTGTGTCTATAATTTTTTCTAATTGCAAAAACAAAAACAAAAAAAGCTGAAAAATAAATTTCCACCAAAACCAAAAAGAAAATGATTTCTACCAAATCCAAGAAAAGGGGCACATGAGGAGAGAGGGAGGAAAACATTTTCTGGGTAAAATTTTGTCTATCAAACACTACAAAAGTTGAAAAATGATAAAAAAAAAAAAAAAAAGTCCATGAAGAATGTAATGTATCAAACGGGGCCTAATATTTGCTTATTATCATACTTTTATTCTCAATTTTTTCGTCATGTTGTTATCCTCAACTATCGTTGATTTGCTTATTATCTTGAAAGAACATAAAAATATTTTTTTCCTATTGTATGTTTAAATAAAAAATAAAAGGATTGTTTGAGCTCATTTTTTTTTTTAAATTCATTTTTAACCACACATATCCAATAAAATAATATTACACGTAAATCGATTTTTTTAAAAATTTTTAACCACGCACCCTTTGAAAATACGTTTCCCCTTTCAAAATGAGGTTCAAACAAGGAGTTTATAACGAGAAATGCTACTCGTACGTGAGGTAGACAAGGTGGGCCCCCACTGTTGTGAGGGGCCGATCAAGGGGGTTGTCAACCCTCGTAAGAGTAGCATTTCTCTTTTATAACACGGTAAGGGTAAAAATGTAATGTAGACAATCCCGAAATTGCAAGGCTCCCATTGTTTTCCAATGAACCGACGGTGCAGTCCAGCTCATGTAGACCAGCAGTTTAGGATCTGATACTTTGTAGATCAATGGTCAATATGTCATGTCAAACTTCTGATGGACAGGTCGGTGATAAAAGGTTTAGAATCTTCGGGACTATGGGACCCTTAATCTACTCATCTTCTCTGTGACGTCGTCCTTCACACAACCGGTGGGTCTGCCAATCAACGTCTCTTAACGCGACACGTATGAAAAAAGAGCTAGGACCGGAATGGTCTGGTACAGTGTGGGCGAGACCATAACAAGGATAGTTACCTTATTTGGTAATATGTCGGCTGCCGTACTGTGGACTAAATGTCTAATGAAAACTGTAGAAGCCATTCATCAATGAAGACCTCAAATGAATGGAAATTTCAATAATTTATATTATATACGTTTATAAGAAGACATTCAAACGCAACTACTGAATCAATTTGATGATACATAAAACATGTGTGATGTTTGGTTGAACGTGTTATGTAAACCGTTGAATCACTTCCTTACTGATGACAAATTAATTCTTCTAAATAGGAGAAGAATAATACGAAAATTTATCGAGTAGTAAAATCTAAGAATTGACATTTCGTGTGCCTGAATGAGTCATTTATATTTAGTTCTTGTTTGGTGCACATTATTTTTCAAAAGAATGCATTTTTTTTGTTGATGTGATGGAGAATATGTGGTTGAAAAAGAAGAAAAAATTATTGATGTGATGAAAAATATTATTTTATTGAAAAATGTGTGGTTGAAAATGAGTAGAAGAATGAGAATCAAACAGGAGCTTAGTATTTAGTCAAGTCTTATTTTCTAAAAGCCTCTCTTCATACTGCATTTCATTGAACTTATAAACACAAAGATCTGGAGCTTTTATGTCTCGTTAAGTGAATCGATGGATTAAGGTGCTCTACACCAAAGTTTTTGTTTATTACATTAAAGGTCCTCAAACTTTGTTCATTGTCACACTTATGTCCCAAGTTTTTTTCATCGTATTCTATCTTCAAATTTTCATTAATTAGTACACATTGTCATTGATGACGATTTATATCCATATATTTTGTTAGCGTCAATTAAGTCTTTTTTCATCTGTCACCAGATTTTTTTGGATGGAAACCATCATCATAATGTGTGTGTGGAGAATTGGGATAAGAATTCATCAGAAAAAGTTGGGATATAAATACGACAATGAGCGAATGTCAAGAGAACTTCAATACAAAAACCGTGGCGTCTATGCGATAATAAGCAAAAGTTAAAGACTTCATTGCAATTAAAATGTAGTGTAACAAACAAAAATGATGTCATAAATATAAACCAAAATCGACTATATTTATTTTGAATAAACAAAATTAACCATCCCCATTTCTATGGTTCTCAATCTTTCCACTTCAACCTCTTCCCATGATAAAAGCGAAGAATATTATCTCTAGCTAAGATTTTGAAAAGAAAAAAAAGGCAGTATGGCACGGCTCTTAACAGTATATATCAATAAGATTCTTTATGATAAATTTGTGACCAAATTTTGCACTCTTTACAGTAGCTATTCTTTGTGTCCACTGTAATCTAAAAGTCTCCCTCCAAAAATGTTGTGACTTTTCTGTTAAGTGTACCAAAGAATCATCTCACTTTTGATAGTGTGGGTTTGCCTTTTATCAATTAATAGTTAGTTATATTGTTAACTTGGGATTACAAGATGTGTACCAAAAGTTGAAAAGGATAGACCCACAAAGTTTACATTGTTAATCAATTATCTGAAAGGCTCGTCTAGTTTACAGAAGATACGTGTTAAAAATTTCTTATACCAAGTTAGACTGAAACTGACAAAATGTTGTTGGATTTTGTCATAACTTCGATCAGAAGTTATAGTTCATGACACGATCATTACAGTTTAGTCTATATCACCCAGATTTAAAGTCTAAGAATCTACTCTAATCCCAGTTAGTTAGACTCATTCTCGTTTCAAGCATGCTCCTGTGATATATCGTTTTGAATATGGGACTTCCAGCTCTGACACCAACTCACCTAGGATATTCTAATCAATTTAATCGAAAGTCATAATTCACGACACAAATGCAATATGCCCTATATCACCACCCAGAATCAAGTTCGAAAATCTAATTCAATCCCACTCCGTTAGGCCCACCATCATTTCAAGGATGCTCTTGCAGTCAAAAGTCTTGTATGCATCAAAGATTTAGAAAATATTGAGTGCATGTTTGTTATAGTTGAGTACTATTCTGTCTTCTATGTAGAACGCGCCAAGTGTATAAAAGCATAGGAAATTCAATATTAGCACGTCTCTTAATGTTTTGCAGGAAGTAGCATATTTTGGTCCTTTATTTGAACGTGCTAAAACCACACACGGTTCTTAGTTATTAGGCCCTTGTTTGAGCCACCTTTTTTGAAAATGAGAATGAAAAATATAGACGTTATTAGGGCCCACACAAGAGATAGAGAATTTGAATTTAAATATTGATGTGATGGATAACGGTCATATTTTTCATTTTAGTGAGGAAAAAATATAGCTCAAACGGGGCCTAGTTATAGATAAAGATGGTGGATTTATGTCGATATCTATCAACTTATATGTGGTGGCATTGACTTTTAGGTTTTGTTTACATTTAAACACATTTTCTCAACAACTTTATCCATTTTAGCCTTTTTCAAGATCAAATTGATAAAATCCAAATGGCATTTCTCAATTTTAACATCATCTTCACCATTGTCAACGATATTCTTATTTATCAAATTATTTATAGCAACGTGGATTGAAATCTATAAAAAGTTTCATAAAGTAGATTGTAAAACATAATAAATATACGTAAAGATCTATAATTTTTAAAATCAATCATTCGAACCAAGTCATTCTGACCTGACCTCCTATTTGAGGAAATACCCCTTTTTTAAAGTCTCGCAACAATAAAAATGAAAAAAAATAAAATAAAATGACTCGTAGATATTATTTCCAAATTTGCTAATTGGTTTGTTTTGAATGAAAAAAAATAAAAATAAAACCGAGCATAATGAGCAATATTGAGAACAGAAAGGAGGGTTGTAATCAAAATCAAGAAAATTCAGAAAACAAATACGGAATAATGGTTCATTTCTGCCTGATTTGGACCGGCACTGGATAAAATGCGGCTAAAAGTAGAAAGAAAAATAAGCTGGAGTGCCCTAAACCCACTCATTTTCTTTTCCGGTTATGCTACGTGTATTCAACTTTTTACATAAGTTTTGACCGAATTGACACGTAATGGCGCCTGTGGGCCCAGGTACCGTCACTTGTCAATTCGATCAAAAATTATGTAAAATGTTAGGTACAAATAGATTAATCTTTTTCTCTTTTTACATAATTAGAAATTTAGGTGACGACAAAATTATTTCACTGTTCATCAATTTGAAGGTGATCTCAACAAGAACTTAGTAAACTTTTCCCGGAGCTAATGTTAAGCTTTTGTTTGGTATCCATTATTTTCAAAATACATTTTTCTATCTCTCATTTTTAATCATACATTCTTCAATAAAATAATATTACACTAAGAAATTCAAAATTTTCCCTTGTTTTTTAACCACACATTTTCCATCGAATCACTATTCCAAAATGCATTTTAACAAAATAACGGGGCTCAAACACGCTCTAAATATGTTTAACCAAATAATTAATCTTATTTTTGATATAATCATTTTCCGTTGTAATAGTTAATTCAATTTAAAAATCAGTTTGTGCAATTAAATCGAATTTAATTATAAGATTCGTGGGGAAAAAATGGGTCATTGCACAATTAGAAAAGGGATTTTTATACATTTTGAGAGATAAGTTTTGCAGATTGAAAGAATCTCAAATACATTGTGTGATTGAAAAAATATCTCTGATCGATAAGCATTTCCACTTGAAAGAATGTGAGAATCTCTCACGAATGCAAAAAGTGATTCCAAAAATACGTAAAAATCATTAGAGAGGGACTTTTGACTTTGGAAAATATTATTATTTTTGGAGGTTAACAGTTTGGAATTATATTATTTGTCTCGATCCTCCCACTTGGCTGATAATTTCAAATTTGTAGAGCACAAAATTCCATTGGTTTCATATGTGGTGGTGCGAAAACCTAGCAGATTTGGAGCCTTCTCACGAAAGCTCCAATGAGATTGTAACTCTAATTTATGCGGCGTTATATGACAGGTTAAATAAAAGAAAATATTAAACTAGATGGTCGTTGCAATCCCAACGAAGCTAACTAACATTACTTCTCAGTCCTCATTTTCGTATCACTATCAATGCCTACGTAAATGTAAATTGAATTTTCAAGTTTTTGTGTGTGGCTTTCTTGAATTTGAGGAGAGCGTAGATTTCCCACAATTGGACGTTTTTGTTTTTTATTTTTACTTTTCATGTTACGTATCCATCTAAATAAATTTGCTACGACTATTCGTTAGCGTTCGAATCCGACCAATGAACGAAATTCTTATTTAGTTAGTTGATATCTTAATGGGACAAAAAAAAAAGAAGAAAATGATATAGGGTTGTAATATTATCGACAATTATGAGAGTAGCTGAATTTTGACTAATTATAAGAGAAATGGACTCGTCGTTAATGCTAGTCTTAGTCAATTAATTAAACATAGAAAAAATAGCATTAACACGAATTGATGGACGCAATTTACATTTTAAAACTGCAAATAAAACACGACTTCATAATTTATTTTAGAAAAGAATATGGTAGAAAATTTATTGAATAATGAAATCAAGGAAATGTGCCCCAAAACAAAAAATAATAAGGGCGTGTTTGGTAGAGATTAGATTCAATTAAAATTGAAAATATAGTCGTTATTAGATCTCACTCGTCTAATAGAAGTCAACAATAACGGTTAGTTTTTTAATTTGAATCCGATTTTAATTTCTACCAAACACACTCTAAATAAAAAAAAAAAAAAAGTCCACAAAACTTTTTTTTAGTGCTTCTGTTTTTTTTTTTTTTTGGAGTCTTTATTAAAAAGCTTCTTTTTTGCTTCTACTTTTTATAAATAAATAAAAAAATCTTCTTCAAGAAGCTACTTTAATTAGTGTTTGAAAACTAATTTTTAAATTAACTTTTTCTGATAAGACTTTTGGACCGACTTCCTAATTTGAAGAATCACTTTTATAAAATTAATCAAATGAATCTCAAAGCTACTTAGTGATTTCAAAAGCTCATTTTGACTTCTTACGAATCATGCTAACGAGCTCTAAATCATTGGAGAAGAAAAAGAAAATAATGTCAAAATAAATTATTAATAGTTAAAAAATAAGACAACTTTTCCAGGAAAACCCACCTTTAAAAGCACAAAGTAATTCAACAATTACTATGGCCCATTGGCGTTTCAAGGCTAATCCTCCATTGGACCCATTTAAAAATCATTTTCGACAACACATTCTATAATATCCACAACTTTCATTAATTTTCAATTATATATTTACCAGTTTCTATCAAAATTTACTAAAATTTTACTTTTTTTTTTTTTTTATATCTAAACTAAACGAGGACTAAACAAATATAAGCAAATACATTATACAGCAGTTGGAATAATTGATGTACGCAGCCTACGAGCAGCAGAAAATGTAAATGATACATAACAAGCAAGAAGAAATAAAATGTTTAAAAGGTGAATTGAATAGCATCAGAAAGATTTAAGCCCATATTAGGTACAAATTCTTTAAAATTTATTTTTACTCTCATTTTTTACCATACATTCTCTCAATAAAAAAATTTTGTACATGGACCTATAATTTTCCAATACTTTTCAACCACGCATTTCTAAAAAAATCAATTTTCACAAAATTTATTCTCAGAAATTCTATATCAAATATGCCTTAGGAAGAAAGACAATAGAACTATCTACTACAGAGTCTAGTACCATACTGTATACTAAATATGTCCTCATACCTCATCCTGCAGACCTTATCCAACACAGAGAGCACTCCTTGTTTCTACAAACATGTATCCATATTTACATCTACATCATCTATAAAATCAAGATAATTTTTTTTTGCAACCCGCAGTTAAATTTGTTTCTACTATTTTGGATAAGAAAGATATATGCACCCCCATGATTTCGAAATGTGCAAATTTGTTGGATGGTGTCCTTTTTAACCATTTGGATCCAAAAGAGATCAAAAGCTATCCGTACTTCTAAATTTGAAGTCTTCATTGCTGTTATAATTGAAACGAACTATGTCGAGGACTTTCATCAGGTTGCAGGATTTACAAAGCTCTCGAAGTTTTCTGAAACGCCTTCACAACGCCCTAGCTCTTCTCCTTTTTCACTAATGCTCTCTTCAACCGTTTGGCCTGAGATGAAATATTTGGTTGGTTGTTTTGACAGCCCTCATCCACAAAATTTTGACCTGTACCCTCTGAAAGATCACTGACGATTTTAGTATTTCATAACAAAACATTACAAAATAAAAATTACAGAAACTGAACTATATGGAGCAAGTAAATCATTAAATTCTATTTGGAAAACAAAACTTCTTTCGATGAAAATTCCGTTTCTTTTCCCCATGTTTTTTAGAGGTAAGGTTGGTATATGCCTCTCATATGTATCAATTTTAAATCGATAAACAAGGTAGGGCTTTCTGGTGTCTCATAATCTACAGGCATTGACCATGGCACTTGCAAAAAACCAGAAAATTATCAAAACTAAATATTGGGTAGCAAAAAAATGCTTTCTAATGAAGCTTCCTATGAATCATGACACTTTTTACCGATGGAGTACAGACTGCTTTTATCATTGCCTAAGTTGTCACAAACCCAATTTGCCATTTTGTAAGAAGTGACCAAGATGCAAGGTATCATATATAATAGGCAAAAGGAAGTTAATTGCCATTCGCCAATGGAAGTTGAAATGTAAAACAAGAGGGCAGAAAGAAATATTTATTGGCAATTAAGCATCAGGAAAATGGAGACTATAAACTAGCCTCGAGCAGCAAATCATCATTACATCAAACATACACAGGATGTGCCATATGCAAGGGCTAGTGGGCTACATTAGGATTACAATTTTTAATGTCAAAAGGAGATGTTATCATCCATAACAAAGTGGTGGAGTCCTCAGTTACTGCTCTGAACAAAAAGTTGGATTCATGGTAGCATGGACATCCATGCTAAAAGGGGACTCATCAATTCAAAGCTCACATTTGATAATCCCCCGACATCTGAACCCCTATATATCAGTACTTCAATTCTCAAGTTTTATTTCTATTTCTATTTTTGTTTTTTTAGAAGCTAGTGATTTCATTTTCTCCCTTTTTCGGGTTGGCGGCTGGGTTGGTGGTGGTTGATTTCTCACAATCCTTTTATATCTGTACTTTTATTTATCTTGACTTTGATAATGTTGCTTCTAGTAGTGCAAATAGCTTGAATGACAGAATAATAGGATATGTAAACAAAGACGCAGATCATGATCTTTTCCATCACCTGGCCATCTAATCTGTGAAAGTGTATAAAACTGAGGGGGAACTGATTCGAAACTTATGTGCATGAAATAGTGGCTTTAACTCGAGACCAGAAAAATCACGAAATAGTTGGAGGCTCCTAAGTCTTGACAGCAATTGCAGTTACAGCATACAGATCAGACCAAAAGCACAGATTGGCAAACATAAGAAATCCAAATAATGGAGAAAATCTGCAGCAAGGATGGACTGGGAAATCGAGCAGATGCTAAACTGTCAATAATCAAGTTTTCTTCCGCAATGCTGTATAATAGAAAAACTACTGAAATACAAAAGGCATAAGAGTGGGGGGAAATAATTCTGGATCTTTTTTGCAAACCTGTGAGTTCTAATACAACGTAGGAAGAACCAACTTGTGAAGACAGAATTAGAACTGCTTGCAAGGCTTAATTTAATTTAACTAGTAAGTCTTCACTGGATTGACAAAATCCAGAAGTTACGAAATGTGGTTCAAGCAAGTAGTAACATGTACAAAACGATTATTCTCAACCATGGAAAATAGGTGTCAGCAAAATGAGAATTGGGTATACCACTGCATGGAGTAACATTATATAAAAGACCAATCTGTTCCTGATTTTTAAGAAGATTTAATTTGAAATTTAAAGAAAATGAAATTGAAGGAAAAAGTAAGCATAAATAATTTATTTATGAACCTAAAGATTGGTCAACACAATTTAAATTCACTCTAATAAGAAAGAAGTTATTTCAAAAAGCAGATCATCAAGATCAACTAGTACCAAGCTGGATGTTTAACTTCACTATAATATCTACCAATAGGTTTTCATGTATGGTCATTCATGCACGAATATATAATGCGACAGCTGAAAGAATAGTACACCTGCATGCAGGAGTCCAGAAAAACCAGCATGTCTGTATAGCTTATGCATGAAAGGTGAAGGAGAAGATGGGAGAAATTTGTTTTTGCAGGCTATGTAACAAGCAAATTATATGGAAGCCTATTTTATCTTCACAGTTGAAATTATCCTGCTCTCCCTTCATCCATATTATTGTATAGGGGAAAGATTAGTTAATATTCCCAATATAATATTGATAAAATGAAGAAATATAACAAGAACTCAGATCATCATGTAGTCATAATCAGAATTTGAAAAGTGACATAAAATACCACCTCCTTCAAAAAGAGAAATGTAAAGAAAAAATAATCAATGGCATCTAGGTTAAGTTTGATTCACCTGTCAGGAATTCAAACAAATCACCGCGATAGAGGTCGCCAGTAAGAAGTTGTTGCGAACATGTTTCTAATCCTTGATATGAGACTCGTTTCCTGATTAAGGGTTTATCAGCATTTTGAAGCTTCTGAGATTCTTGTATATCAGCTGACAGAAAAGGACATTGTTTCCTCTTTTGTCTGGAACCATATATCCATGGACTCTTAATAGTGTCATGGGAATCAGCTGAGGTATGCAAAAGAGGTTGTCTCCTTTCATAATTGATCTTTTGCGAAAAGCCATGCCATAAAATGGAAAACTGAGAAAATAAATGACCGGATGTATTTCTTATTTGAAAGACATAGCATGTAGCTATGCAAACAGGAAGAGAATGCAACAAAATAAATATAAAAAATGGACTTTAAATGTTTTAGGTCCTCAACCTGCTCGGAAGCATTATGGACACTGGAAGGTCGCTTTTGAGATACGTAGATCTCACTCTTGTTCTGCTCTGAGCACTGAGCACGTAAACCCATTGACTGATTCAACTGTTTAACAAATGACACTTCCAAATGATTAAGGTATAAGTTGTGCTTCTCATTGGTCCATGCACTGCAATTTTCCTGGGAAAAAGGTGATATTAGAGAACAATTTGCACCTATACAGGCAAACTCTTATTAAAGAACAGATAAAATGGTTGTATATCCATGACAAATAATAAAATCTATTGAAGCATTTCGAAAATTTATTTTGCTTTTGCTTTCTTGCGTGAGATTGATATAACTTTATAGGATGAGGCTTTGTTGAGTTGAGTTCACTGTGTAAAACTATAATTACACCTGTGCAAACATCATTTCCTCATTAATATGGAAGCGATCATGTGTCTGAGATCAATGAATATAGAAGTTCACAGCACCATCAAAAGATTTGAGTTGCAAGAGATTTAGGGATCATCACCCAAAGACTTAAAAAGGAATTTTTTTTTCCAGTTGGAAACATTACTAAGCTTCCCTACAAAGTCAATAAATATGTAAGCATTTCAATACCAAAATTAGAGATATAGTTAGCCAAAAGTTAATAGACACCCTTCGTTACAGTTTTTATCTTTTATTGTATTTTTTATATTTTATTTATTTGAGTTAGTCAAAGTAGTAGTAGTGGGTTGTACATAAGTTTCTTTTCATTATTTTAAGGGATTGTGATTGATATGGAGCAAAGATGTACTCCTTAGTTTTAGGATAAGTAGTGTATAAATTTTTCTGTTTGAAGTCTAAGCAAGAAAGAAGGAACATGTCAATGAAAGAATTATTTGTTCAAATGCAATTTTGTCTTGGGAGGTTTATTGGTTCCACGAAAACCAATACTATTTGAGAGGTCTAGATTTCATCAAAGTAAAGAATGTTTGACGTTCCTATAAATGAAATAAAAATTAATCTCACCTAATTTAAAGAGTGTTCAACAGCTTGTGGGAACAAGTATATTGTTTGCCAAATGTGTTATCTAGTTCTCATTCAAAGAAACAGGGCTAATGGTTTCTGTGTCACGTGTAAAAGCTTCTGCTAACTCTAATCCACTATTACAAAGTCCAACCAATTTCAGAAATATCTTACCTATTAGTAATTGAATACGATGCTTTCTCGTTTCATTGATTAGCAAAGTGCAGTAAGTGCATGAAAACACACACGTATAAAGTAAAGAATTTATTCCATGTGTACAAACAAATCAAGAAACATGCATCATCTCCATCAACAAGAGACCAGATCTTTTCGTTATTCATGGATGCTAAGTGAAAAATGACAAATTTCACATCATTTATTTCCATAATGTTATGACATATTTATAGACAACAAATCACAAATACAGCCATATGACAATGGTACCATGACGTGACCCTTCTACACAATTACCAAATTGCTCTGTGACATGCCCTATAAAAGAAAAGCACTGCACCATATTAAGGAAAAGCGCTTCAAAGACTCCTAACACTCAATAGAAACTTTCCCTATCCACTAGAGGCTGCTAATGACTCCTGGAACTCATTCAAAAGCTTTCACTAACGGCTCTGACTTAACCTAGAGCCCAACAAATTTAACGGAATATCTTAATCATTTGACATATCGATCCATCCTTGTTTTGTCTCCTAACAAGCAGCAATGCAACATACACATCCATACAAAAATGCATAACCTGCAGGTTTTAGTTTTTGAAGAGATCAAAAGGAACCACACGTAATCCCAAGACAAATGATTGATAGGTAGGGCTACATTGAGATAGACCCAAAAAAAGAAAAAAGAAAAATAGTATTACGGCACTCAGGTTTCTCCCATGCAACACATATTTTAATCATTCAAGATTTTTCTTAATCAATGAGCCATTATCATCAAATAACAAACACAACCCAAATAAAACCGCGTAGAAATGAAAACCACATCGCAACAATTTACCATTAGAAAGTTGTTCTTCCTTCCTTTACCGCTACAAGAATCCCCTTTGTTCTCCTCATCCAGTCCTCTATCCAGCTATGAAGCCATATGCAACACAGGATCAAAAGTAAACATCGAAATTTCAATATATAGTATAACTTAAATCCACTGGAAAGCATACAATTAAAAATCGAATCATCACAAACAAGACTACCAATTTAATTAGCATCATTTACTGCATCAAGTTACCAAATTTAGAGAGAGAGACTGAAGGAAATTAGAACAATAATAAAAATTGAGAAGTGATCCTGCATAGTCACTAAAATAGAGAAGAAATTGCAAAATTACCGGTGTGGCATTCGCTGAGCCACGCATAACATCTTCGTAATTCTCAGCAATGAAAGAGGGCAAATCCGAGTTCGACCGAGTCAACTCATTACCGCAAAACTCTGTCACTTCAGAACCCGCCGGAGCCGGCGGATTTTCCGACACGTAATTCTCTTCCATTACACCAACAAATTAAATGCAATTTATTTCCTGAAATTGTAATATTAGCCGAAGAAATAGAAAAGGAGGATTTAAAAACCCTATTTAAGAGAGAGAGAAAAAGGCGGTGAGAGAGTATTGTTAAGGTCCAAGAAAGCTCCACATAGAGACGCTTTTTACACGTGTCAGTAACAGTCCATATGCCACGTCAGCTTGCCAGATAATATCTTCGGCAAATGTTAAGCAGATATTTTTCGTAGAGCAGTTATCCTAATAAGAAAGTTACTCTCACGCGCCATCTATTAACTGGTCTTTATTTTTAAAAAAACATAGAGTTTGAATAGTAAAAAATAATGAAATTTTTTGTGTTTACATATAAAATATTTTATAGTATAAGTATACGATTAAAAATGAATAGGATTCGGTTGTTCGTCGATTCAAGTGGTACGTGAGTTGTGTTTAGAACGTCGTGAGACAGTTCGATTCATATTTACTGTTAGTGTTAAAAGGAGAACTGCGAGGAGCCAACCCTAGTATAAGAGGACTGGGTTGGGCCAACCTATAGTCTATCGATTGTTATGCCAATATCAGCGTCGGGTTGATCTGGGTGGTTTAGCTGGACTCGTTGTACCAGTTTATTCCGTATATTGTATCTTTATCTTCCTTATTCGAATGAAGGTGAGTGGCAAAGTCTGGTTCAACTAAGGAGTAGGTCGTCCTATCTGATGGAATGCTCCAACCACTTTCTACAACCTGGTCTGAACCTTTGAGTAGACTCTATAGGATCAACGACAATAGTTGCACAGTGTACGGTAGAATTCCTTGGTACGGTCATTCAAGAAGTCCCTTCGAGGATGACTCCCATACAATTCTTGTGAGAGCTGGAGAACTGTCTTAGAACTGCCCTATCTAAGCCTGCTTCTGCAGAACTCTTAGGACTAAGATTACGTACCTAGTAGAGTAAAAGACTATGAGAGTGTGTGGTAGAGATTAAAATCTGATTAAAATTGAAAATATAGCCGTTATTGTTGACTTTTATTAGATGGGTGGGACCCAATAACGACTATATTTTCAATTTTAATTGGATTTTAAGCCGTACCAAACAGGCTCTATGTATGGATATAGCTCACCCAAGATAGGTAGAGGAAAATGAGGCAAGAATTTGATCGGCATGGGACTTCTACGGCAATGCCATGTCTTTAGGCATGCTATTCTCTTTGCCGTTTTCATTTCGTTTTCTATTTTCGATTTTTTAAAACAGTAAAAACGCGTTTACTTATCTATTTTCGAATTTTTTTTTCCAAAAATGAGTTTAAAATCTACAAAGAAAATTGAAAACGTAAAAAATGTTGTTTTGAGTGTTTTCAGTTAAAATCAAGCCAAAATCTTCAAAACGAATTTTGGCTGTTTTCAATTACGCAACCAACAAAAATCACCGTCGCCTGCACCACACCGCTGTCGTTGTCATTGCTACCATACCGATGCACCACCAAAACCACTGACGATGACGTCGCGACTCAAAACCATTACCACAGCCACAACAACAGAAAAAGTCGGTGACGTCGCAATCCAAACCACCGCCACAGCCACAACAACAGAAGAAGCAGGCGACGCTCCAACCGCCGCACACCACGCATCCAACCATTGCACACCACCACCGCACCCAAACCAATCATCGCATAAAAAAAAAAGACGAAGAAGCCGGCGATCCAGAGAGCACTGCTCGTCGCAATAGCTCAGTCGTGGTCTTCGACGTTGCAGCCTTACAAGGAAGACGACAGAGAGGATGGAAAGAAGAGAGAGACGAGAGAGAAAGGGGAAGAAGATAACAAGTTTTCCAATTTTTTATTTTTGAAAATAATTTTTCAAAATAACACATTTCAACAATTTCAAAATAGACACTCAAAATATAAAATTCAAAATGAATTCAAAACGAAAAACTGAAACATGAAGAGAACAACCCATTAGTTTTTCCGTTTTTCTTACAAAAGTTCTCCAACGTCTTAAGAGATTTGAAAATTGATTTCACGTTGAAGATATTGTTACAATTGAACATAGAGACCAACGTAGGAAGATTCTTGTACAATTTATTGTGGTGCCCTTATTGGTTAGGGAATAAATCCTCGTGTACAGAAATGAGGTTTACAGGGGTTTTACACCCTCACAGTGGTGGGTCCCACTGTAATTAAAAATAATTTATCCACTCACCCACACCATGTGTGAGTGTGTGTAAACCAAACCACTCATATCCCTCTGTACATGTAGCAATGCTCTTGGTTAGGCATCCACGCGGATGGCCAGTGCCCATGTGGCCTTGGCCGGTTGGCAAAATCCATCAAAATATATACGGTTAATTCAAAGACTGTTTTAAAAACTCAATTGGGGCTTTTAAAGATTTTTTTTTTTATTTAAGAAGTTTGAGAGTATTTAAATGTAAACGTTTTTAAACTTTTAAAAGTATTGATGTATTCGGTTGAGATTTTAAAAAAATCACGATATATTCAATTAAAGTCTTTTTAAAGTTTCGATAAGTTTTAGGGTATTCAAATTATTAATGGCTCTTAAATTTTTTTTATAAAAATTTCTATAAAAGTATTAAATAAAATCTCAAAATTCATCTCTCATTCATTCCAAGATTTTGGGAGACTTTCACAAAAAATAAAAATAAAAATATGTATATTTGTTTCTTTCAATATTTTTCTTTCTTTTTTTCCTTCTAAGAAAATCAAAGTCATGATTAAAAATTATTTTTTCTACTAATTATATTTGTTTCTATTTCCTTTTTTCTATCTCTCTCTTATTTTTTATTTTTTTTTTCTATGAAAAATTAAATTGTAACTAAAAATTCTTATAATTTTTTTTTCTTTTTTCATCATTTTTTATTACAAATTTAAATCATTTATGAAAGAATAATATATATTCGATGCTCATCTTATGTTTTATCCATCAATGTGTATATATATGTACTGGGAGGTGAAAAGGAATTGGGGGAGCCACCCCCATGTATGTGAGAATTTTACACTATTGTTCTAGATCCACAAACTCTATTTTAAGTGAAAGTATTCAAAAATCTTTTAAATTCTGTAAAAGTTTACAGGAGTTTTAAAATAAAATTCTTTACTTTACATTACTTTAATTTATTTTTCATACTTATTTTCAATTACACATTTAAATAATTCTTTACTTTACTTTAATTTATTTTTCATACTCATTTTCAATCACATATTTAAACAAAAAAATATTCTAAACGTAGACTCGGATATTTTCTCTACTTTTTAACCACACATTTTTCAATAATTATTATTCAAAATAACGTTTTTAAAATTTTAAGGATATCAAACAGGGTCTTAATATAAAAATCTGATGTAAAGAAATCACGTCACATTCTACTACGTCACTTATTTTTCACTCTAGAGATGTGATTATTCGTTGTTCACTTTTCATCATTCGAATATTGTAACGTCAATTGCAAGAACTTAGATATTTTTGGTGTGCTAACTAAGCTTGAGCCTTAAGTAAAATAATGGTAGGGCACATTGATATTAAGGGAATAATTTAGGGAACAATACATAAATAAGGTTTTTTAATATCACCATTTCAAAATTAAGGTTTGAGGTTTGAAAGTTCAAAAATCAGGTTTTCATTAAAATTTATTTATGAATTAATTAATTAATTATATATATTAATAATAATATATAAAGGTCACAAATCTATTCAATTTAGTCACAATTCAAAAATTTAAAGGTCACAATTAAATTTTTTTTATAGGTCACATTTCGTTCATTGGTGACAAATTAAAAATTTAAAAGTCGCAATTTGTTCATCGGACACAAATCACAAGATTTATAAGTCACGCAATTTATTTTATGGTCACAAATTACTTTTATTGGTCACTACTTAATAAATTTGTAGGTCACAATATTTATTTGTCACAATTTATTCTTTATTGGTCACATACTAACTAATTTATTGGTCACAATCATCAAAACATTTGTGACCACCACGAACACAACACCATTGTTGTCTTCGTCGTCAACACCGCCACCACAGAAACACACCACCGCCGCCAACACCATAACCATAACTTCCCAACAACAAAATCACTATTTCAAACATCGTAGCCAACGTTATCACCACCACCACTAAACCAATATAGCCACCACCGCCTCTGTCGCGCCCCACCCTAATCCTAATCCTAATCCACTACACCCACCACCAAAACAATAGGACCCCCCGCCACCCATCTAGAACCACCTCCCCGCCAAAACACACAACCACCGCACTACCCCAAAACAACATGACATTGCCACCACCTCTTCGCCAAACCACATAGAACCACCGCACCATGCCTAAACACAGAACACTGCAACCACATCCAAATCGAAAAAAAAACCATCCAGATCGGAACCATTGCACCCAACCCCCACCACCACATTCAAAATTGTCGCACACCTCGCACAAATTAAAAACCTCCACCACCACCACCAACACCTGCTCCCGTCGAGGAGCCCAACCACCTCAGCAGCCGCATCCATACCAATTTCAGCCTCATCTGCCTGATTTTCATCAGCACCACACTTCGTCGACGTCGACGTTGGCGGTGGGGATAGCAGCGACGACGGGAAGAAGAGAGGCGATAGAGAGAGCATGAGAGGTGAAAGGCAAGAGATGAGAAAGCAGGAGACGTGAGAGGCGAGAGATGCGAGATGAGAGGCGAGAGATGAGAGAGCTGGAGACCTTTCAGGGTTTTGATAATTATAATTTAGATAGAAATTAATTAATATTTAATATTTAAAGTGAAATACCTGATTTTTGTATAAATAAACTCCAAACTTGATTTTTGAATTGAAGAATTTAAAACTAGGGCTAGGTGTAATTTCCTCAATAATTTATATTATAATTTGGATAAAAGACAAAAAGGCAATTGAAAGATTGGATATTTTTTGTTCTGTTTCAGAAAAAAATTTCCTATTATGTACTGCCGACTTTCGGACGAATAGAACCTACGAGTAAATCAAAAGTTGAATGTACGAGTATCTTGTAAAAATTATAAATCTTACTACTGGATCGAGGGAGAGATGACATCAAGGCTTCTCTTCCTCTTAAGGGAGATTGTTTGGTCATTTTTGTCTTTCCTCTTGGAAGCGTGAGGAGACTGATAATTGTCTTTTATACACTTATTCAAACTCTAAAATATTGACATTTCGTAATTCTTTTAATGAAATTATAGTCTAATTTATTATATAATGTGTTATTAGGAGAAACTCAAGTAATGGAATTGAAATTGAAAGAGAGAAGCGAAAAATGACGAGATCCAAAATTGAGCGCTAAAGTGCAAACACTCAAAAGTTGTGTCGAAATTTACGATGGCGATTCAAGAATGTTAGGGGTCAAATGTATACAACTAAAGACCAAAAGGAGTGAAAACAAATCAATTTTCAACCGCGCAGAATGTCCAAATTTTTAGTTGGATATTGAGACCTATTTTTGGTCTAGTAAACATCCGAATTGCAAAATATTTATTTCTATAAAAGTTGTAACCCTTTGAGTTATCTTTCCAACGCACCTTGAATCGCCTTATAGGATGTCGAGAGAAAACATTATGACAAAAATACTGAAGCAGACGCAGAGTGAACAACAACTCCGTGCCCAGGCGCTACGCCGCACAAAATAGGGTTTTTGCATTTTGGGTCGCGAGAAGCTTAGAAAAAGAATCCAAATTGACCAAGAACGTGTAAGGAAGTATAAATAGACCTGAGGAGGCGCTAATAAAGGGGTTCCACACATTGAAAAAAAGAAGAAGATACAACTAGAGATTGAAGAGCACAATTCAATGAGGGAAAACATCAAGGGATTCAAGTTTTAAAACATTGATTGGAAGAAGAAGAAGATCTCGGTGCAAGTTTTATTTCTTTTCTACATCTATATTCAAAACCCGGTGATGTAATCAATATCAACTATTTGTTTTTTTCTTTATTTATTATGAATAGCTAAACTTTAAATTAGGGCGAACAATGTAGTCTTTTGAGACCCTTGATTCTTTAATCCAAGATTTATGTGGTTTATTCTTTCATGTGCTGGTTTTATTATGAGTTTAATGTATTAAATTGTTTGATCAATAATTTGATAATTTTGTGAGAGTTTTATGAATCGAGAGGTGAGTTTGAGATTTATACCATATAATAAAACTCAGTAAAGTAGTATAACGTGTAGAGATGCATATACTAATTATTGCAGTCGTTATAAGAATTCTTAGAACCATAATTTGTTTAACTAAGGATAATTCGTATAGAAATATGAAATTAAAATTAGTTAAATAGGCTCAATGAGAACTCGAGAGGGGTAAATTGAATATCATAGAAGAATTCGACCGAACACTACATTAGGCTAGAATCTTGAATTACGAATTAAAGTGATCATTAGATGAACTTGTTTTACTCTAATATTCATTACTCATTTGAATCTTTATTAAATCGGCGTTTTCAGTTTTTTATTATTTTTCATTAGTTCACAGGCAAGAAAAACTATTCACAAATATTACAATTCTTTATTTGTTTGTTTTCATCAAATAAAAGTTAGGAATAGTAGATTAAGACTAAAGTATAGTATTTGTGGGAACAATAATCCGGGCTCAAATGTCTACTATATTACTTGTTGCGATATAAAAAACACAATAGAAATCCATAAAGAAAGAGATAATTTAAAGATCAACTACAATCTAATAACATATAATAGCTATAGATATATAGACTATAGTTTTCATTCATATTTCTTTTGTTCACTTTTACGTAAAACTGAACGCAGTGCGGTTTGGACGATTCATAGCAAAAAATTTCAAATCAAATCAAAGCACTTCAATTTTCAAACTAAACCATTTTTTATTTTTTTTTTGGTTTGGTTTAGTTTAAAATCACAGTTTATATCAAAAAAAAAAAAAAAAAATCTATATCAAATAAATTAAATCATAAATATTAGTCTAAGATTTCACATTAAATATAGATAGTATCATTAAAAAATTACAAACCAATGTTCTATAATTATAATAATTACAATACAACAACACAATAGAAACATTTTAACATCTTAGTCAATACCAATTGACACGAACATCTGCAGTTGTAACACATGATTCGTTGTCTCCACAAAGATAAGAATATAAAGTATGAATTCATTGATTATAATTAAATTATATAAAATAACTTTTGAATTTAAAAAGTTCAAATACGATAATACATTCTATAACTATTTATCAGTATAGTGAATATGATAATATCTTTTATAACTAATTAGAAACATTAAATTATAAAAGAACTATTATCATTATAGTGAATGGAGAGATCAAAAAGTTACTTCCTAAAACTTTTTATGAATCACCAAATGCTTTTACCTCATTCAAATATTGACGAATCATTATAGAATTTTGTTTTAAATGGGTTGTGTTTAGTTTTAATTGGGTTTGATAAAATATAAATTATTTTTTTTATATATATATTTTTTGTAAACCGTTTTGCGGTTTGAAACGATTGTCAGGGATTTGGTTCGGTTCAAAATCAAAACGCTAATGGATTCACTTGGACTCAAACCGACGATTTAAAAAAACGATTTCGATACAATTTTTCAATTTGGAGATTTCGTTGTTCGGCCCAACTTTTTTGTCACAAGACATTACTCATATCCGTGTTCTTTTATGAAAAGAAAATTTTCCATTTCTGGAGGTCTCAAAGAATAAGTAAAAACGTGAGAACTCTTAAATAGAGATAGAAGCGAGTTGTTCTGAAATTGTTAATCTATCATTTTTCGATAGAAGCAGATGACAATTAAATTAAAATTTGACCATTATTTTCATTTTGATCGATACGAGTCAAATTTTGCACTATGCAACATATCACAAATGAATTCTACTTTAACACAAACGGTAATGAGTCCAAAAGTACGTGTGAATCAATGAATTCATTAATCCAAGATTTTAAGATTCTCCAAATGAAATAATGCTCGTTGGCGGCTAACATAACACAAATATACAAATTTAGGGGCTAGCATGAGTTGGGTTAGGTCGGTTTTCACTTCAATCCAGACTCAATCCAATCCGTGTAAATGTTGAAATTCAATCCAACCCAACCCAATTAAGTATCGATCGGGTCAGGTTGGATTGGTCGGTTGTGACGACCTGTCAACAAAAATTAAAGTCATCAAATTTTCTATTATACTAATTCGGATAGGCAAAATTAAATAGTAAGTAAATAAATAAATAAAATTATTTATTATCTTATTCAATCATCATTAGCCGAGTTTACAAAAAACAAAGTGCATTTAACATAACATTGAAAATTTATACAGTTATACTACATTTATTGTGGGAATAACAGTAAGCTCCTCCTCTAAAATGCACCAAAGTAATTACAATTACACTATCCACTCATACTTTTTAGATTTTTTTTACTTTTTAGACATTTTATTTTATTTCTTTTTCTCTCCTTTTTTTTTTTAAAAAAGGCGAGTCAGGTTATATGGATTTATTCATTTTTCACGAGTTAACCCATAACGTGACCCGCATACACACGAAACCCATCCAACCCGTGTAACAACAATAAAAAAACCAACCCAAACCGGTCGGGTTGGTTCGTTTTGGGCGATTTGTACGGGTTTGATCGGATTTTGCTCACCCCTATATACAATATAAAAAAGCCCCGAAGGGCAACCTTAGAGAATATTCCTCTAGCATAATTCATGGTCACTCAAAGCGATTCTATTGTCGATTTTGTAGTGTAAAAAGAATTTTATATGCATATTTTTATTTAATTTCATCAAAATGTCAATAATAAGGTGACTTGTGAAATTGAAGATCATGATCAAAGTCTATACGCAAAAGTCGAGACGAGGTCTTCGAATTTGGGTTTAGACCACATATTTATGGACTTTTCAAAAGCTTTACAAGTCTAAGGCAAAACCTCCTGGCCAGACTCAAAGCCAGGCCAAGGGACGAGGGGGAATACACATGGCGCCCCTTGTTCTTTAGCTCAATGGCGCCCCTTGTCCCTTGGCCTGACTTTGAGCCTGGCCCAGTAGTATGTTTCGTTGCTCGTTATGTGAAAAGTCTGCAAAAACTCTAATTTCAAGTAAGAGAGTTATGCAGACACAACCTTTCAAACAAAACTTGACATCAACTAATTATGTTCTTGCAGACATTAAGTCCAACGCAGTACAAAACATAAATGATGCCTCCTGTTTAAGTCATATGTGTCTGGTGTAGATTAAAATTAGATTTTAAGTGGATTGTGATATAATTTTTTGGAATGTGTGGGACCCATGAAAGATGTGATTGATATTGATTGTTTGATTTTGATTTAAATTAAAATCAGGTCCAAACATGTTTTTTTTTTCATTTTTATTCTTCTACTTATTTTCAACCACACATTTTTCAATAAAATAATATTTTCTATCACATCAATAATTTTTCTTTTTCTTTTTCAATAAGAATCTTGTTACATATACATTAAAATTTAAATAATGGATTATGTAATATCATATTACATCCACCAAATCCAGTTGAAAACACAATCAACATTTTCATTCAATCTTTTCCGTTCACAAATTATATTCCAACATTATCCTGATTTAATCCATTAATTGAAACACTACATATTCACTCCACTTTTATATATTCATTCCCCTCTAAATATATTCATATTCCAATTTCAATTTTTTTTAAAAAAAAGTACCAAAATATTAAAATATAAAGATCCCGAGTTTTAAAACTAACTACTGGAATGGCCGAGTCGTCCAACCATTTCTCCAAATGAAATAATGCTCGTTGGCGGCTAACATAACACAAATATACAAATTTAGGGGGCTAGCATGAGTTGGGTTAGGTCAGTTTTCACTTCAATCAAGACTCAACCCAATCCGTGTAAATGTTGAAATCCAATTCAACCTAATCCAACCCAACCCAATTAAGTATCGATCGGGTCAGGTTGAATTGGTCTGTTGTGACGACCTGTCAACAAAAATTAAAGTCATCCAATTTTCTATTATACTAATTCGGATAGACAAGATTAAATAGTAAGTAAATAAATAAATAAAATTATTTATTATCTTATTCAATCATCATTAGCCGAGTTTACAAAGAACAAAGTGCATTTAACATAACATTGAAAACTTATACAGTTATACTACATTTATTGTGGGAATAACAATAAGCTCCTCCTCTAAAATGTACAAAAGTAATTACAGTTACACTATCCACTCATACTTTTTAGATTCTTTTTACTTTTTAGACATTTTATTTCTTTTCTTTTTCTCTTTTTTTAAAAAGGCGAGTCGGGTTTGATGAATTTATTCATTTTTCACGAGTTAACCCATAACCTGACCCACATACACAGGAAACCCATCCAACCCGTGTAACAACAATAAAAAAACCAACCCAAACCGGTCGGATTGGTTCGTTTTGGGCGATTGTACGGGTTTGATCAGATTTTGCTCACCCCTATATACAATATAAAAAAGCCCCGAAGGGCAACCTTAGAGAATATTCCTCCAGCATAATTCATGGTCACTCAAAGCGAATCTATTGTCGATTTTGTAGTGTAAAAAGAATTTTATATGCATATTTTTATTTAATTTCATCAAAATGTCAATAACAAGGTGACTTGTGAAATTGAAGATCATGATCAAAGTCTATACGCAAAAGTCGAGACGAGGTCTTCGAATTTGGGTTTAGACCACAGATTTATGGACTTTTCAAAAGCTTTATAAGTCTAAGGCAGAACCTCCTGGCTAGACTCAAAGCCAGGCCAAGGGACGAGGGGCGCACGTGGCGCCCCTTGTTCCTTAGCTGAATGGAGCCCGATGTCCCTTGGCTTGACTTTGAGCCTGGCCCAGTAGTATGGTTCGTTGCTCGTTATGTGAAGAGTCTGCAAAAACTCTAATTTCGAGTAAGAGAGTTATGCAGACACAACCTTTCAAACAAAAATTGACATCAACTAATTATGTTCTTGCAGACATTAAGTCCAACGCAGTACAAAACATAAATGATGCCTCATGTTTGAGTCATATGTGTTTGATGTAGATTAAAATTAGATTTTAAGTGGATTGTGATATAATTTTTTTGGAATATGTGGGACCCATGAAAAATGTGATTGATATTAATTGTTTGATTTTGATTTAAATTAAAATCAGGCCCAAACATTTTTTTTTTCATTTTTATTCTTCTACTTATTTTCAACCACACATTTTTCAATAAAATAATATTTTCTATCACATCAATAATTTTTCTTTTTCAATTCAACCACATATTCCCCATTACATCAAAACAAATAATGCAATCTTGACTACAAAATGTGCACCAAATAGGGGCTAAGGGTATAAAATTTTATGCTTTACTCCATCATGAACAAATTAAAATACCTTTAAAGCAGAGTTAGTTAAATCGGTGCCTACTGAACTTTACCAATGGTTACTACTTGCTCACTGAAGTATAAAAAATTACCCAATGTTCACCGAACTATTCATTAGTTTACCCATCAATCACCCATCCTAATTTCGTCTACACAGCTGGATAAAATTGTTTGCGTGGCTCATGATATGACAAACAAACATCCACGTCATTTTAAAATAGCCAACCAGGATATGTGAAATAACCATTAACCAAAGGAACCTGCAATTCTGCTTCCTGTTCTTCTCCCTTCTCCAATTCCACCATCGAGCTTGAAATCGCCGTCCACTGCCGAAATTGAAAAGATCGATCCTCCCCAATTCCAATCATTGTTAAGAACATCTTCACTGCTAAGCCCTCAAATCGTGAACCCTAGATCGTCCTTTCACATCAAACATAGCCAAACGATATCCAAAGATTTAGTCACAAAATATAGAAATATTCTTGTCTTCATTGTAAGGAACATGGGTGATCCAATCGAAAAAAATATAGTGGAAGAATCGCTTTTGCATACCGTGGAGGAGGGACCAAAAGATAAATTATTTACAATAATGTCGATGAATGATTTCCAATTTGATAAGAATGCATCCAAGCATGTCGAGAGTGGATTACATACAGACCCTGCATTTGAACTTGATGTTGGAGGGGAAGAAGAGAAATATTCTCATGAGTTAGATTGCCCAAGAGAAAGGTATGAGGGTCAGTTCCATTTGCACCACCAAGAACGAAGAGAAATTTAGCCACTCAGTAGTAGCTCAACAGACTTTACTAGCCAACTATTGATTTAGATTGTATTTTGACAATTGTGAAGTACTTTTGTCATTTAAGGATATTGAATGTTTTGTTTCCTTTTGTGTAAAGTTGCTGGACATGAACTTTTTGTAAAACACATGATCAGATGGCTTGTAAAGTTGCTGGACAAGAACCTATTGTAGTCTGTGCTCCATCAGTTTTTGCTACCTAACGTTCAGTTCCTGTAATTTTTATTCTGTAATGTTTTGTTATGAATTTCGTGTGGAATTTTCCCAAATTTACCTTTTCATTTATGGAGTACTGGTGCAAGAAAGTTTCTCAAAGTGGTTGGAGTTGCTTGATATCGATAATATATTTGGTGGACAAGTATTATATGTTATTTATGAACTAAAAATGGGCATATAAGAATGGGCTGTCATACACATCCAAACAGCCTTTAGAGGATTTCTGGTATTGACTTAATTCATTTTCTATGTTTAGTTGTTACTGAACTAACAAAGACTGCAGTATATTCTGGTTCTTAACATACTGGCTTGACTAGGTATTTCATGATTTCCCGTCTAGATTTCTTTGTTTCTGTTTAATATGAACCAGTAGCTGACATTTCTTGAACATGCACAAAGAAATCCAACATGCTGTGTATGTGCACTCTGATTAACCATTACTTTCAGTTCAGCATTAAGATTTCATTCAATCATCTCTCAATTAAAATTACAACAAACATGCAAACCAACAAACATAGAAATTCAAGATGATGCACCAACCACCACCTACCAACTACACCTTCTACAGACCAATGGCAACATAACTGCCCATCCTAAGGCCTCCAAAACTATAAAAATAAAAACTGAAATGACAAGTCCGGAGCAGCTCAAAGAGTATCACATTGCGAGAGCTGCTTGCCATTGCTTTTTGCTCCATACTAATTCGGTACAAACATAGCATTATCAGCAACTTGCTCCATCAGATTACTATAAAAAAGGGCCAGACACCATCCTAATTAATCACACAAGCCAAAGTTCAAAAATGGGAATCCTAGAAAAGCCAGCACCACCAAACTACCTCCATTAGATTACAAGCATAGCATTATTAACAACTTGCTCCATCAGATTATGCCTCATCACCGCCACTACTAAAGCATCCATCTTATTACTACAAACTACCTCCACCACCAAACTACGTAAAGCACCGTCCTTACTATTACAGTGGACCACCACCGGTCGGGAAAATCCTAACAAACAAAGGAAGAAACACTAATGAAGATAATAGGGCTTAATAGCACAAAACGTCCATACGATTCACTTTTTTTGCATTTTCACCCATATTTCAACGTTTCATTACGGAAAACGTCATTTTCACCTATTTTTAACGTAAAATGACCAATTTACCTTCATATATAAATAAAACAAAAAGAGAAAAAAATAAATTGCAATGGTGAAGTACTCTTGTCATTATGTGAAGAGTCTGCAAAAACGCTAATTTCAAGTGGATTGTGATATAAGTTTTTGAAATGTGTGGTTGAAAAGATGAGGGACCCATGAAAGATGTGATTGATATTGATTGTTTGACTTTGATTTAAATTAAAATCAGGTCCAAACATGTATTTTTTTTCATTTTCATTTTTTTACTTATTTTCAACCACACATTTTTCAATAAAATAATATTTTTCGTCACATCAATAATTTTTTTTTTCAATTCAACCACATATTCCTCATCACATCAAAACAAATAATGCATTCTTGACTACAAACTGTGCACCAAATAGGGGCTAAAGGTATAAAAATTTATGCTTTACTCCATCATGAACAAATTAAAATACTTTTAAAACAGAGTTAATTAAATTGGTGCCTGCTGAACTTTACCCATAGTTACTACTTGCTCACTGAAGTATACAAAGTTATCCAGTGCTCACCGAACTATTCATTAGTTTACCCATCAATCACTCATCCTAATTTCGTCTACACAGCTGGATAAAATTGTCTGCGTGGCTCATGATATGACAAACAAAAATCCACGTCATTTTAAAATAGCCAACCAGGATATGTGAAATAACCATTAACCAAAGGAACCTGCAATTCTTCTTCCTGTTCTTCTCCCTTCTCCAATTCCACCATCGAACTTGAAATCGCCATCCACTGCCGAAATTGAAAAGATCGATCCTCCCCAATTCCAATCATTGTTAAGAACATCTTCACTGCTAAGCCCCCCAAATTGTGAACCCTAGATCTTCATTTCACTTCAAACATAGCCAAATGATATCCAAAGATTTAGTCACAAAATATAGAAATATTCTTGTCTTCATTGTAGGGAACATGGGAGACCCAATCGAAAAAATATAGTGGAAGAATCGCTTTTGCATACCATGGAGGAGGGACCAAAAGGTAAATTATTTACAATAGCGTCGATGAATGATTTCCAATTTGATAAGAATGCATCCAACCATGTTGAGAGTGGATTACATACAGACCCTGCATTTGAACTTGATGTTGGAGGGGAAGAAGAGAAAGGTTCTCATGAGTTAGATTGCCCAAGGAAAAAGGTTCGAGGGTCAGATCCATTTGCACCACCAAGAACGAAGAGAAACTCAGCCACTCAATAGTAGCTCAACATACTTCTCTAGCCACCTATTGATTTAGATTGTATTTTGACAATGATGAAGTACTCTGGTCATTTAAGGATATTGGATGTTTTGTTTCCTTTTGTGTAAAGTTGCTCGACATGAACCTTTTGTAAAACACATGATCAGATGGTTTGTAAAGTTGCGGACATGAACCTATTGCAGTCTGTACACCATCAGTTTTTGCTACCTAACATTCAGTTCTGTAATGTTTTGTTATGAATTTCGTGTGGAATTTTTCCAAATTTACCTTTTCATTTATGGAGTACTAGTGCAAGAAAGTTTCTTAAAGTGGTTGGAGTTGCTTGATATCGATAATATATTTGGTGGACAAGTATTATATGTTATTTATGAACTAAAAATGGGCATATAAGAATGGGCTGTCATACACATCCAAACAGCCTTTAGAGGATTTCTGGTATTGACTTAATTCATTTTCTATGTTTAGTTGTTACTGAACTAACAAAGACTGCAGTATATTTTGGTTCTTAACATACTGGCTTGATTGGGTATTTCATGATTTCCCGTCTAGATTTCTTTGTTTCTGTTTAATATGAACCAGTAGCTGACATTTCATGAACATGCAGGAAGAAATCCAACATGCTGTGTATGTGCACTCTGATTAACCATTAACCATTACTTTCAGTTCAGCATTAAGATTTCATTCAATCATCTCTCAATTAAAATTACAACAAACATACAAACCAACAAACATAGAAATTCAAGATGATACACCAACCCCCACCTACCAACTAGACTTTCTACAGACCAATGCCAACATAATTGCCCATCCTAAGGCCTCCAAAACTATAAAAATAAAAACTGAAATGACAAGTCCGAAGCAGCTCAAAGGGTATCACATTGCGAGAGCTGCTTGCCATTGCTTCTTGCTCCATACTAATTCGGTACAAACATAGCATTATCAGCAACTTGCTCCATCAGATTACTATAAAAAAGGGCCAGACACCATCCTAATTAATCACACAAGCCAAAGTTCAAAAATGGGAATCCCAGAAAAGCCAGCACCACCAAACTACCTCCATTAGATTACAAACATAGCATTATTAGCAACTTGCTCCATCAGATTATGCCTCATCACCGCCACCACTAAAGCATCCATCTTATTACCACAAACTACCTCACCACCAAAATACGTAAAGCACCGGCCTTACTATTACATTACAGTGGACCACCACTAATCGGGAGGCGACTTTGTTCTGAAGAGATGAGAGAAGCACATTTTTCTTTTCTTCAATCAGCAGTGTTTTTCTCGCAACTGTGAAAAATTTAACGCGTATATTGCTCACGTCATTTTCCATCACCACGTAGCCAATTTTATCCAGGCTGTGTACAGAATTAGATGTGTATTGATGTGTAAAACACTAAATGAATAGTTCGATGAGCATTAAGCCCCTGTTTGAAAACCTTTTGAGGGTAAATAGAAATTTGAAGTGATTGATGGAAATATGGTGGAAAAGTGATGAAATTTTTTTGATTTTTATATTATTTATTTGACATAAATAAATAAACAAAAAAAAAAAAAAAAAAGAGAATGAGAAATTAATAGGTGTTTAAACGGGAGCTAAGCAACCTTTTATACTTCAATGAGCAAGTAATAACCATATTAAGTTCAGTAGTACTGAATTAAATTAACTTCTTTAGAAACAACAAATATTTGAAAACTTCATCATCATTGTTTTTTTTAACGGAAGGGAAATTTCAAACAAAATAATTTAAGTCAATTGCTCTTAAATGATAAAATTTAATTAGATTACCGTATTTTTTCAAAAATCCTAATTAGTGTCTACGTCTTTTATTCAAAGTTTTCAGTTAATTTCTTCATTTTTTGTTGTATGGATCTAAAGAACTTCCCTTCTGATAAACATAGATTCCGAAAGATAAATGGAAAAGTAAAAACAAATTTAATTGCCACAACCCTAGCAATCAGGGCAAAAACTTCTTCATACTGAAAATCAGCAGGAAAAAAAGTTAAATATTCCAAAAGTACAATTACAAAATAAATCCAGAAAATCTGAATTCTGGAATATAGATATACAACAAATTGGTTGAAGATTTTTTTTTTTCCCCTTTTCCTCACTTTTTTTTCCCCAACCTAAATGAATCTCAATTAGTTTGGTGAAGATTGGCGCACCGAACAAGCTACAATTTGTGCCCACTGCTTCAATCTCGCCTTCACAATCGCGGGATCGTCATCTATTGAAATTCAAAATTCATAGCAAAAATAAAAAAAGAAGAATCAGAATTACATTAATTATTAGACAAATTAAAAGAATATCTAACAACGTAATTAAGTGGAGGTTACCAGGATCAATAATAGAGCCATGGCTTCCAACAGATGACACGGAATCGCAATCAGAAAACGACGAAGAAGAAGACCGGGACAAACTATTACTGTACTGCCGATTTACAGCATGGTAAAACCCTAAAGCTGGAAAAGCAGATGACAATTACGGATCCAAATCGGACGAGTCAAAGTTAAATCCCAACTCAAAGCACCCTCGGAGCTCTTCCAAATCATCGTCTGTAACACTGAGTTTACCGCGCCGCATCCGATAAATTCTCTTCCGATTAGTCCACGCCTCCTCTCTTAAAGTATCTGGGGACCACGAACTCTGCTTGCGCAATGGCGGAGGCGCTCTGCGTCGTATTGGATCTGATTCTGACATTGGAACCCCCCGCAGTACGACGCGGAGAGAGGGTTTTCGTTCCGCGTTTTTTACTCTTTTGGAAGAGAGGATGCGGGAATTGTGGGATGGTAATGGAATGTTATATATTTAGCCCTTGTTTGACAATTAAACTATTTTTTCTGCGTACTCATTTTCGACTACATATTTATTCTGAACGTAAATTCAAATTTTTTTTCCTAACTTTTAATAATACATTGTCCAAAAAATCGTTGTTCAAAACTTCATTTACCCAAATAATGGTTGCCGAGCTTAAAATGGGGACAAATGGCAATTGAACTATATTGTGGTTAGAGTCATGTTTTTGAACAAGAATTTATCTCCTCTGCCAGGCCTTTTTACAGGTCGGAACTCGAGGGACCCACCTCATTAAAAAAATACCCCCAACGTTAAACACCCACCCCCTCCTCTCGCATTTGCTCTACCTGACCTGGCAGAGCGGCTCGGATGTTTGAACAATTCCATCTATAACTTCGTTTATAATCTGTGAGTTGTAAAACATCATATTCATTCATTCGACAAGTTATTTTTAAAATTGATAGTCAAAATCTTGACAATGCAAAAGTTATCAACAAAAATTGTAGAACTAACTTTATTATTAGAATAATGTTAATTATCATAATGTACTATCGGTGATGTGACAATTTAAATGAAATAATAAGATAGAGCAGTTTAATCTTTCATCTCTCATGAATTTCAAACTGTCATATGACTCATATCTCATTATTTTATTTATATTATCATATCATCGATATTTCTTCATTATAATGAATAACGTTGCTCCTAATATTATTGTTAAAAGTATTACGAGGCTGAGTAGGAATACGGAAATGGCATCTTTTAGAATAAATGGAAGGTTCGCTGAGGGGCCCGGCCACTGCAGCCGCCTTACTTTCCTCTCCTGTCAATCTTATAAAATAATCAGTGCAAATTTTAAAAACATAAATTGGTTTCTTGTTTCAAATAATTGCAAATTGATCCTCAGCTTTTAATTGTAGTCGCACGGTCACTTGTGAATTAAAAAAAATAAAAATAAAATCATAATCTCTATTTGAACTTTAAATATATTATCTTCATGAAATCACATCTCTTTTCGAATTTCTAGATACCAGCTCAAATTGAAAAATAAAATCTAACTTAATGAGAAATTAATATTATCTTCAAGACTCTTCAAAAACATTTAATATGTATAATTAAATGCATTCAAAATATTTGAATTTTCAATTTAAGAATATAATATACTACTTGCCTTATAAAAATAAGTTTGTTTCTATTTTTATACTGATTTAAAAAATGGAATTAATATAGTTAAATATAATTTATTTATGTTTTTACATTTTTCCTAATATATTCCTACATTAAATAATAGTTTGAATATGATTAGTTTATATTTATTAAAAATAAGGTACATTAAATATGAGTCTATTATTAAAGTAATATATTATATATATATATACTTTCAATAAGGAAAATGACATATATTTTAGGAAGTTAAAAATGAAACTAAGTCCACGTTTGGTACACATTAAATTTTTTATTTTTATTCTTCTACTCATTTTCAACCATACATTTTTAATAAAATAATATTTTTCATTACATTAATAACATTTCCTTCATTTTCAACCACACGTTCTCCATCAATCAATTATTCCAGAATACATTCTTCCAAAATAATATGGCTAATAGAAAAGATGTAGTAATAATTTGGAGGAAAACTAATGAAATTAAAGATTAAAAAAATAAATATTTTCTGAGAATAATAAAATCAAGGGTTAAAAATAAAGAGTGTTTTCAATTTAAGATTTTGCACTCTCTAAATACTCTCTAAATCATACAATGCGGTTTTTAAAAATATAGAATCTGTTGAAGATGCTCTAAGACTCGGTAACACTAATGGTGCTTATCACTAAGTTAGCTAAGAGTGGAATCCATTGATTCATTAATGTTAAATGAAGAGAATGCATTTCACCTTACTTACATTGAATATCGAGCTTTAATATCACTTAAATTAGTGTTAAACATCATTTATTCTACGTATCATTATTTGTTACAAAAATTGATAGTGGGAAGGTGAAGTGGTGATTAAACAAACATTCGTGTTGAGCAAAAGTTGTGCATAGGAATAAAAGGTTGATGATCAAGTTCATGTTTGGCTGAGCTTTAAAAATTAATAATAGAACTGTTTGTTTTGTGTATAAAAAAGATCATTAGTTAGAATTACTTCTAAAACTAAGCATTTTTTTAATGAAAACTGGCGATGGCTTATTACTCAAAGAAACTAAGATTTGTAGCCTGAGCTGGAAATGTGCCAAATTCATGATGGTGATTTGATGTCAATAAATAATTAGAATATCGTGTGAGGGAAATTTGTCCTCTTTCCGTCCCAGTTTTTCTGTATATAACCTTGAAAATAGTAGCTCACGGTTTTCTGATTTTGGGTTAGTATTTAATCATTTCACATTGTAAAAATATGGGAGAATCATAGCTCTTCCATTTGTGCGGAAATTTCATTTTTATGGTGTGAAGAAATTAGTGGTTCATCCTTCTACAGGATGACCATCTTCATTTAAAGAAAACCAGTCAGATCGAGGGGAAAATGGGGCTATTTTTAGCTAACCAAAATACAGTTTAACAACTCAACAAAACATGGTTTCATAAGGGGAAAATGTGGAGAAGATGACAGTGGAAAAACAACATTAAAACATAACTTAAAACAAGTAAAACATATATAAAACATAAGCATAAACTCTGCTGGTGTAAGGAGAGGGAGAGAGAGCTTTAAGACTACATTTTGAATGGATTTTCTTGTATATTGATGGTGTATTTTCGTGTGTTATCCCCCTTTTAAAGGTAGAGATACACAGCCATATATATAGCCAAAGTTGATTGCTTTTACAAGATTTTCCTACCAACCAATCTACTAACCATCACTACTATCAACTCACATGCCACTCCCCTTAATTTAAGGACAACTTGCCTACTATTTTCATCACATGTCTTAGTTGGATTTTAACCAACCTAGACTTACATTTTAGAAACCACAATTAACATTTAATTTGATTGACAACAAAGTGTCAATACCCAACAAACTCCCCTTTGACACTTTGCTTGGAAATCAAATTTTGTGTCAAAGTCTTCAAAAAATTCGATCCATCTTTATCAATTTTTTCTTCAGTTTTCTTCAATTTTTCTTGGCCATTTGCTGCTGCTGAATTTGCTTATCACACCAGATTTCAATACTAGGTGGCATACCATATTTCAGTGTCTCGTACTGGATTTTGAACAATTTGATACCGGATATGGACTTCAAGCTTTGCTCACCGTATTTCAACATTTAAATACCGGTTTGTCGATAATCAGATTTTTGACATACCGGATATGCAGTTTTTCAAATTGAACTTACCAGATTTTAATCAATCTTACCGAGTTTGCAATAAATTACTGGTTTTGAAAGAAAACAGAGCAACTCACCGGATTTGCACTCAACTTACCGTATTTGCAATACTCTCACCGTATTTGCATAATACTCACCAGATTTTCCCAGAAACTTTGTTTCTCTCCTTTTTTCAGATTTTCACAGTAATTTTCATCAGTTTCTTCACTAAATATCAACCTCCCTTGTTTGTGAAAACGATCAGCCATTTAACAACAATGAAGACTGCTGGTACGCCTGAGATTTTCCAGCATTTTGCATCAAAGAAACACAGGTTCTTCAGCTACTTTTTAAGACCACAGGTGAGAGCTTTTCACCTGGTTTTTTCCAAGGGTTCTTGAGCCATATTTCAGGCTGTCACACCAAGGTTTCAATGAGCCATTTGCACCACTTGAAACACAGGTTCTCAGACCTGGTTTTATCCAAGAGTACTTGAGCTATTTTCAAGGGGGCTGTCTCTACAAGGTTTCAAGAAGGCTGTTGCTGATCCAAACAACTGAGCTTCAAAGAGCTAGAAAATAGCCAGCCATTACAGGGCCTTATCTCAAGGATATTCCCAACGCTGAGCTAAATCAACAACAATGGCAACTCTCTTTAAGAGTGCTCATAAAAATGATAAAAATTCCAAGACAAAAGGGGTTGATGAAATCTGATTTTCTGTTCAAAGTTTGGCAGCATTTTTTGAAACGTTTTTTCTGGCCCTTAAGAACATTTCAGCTCTGATACCAATTGTAAAAATATGGGAGAGTCATAGCTCTTCCATTTGTGCGGAAATTTCAGTTTTATGGTGTGAAGAAATCAATGGTTCATCCTTCTACAGGATGACCATCTTCATTTGAAGAAAACCAGTCAGATCGAGGGGAAAATGGGGCTAGTTTTAGCTAACCAAAATAGAGTTTAACAACTCAACAAAACATGGTTTCATAAGGGGGAAATGTGGAGAAGATGACAGTGGAAAAATAACATTAAAATATAACTTAAAACAAGTAAAACATATATAAAACATAAGCATAAACTCTGCTGGTTTTACACCAGCAGAGGAGAGTGAGAGAAAGCTTTGAGACTACATTTTGAATGGATTTTCTTGTATATTGATGGTGTATTTTCGTGTGTTATCCCCCTTTTAAAGGTAGAGATACACAGCCATATATATAGCCAAAGTTGATTGCTTTTACAAGATTTTCCTACCAACCAATCTACTAACCATCACTACTATCAACTCACATGCCACTCCCCTTAATTTAAGGACAACTTGCCTACTATTTTCATCACATGTCTTAGTTGGATTTTAACCAACCTAGACTTACATTTTAGAAACCACAATTAACATTTAATTTGATTGACAACAAAGTGTCAATACCCAACACACATATTGTGGTGATGGCTTATTACTCAAGGAAACCTTCAATGTGATGTTCAGCAAGGCACCAGTCAGTGGGAATGAAGATATTTTGGTGCATTGTCACTAGTTTTGTACACCTTAACTCTGTTTACAATGATCAAGTATGTCCTTATTATTCTTTGGGCCAATGACAATGGTGAAGGTATCCAATCTTTGTGATGTTTGTTGACATCATCCATGGCTGAGCTCTTTTTGTGATGTTTAATTAATGAGTTCAGTTAAAATGGTGCCACCAACATGATGATTGCACACCTAAACCGTTCCACCAGCTGCTGCCCTTCCTGAATTCTAGGAGTGGTGTAACAAGTTAGTTATACAGCTGGCAAATCAATTCTAGAATGTTCCTTGTATGTACATTGCTTGTATAGCTCAAATGTTATTTAACACCATTGTAAATGATCGATTTCAATCATCAAAACTAAGATATTCCAATCATTTTCTCATTCTCTTAACTTGGTATCAGAGCCTTGAACATGGCTAACACTGAAAATCAGTCCAACCCAACTGAGCAAAGCTCAGCACCAGTCATCCCTGTTGTTTCTACTACAAACTACAACTCACCATTTGGAATGAATCTCACTCAGACTGCATCAGTTAAACTCGACAAAAATAACTTCCTACTATGGAAGAATATGGTTATGCCTATTATTAGAGGACATAACTTAGAAGGATACTTGCTTGGGACAAAGGAGTGCCCAGCTGAATTTCTGGCTATTCAAACCTCCGCTGGGCAAGGAGAAGCAGTCGAAATGATCCAGAATCTAGAATACAAACTGATCAACTGTTAATTGGATAGTTATACTCATCCATGTCTCCAGAAATTGCAGTAAAAGTAATGGGCTGTACCAGTTCAAACAAACTATGGACAGCAGTGGAAGAGAGTTTTGGGATATTGAACAAGTCGAGAGTGGTGTTTCTCACCGGAGAATTGCAAAGGATTAGGAAGGGATCCATGTCCATGGATCAATACCTCACCACTGTCAAACAATTGGCTGATAACTTAGAAATCACTGGGAAGATCATCAACCAAAGTGATCTCATAACCCAAGTACTCTCAGAACTGGATGAGGAGTACACCCCCATAGTAGTACAAATTAATGGCAGAGATACCATCTCTTGGTATGAGTTATCATCTGTGCTTATGACGTTTGAAAGTAGACTTGAATATCTAAATCAAGTCAGGAACAACTTTGCCTCAATGAATGTTGGACAATCAAGTGTACATTTGGTCCACAGAAATTATCCAAACACTGGCAGAGGTTTTAGAGGAACCAACAATGTGAGATCAGCTGGTTTCAGAGGGAGAGCAAGAAGCAGAGGTAGAACTGGTGCCGGCAGACAAAATGAGAACAGGGGGCCGTGTCAAATCTGTGGGCTCCAAAATCATTCATCAAGTTGGTGTTTCAATAGGTATGATGAAAGGTATATGGGAAGCAAACCGAATAATCAAGGGTCTCAGAACAACAATTTTGCACCTTCTGCATATATGGCCTCACTTCAAACTCTTGAGGATCCAGCTTGGTTTGTGGATTTCGGTGCCAGTAATCATGTGACAGCTGAAAGAGGTAAATTACATTTTGGCACAAAGTATGAAGGTAAAGGAAAACTGTTGGTTGGTGATGGAAACTCACTACACATTGCACATATCGGAAATGGTAATGTTCCTACACTAATTGATAAGCCCCTTTTATTAAACAAACTATTACATGTGCCTTTGATCAAGAGAAACCTAGTTAGTGTCTCTCAGCTCATTAATGATAATAAAGTATTTATAGAGTTCTTCTCTGATTGTTGCATTGTGAAGGACTTGCAAACGAGGAGGGTCTTGCTGCAAGGGATACTTGAGGATGGGCTGTATCGGTTGAGTTTACCAAGCCACCAATCAGAACACACAGTAACAGAGTCAAAACATCAAAATAAACCCAACTGCTTCTCAGTAAGCTCCAGTTGTGAAGAGTCAGCCCAAGTTGTCAAAGTGTCTGAGTCTGAACTTGATGTTTGGCATAGGAGGTTAGGTCACCCTTCGAATCATGTGTTGAGTCAAGTTTTTGAGTCCTGTAATAAGTTCAAACAAGCTAATGAAACTCCTACTTTCTGCCATTCATGTAAACTTGGCAAATCTCATGCATTACCTTTCAATATCTCTTTATCACGTGCCTCAAATCCTTTAGACATGGTGCACACTGATGTGTGGGGACCAGCACCCCTGAATTCTAGAATGTTCCCTATATGTACATTGCTTGTATAGCTCAAGTGTTATTTAACACCATTGTAAATGATCGATTTCAATCATCAAAACTAAGATATTCCAATCATTTTCTCATTCTCTTAACTAGTTCGATTTAGAGTATGTTTGATAGAGATTAAAATCGGATTAAAATTGAAAAATTAATCGTTATTGTTAAATTTTATTAGACGAGTGAGATCCAATAACGACTATATTTTCAATTTTAATTGAATTTTAATCTCTACCGAATACGCCATTATATTTACTTAATTGCTGCAGGTGGAACGTTTGCTTCGTATTCATTGATTTGTCGGACATAAAAGATTGATAAATATGATGAGTAAAATAGGGAGGATGAGTACACCACAATATTATATTTTATTATATTAGGAGTATAATTGTAAATTTATTGTAGTGTATTTATTGAAAAGATATTTTAATTGTGGTGTAGTAACTAAATTTTGTGGGGGTAATATAATTACCCTATATTAAAAGTGGGGATGTTGGAGAAACTTTTAACTACCAAATTCACCCCTACATATTTAACTATATGCCCACTATACCCTCACAACAGAGATTAATCTTCATGATTTACATTATAATCCATCCATTAGGTTATTATTTAATTGAGGTTACAAAATTTAAATGTTGTATTAATGTATTAATGAGGTAACAAATGTGCTAAAGGTTGCATTAATATATTAATTGGGACATTTTACTTTCAATTGATTAATTTTTCCTTACATTTTTTTATTTTTCATCAACAAAGCCATTATTAATCTTCAAAATTTACATTATAATTTATGCATTCAGATATTATTTAATTGAGGTTACAAAATTGAAAGGTTGCATTAATATATTAATGATGTTACAAATATGTTAAAGTAAATAACTTCTAATTATTAGGGTTTTTAATATTGTCAATAATCCTTTCTACTTATAAATTTTGAGCACAGAATAGAATGAGCAAGGTACAGTATATATTCTTAATTCTTAATCACCAGAAAATAAATAATAAAAAAAGAAAAGAAAAGTTGTATGACGTTGACAAAAAATACTGTGTACAGTATATATTCTTAATTCTTTTTAACAATTTTATTTTTTCCTTTAACAATATCAATTATCTCAACTACTTTAAAAAAAATACCATTACCTCAAAAATATTACAAATATCATTCATCGAATATATAAGACGTGCAACACACGTGTTTACTACTAGTTCTTGTAAAGATGTGTAAGGGCTTAACTTTTAAAAAATTCATATTTTCCAAAGTTGCTATCGAATTACAAACTCACCAAGCAAAATTTGACTCTGAAAGATAAATTATAATAAGATTACGAATTATGATCATAAAAACAATAAACAGAGTATGCCCATCCGCAAAATTAACTTAAATGATTGCCCAATAGAGAAGATATCTTCCTCCATTATATTTTATTAAATATTGAACCAAAAGAGAAAGATAATTACACATATTAAACTTACATATCAATACTATCCCTTTTACACGTGCATATGAGTACATATTGATCATTCATATCTCATCAATATCATGTATCTTCTACTAAATAACAAAAATGTTTGGCATGGACTTATTGACAAAAAGTAATGGTTCAGAAAATAATATTACATATAGAAAATTTCCTACAACTTATACCTAGCTTACACAATCTAATTAAATGAATGGACTTGAAAAAAAAAAAAAAAAAATGAACGCTACACAAAGCTTTTATTCCAATAAAAGAGAATAACCAAATCAACTAAAAATACAAGCTTTTACTACTGAACCAATGAACAACAATGCAATGACTGCAAACCTAATTTGTTTGTAATAAGAATGTAACGCTTGCCTTGCCAAGGTAATTTCTACAACATTAGACTCAGTAGATTACATCTTTGGTTTCTCACTCCACAATTCATACCCTAAAAAAAAAAATGTAATCCAGAAAGAGAAAGAGAAATAGAAATGAAAACCTAATTGATGTGTACAATTATGATTCTAATTATTTAATGGTGAGAATATCACAATTATATAAGATCGTATCTTTAAAAGACAAATATGAAACGGGTAACGAACACAACAAAAGCAATCTCAATTCTTTTTCATCATATTTAACCTCCAAGATTTCTAAATCAATGTCAATTTCTTTAAAAATAACTAGATGATCTACAAGTGATGTACTTTCTATCATATGATGAGAATACAAGCACTGCTTCAAATGCAATTTCTTTGTCATGCATAATTGTTCCAACTTTAACCACAATGTAGTAGTTGTATTCTCTTTCAAAATGTCCTAAATAATATTATTTGAAAGATAAAGATGAATATGTGATAAGGCATTTCGATTCTTATGTTGTTTCTCCTCAAACGTTCAAGTTGTGGGCATCTTATCAAATCTCAACAAAACATCATCCAAATCTATCTGAGAGTGCCCGCTTGCGTCTTCACTTGTCACAGCGGCAATCTAGCGTTGAGATCCAAAATGGAAAAATCATACTTCATGGTTGCCATCATAGAAACAAACCTCGAATAAATCAAACATTAAGCTCTGATATCCCTTGTTAGAATTAAAGACGGAATGATATAACACAATATGAAGTGAAGATTACAACATAAGAAGAATAATAGAATTTAACACGAATTGAGAATTCATTATAATATGAAAAAAGAATACAAAGATATTATATTTACAATATTGTCTATCTAATTAAACTTGTAATAAAGAGCCAAATATATAGAATACATTATCAAACCCTAATTATAATGTCAAAGATGAAATGAACATAAATAATGTGTGAAATAAAGAAAACAATCTTTGATCGGAATACAGCTTCGCTAGAGTGCCACTCTAGCTTTGATCAAGCGATGTACCCATCGCTCGAGCGGCGAGTTGGCGGTGAGCAAGTGTCGGACTCCTTGCTTTGAGCACTTGAGCGAGAGCTTGGTGCACAACTAAAGAAAAAACGTCAAAATCATTTATTGGTCCATATTTTGACCTCTTCAAAGCTCACTTTAACTAATTCACCAAAACCCAATCAAATTTGGATCAAACTTCAAAATTTTCAATTGACTCAAAACTACTATCTATTTATCTAATGCTCATTTTTATCTATTTATAAATTCATTTATGGTATAATTGTAGCCACAATATCAAATATTTCACTTTGTTGCTGACTTAATTCAAATATTTCATTATACTAAACCTTTCAAAAATTCGAACTTGAAGTCCAAGTGAATGGAAATCATCCATTTAACCATTAGTTGATTAAGGTAATTGATTTTGACTAAATATAAAAATGGGCAAAATGGTAATGTTACAATTTTAACATAAAATAATTTAAAAAATTCAATAAAAATAGAAAAAATAAAAAGAGCTACCACTGTTCATCTCCTTCACCAACACACCCACTCCACCTAGAGGTGGCAAACGAACCGAGCTGGCTCGGCTCATTTTAGACAGGCCCGAGCACGAGCCGATCAGGCCGGCTCCTTTTTGGTGAGCCGCTCGTGGGTGGCGAGCCACGAGCCGGATCGTTGACTTGCCGGATTTTTTTTTCCCCTCTAGGCTTATCTTACCTTAAATTTTTATTTTTTATTTTTTTGCGAGCCGACGAGCTGAGCCTAAGCTGGGCACGAGCCGAGCTCGCCCGAGTATGGGCCGAGCCGGCCCCACCTCTTGAAAATCATCATAGCCAACACCACTTGTCACCGTCACCACCACCACCACCACCGTCGGTATCACCTAAAACTTGTAACATTTTCAAAATTAGATTTTAACTAAGGCCACTGATGTGAAAATTGTAAAGTAACCTGAAATTTTTTCCATCTCTTCGTATTTGAATTTCAGAGAAGGAAGCGAAGAGAGAGAAATGAGCAGAAGCAATGGAGAAATTTTAGTGGAAGCAACACTAGAGTACTACACACCGATGACCCATTTGAGAAAGCTAGGCTTGTTGATGAGGTAGCAAACAAATGGCTACAGGAGCACATAATTCACCTATACAATGATTCGGTAGATATTGTTGTGACCGATCTGCCTTCCCGGTTCTCAAATGTATGCAATGAACAACTTAATTCTATTGTAATCTAACTGTTTGATAAAATGTATTTCTTGTGTTTTTTCTTGTGTTGGAAATTTGTTTATGGTAATGCACGTAGGTGAAGTTGTTGTTGGAATCATGTATTGAAAATAGGCTTTGACCAATTTTAAATGATTTTTTAAGTGGAATTCATTATTTGATGAATGAGAAATTAAGTCAAATTTTAGTTGCTTAAATTTGTGAATTGTTGGAAAATCATATAGAATATTATGAAATATTTTAGAAAATATTTGGATGAAAAGTTGTGTCTTTCTATATGAAAGATCATGACTTTTGACATAATTATTTTTCAACGTGTGTCTCTTTTCATGTATCTTTCAAGACAAGCCTTTCCAACTACTATATATAGATCCCATGTGTTTGGATTTTATTAATTCAATTCATAATTTCATATTATTTCTTTTAGTAGCATTGCATAAAAACACTTTGTAAAAGTGGTCTTTTCTTGCATAAAAACATGGTTTAGTAGAGAGAATTTTGTTAAGAGTTCGTTGGTCTACGTAATTTGGAGTGCTCATATTGCGAGATGTTGTTATTGTATCTTGAGAGATGATTGTTAGAAAAATCGTTAGCACCAATGCGGGACAAATTCATCTTAAGGAGAAAGTGTTAAATACATGTCTCGACCAGTCCAATCACTTACATTTCTTATTTTATTTTCCGATTTCTTTGAATTTGAGATTTGATTTCAGAAAAACTAACTATTCTTTTGATTATAAGAAATGTTTTTCGTCGAAGAATGAAAATGATTAAATTCATCGTCACGTATTCAACTTCAATAATTATTATTTCGTCTTCTCAAATTCTATCTTGGTAAGTCGAAACTAGGGTTAATACCCTAAATAGTCACTGAACTTTGTCAAAAGTTCCCATGAAATCACTGAACTTCAAAACTTCCTTAATTAGTCAATGAACTTTTCATAAAGTTCCCAAGAGGTCATCGAACTTTAAAACTACCATAAATAGTCACTAAACTTTTTTAAAACTTCCCTAAATAGTCACCCAACTTTGCAAAAAGTTTTTAGGGGGTCACTGAATCATTGATGTATGGGGTCCCAATTTGCAAAGTTCGGTGACCTCCTAGGAAGTTTTAGCAAAGTTCAGTGACAATTTATGGTAGTTTTGAAGTTCAGTGACCTCCTATGAACTTTTTTCAAAATTCAGCGACTAATTAGGGAAGTTTTGAAGTTTGGTAACCTCCTGAGAACTTTTGGCAAAGTTCAGTGACTATTTAGGGTATTAACTCTCGAAACTACGTTCGATTTTGTGCAAGTAAAATGTACGTTTTGAGAATATAATTCATGCACATTATCGGTGTAATATCCCCCAACAATTTTAAGATGAATTTTGTACTATGCATATTGTATTTTATTTGCAATAGTTGCATCAATAAAAATCATAAAACAAATTTAGTTTGGCTATGAATGGTTGAAATGTGCGTGATTTTTTATTTATTTATATGAAAGTGTATGATTTTCATGAGGTGTTTGTTCACACAATGATATATATTTAAATGAAGTGGTAATATATATTTGATAGTTTCAATGAATGATCACGAGCCTACGACTGAAGTGCGAAATGGTGCCTATTAATAAATAATTTGTGCATACGGTTTTGCATTGAATCGGTTGATACACCTTTTGATTTTTCATATTGAACGGAACTTAATTTGTGTGAAAGATGGTGTCTTTTCACTTAATTTGAAGAAAGTTGTTTTGAATGATGACTTTTGATATGAAAATAATGAAATTGTATCCATTCATATGATTGGAATTTCTCTTTGCCATGTATTGTATTTTTCGAATCTATACAATTATTATAAGCAATTAAATATAGAAAGTTGTGTACTTTCATGAATTGCAACTTATGGTATTTAAAATAAAATACTTATTTATTTGCATGTTTTGACAATGGTAATTAAATTGATTTTGTGCATCATGAGGAGGTGCCTTTTCGTCGTCTAAATCCATTTTGATGGTAAGGGGTATACTGAATGTTAAGTTGTCAATAGAAAATTGTTTGCCTCTTAATTTGAAAATTCATGGACATACTAAAATACATGAGAATATTTGAATCGCGAATTTATTTGTTATTCACTAATCGGTGCATGCAAACGTTTATTCTATTTTGAACAAAGTGCACGTATCTGGAGATAATTGTATGTTCCTTTTGTTGGAGAATATTTGAATATATTACTCACACGAGGAGGTACATTTTGATGCCCACCCATATGGTTAAATGTGATTTCTTTCCACTATATATCCACACAAGAGTTTGGATTCCGAACTAATATTTTTTGGTCAAAATGGCCTACTTTGTAGACCAAGTCTGTAAATAAAATTTGATGGCAATTTTTTGAGGAAAATAAATTCTTTATGTTTTGGTTGGAAAAATTTTTTGCCAATTTTTATTTTTTTTTGGCAATCAGAAAAAATTCTAGACACAATGGTAAAATATTTATCACTTTTATTGACAATTTCCATGCAAAACAAAGTCAAACGAATGATATTTGGTATGATAATTTTTTTTGACAATTGGAACAAATTCCAAACCAAATGGTAGAAAAAATCATCACTTTAATAGACAGTTTTCATAAAAAACGAAGTCAAACGAACACCAAATTTTCAATATTTTCCATGAAAAATTATATCAATTAATTACAATTCTCAGTAAAATAATTTTTAAGCAAATCAATTCCCTGTAAAACATATTCTTTCCACCTATTTTTCACATTTACAATAACGGACCCTAATTGTTGGGAATATCTTCTATAAGGCATAGATGTTGCCTATAGTTGGCGATGACGCTGAATATCTTTAGGATGATGATTGTAAAAGGACATTCATTTGTGAAGGATAAAAACTGGTCTGCATAGATTGTGAAATTCTTCACGCCAATGGATTTATTTAGTTTCCTTAGTTAAAGTCTGATTTTGAAATTGTTACAATTTTCAGGTGATGCTGACGGCGGCGACGACAGTGGTGTTACTTGTGATGATTTTTGGGGGGTAGGTTGTTGAAGGAGATGAACGATGGTAGCTTTTTTATATTTTCTATTTAATTTTTAAAATTATTTTAAGCTAAAATTGTAAAATTACCATTTTGCCCATTTATATACTCGGTCAAAATTAATTACTCTGGTCAACTAAAGGTCAAATGAATAATTTCCATCTACTTAGATTTCAAGTACAAATTTTTGAAAGATTTGGTATAGTGAGTAACACAAGTAAAATGTTTGTATTAAATCTGCAACAAAATGAAATGCTTGATGTTGTGGCTGCAATTATCACTTAAATTATTGATAAACTCTTCACAAACGAAAGTAATTATTATTGGGTTAATTATACTGGTGATCATCGAACTTTCACTCCAATTGAAATTAGATCACTGAACTTTAACTTAATTGATTATATATCCAATTTAGAATTCTTCAATATTAGTACAAATTAGCTGACATGTCCATCACCTCCCGCTCTTCATCCATCACCTCCTTCCAATTGACCTTATCCTATTTCTTCTCTCGCTCTCTTCGCCAGCAACTTGTATAAGTTGTGGGGGACAAACTTGCCCAATCCATGATTCGCGATGACCATAATATTCTTCAAAAAAATCATACTTTTTACGTATTGCAAATTTATCTTTTTCTTCCCCCACCCAATATCCAAGATTGAACCATGTCAACAGCACTCTCCACCAATAGCCTTGACTATTTCAAAGAAAATGCAACGTTTAGTGGTCTTTAAGTCAGCCTGGGCAATTGTAGAAGTTGATTAGGCAGCACTTTTGATAATATACACATAACATCTCCGTGTTAGCGATAAGGCTCGAGACTATACTTACCTCAAATCCAATGTGCTCAATCCACGTTTGGAATTATTATTTATAAATAATAAATTATTTTCACCAAATAGATAATGGATGCACGACACAATTTTGCTTGCGAAACAATCCACAAATAACGTCACAAACAACAAATCAAAGTAGAAATCAACATTAGTAGTTTGTGCTATATTCAAGTTTGACATTGCCCACTCATGGCTCGACGTTGATTCACACAAGTTATCACTCAGCAAGTATTCCTAGTCGACAATCGGTGCCAATTGTGGAATTCACCAAATGACTTTTGAGTCAGAACACCATATAAAGCATTGATCTCGCACCGTTAGACCATTGGTAAGCCGAACCCTTCCATTGACCTACTCACCAGAGCATAAGTTAAAATACTATGATATACTACAATGGCGTGTATGTCCTTGACAGCCCCGCAACCTAAACACTTGTGCTAAGGTACGCAAAATATGACATCACTAGGGTGTGTTGGATCTACATTATTTTTGGAAGAATGTATTCTGAAATAGTAAATTGATGGAGAATGTGTGGTTGAAAAAGAAGGAAAAGTTATTGATGTGATAAAAAATATTATTTTATTGAAGAATGTGTGATTGAAAATGAGTAGAAAAAATAAGAATGAAAATTTTAATATGTACCAAATAGGGGCTAGAACCCACTTTTTCGTTATTCCCCAATTTTCACATTTGCTATTTGGGCCCCTAGAATGAAAAAGTGGTGTTTTCAATTTTGTTGTTAGGGCACGTTAAAATGAAACAAACTCATATACGTATAAGAATCGTTCAAATTTCATTTGTAACTCCCTAATCCTTCTCTACCTATAATTTATTAAAGAATAAATCTACGTGTACAATATTGATTGACAACAATGGTTAACAATCATGTGTTGTCAAAATTCTATCTTGTGATGTAAAAATATTTTTTTAAAATGAATGAATATGATGATAGTTAACTATTATAAATAGAGTAAAGCTATTGCAATGGTTTATCCAAAAAATCTACTTATCCAATCCCGAGCAAGTAGTCTGGTCCTTATGTGCCAGTCCCGTCTAGCCAAGAATTGAATCAGTATTGGGTGCACCCTGTAATTAATTTTCTCTAGACGAGGCACCCCCATAGTGCACCACTAATCCACCCACAATTAAGCTACTTGTACATTAAGTTTGACATCCTTGTTGACAGATGGGTGACGTGGCAAGATTGTGATGATTGGATTAAATGTGTGAGATGTGAAAGATGGTTTGAGATTGTGCCAAGTGTAAATTCGATAAATCATGGTGTAAACCAGAATGTACGTATAGCAAGATTGATCCACTCACTCTCATCAAATTCTCCGTACCCTCCACTAGCAAATCCACCAATCAAAACCAGCCGTCTGCCATTATATCCTAACATGTCCACACGGTGAAGACGTCCACACGTTACGCTCCGTAATTGGTCTATCCATCACATCAGACCAAGACTTCACTCCGATTGGTCCACGTTTCGCAGGATTACACCGTCCGTGTAATAAAAAAACACGTAAAAAAACAAGATACTGAAGCTTTTAAATAGAAGGACTCGTGTCAAAAAGGTAGAAGACACTTGTCGCCTCCAGCAAACATTAACAGGCGAAGAAGAAGGAAACGACACGCTCTCTTACAAGGGTAATTTCGTCTCTGTGTTGTCAAATATTTCCCTCTACTTTCTGCATATGAATAACATATTTTCTTTTTCTTTTTGTATAATTATTTTCGATTTTCGATTTTATTGAATTGGGTGATCTTTGAAACAATGGGAACTAAATTGTAATTTGGGTATAGTGTTATAGTTTTTTGAATTCTCGTCCACCGAATTACCCATTTATGCACGACGGAAGGGCGCAGGGTTTTGATTGGAAGATTTATTATTAGTAATAATAATAAATTTTGCTGGATTCGTTATTGGTGTTGGTTGTTTTTTGGACCTGCAAATGTGCTTGCGAAGAAGAAGAAAGCAAAAGAGAGAAAAAAAAAAAAAAAAAACTGTTTGTGCATTAGTATATGAACGTTGTTGTTTTTTGTCCATATTGAATTACAGATATGAAACTAATCGTCACTATGAATTACGTAGATAGAATACATGTACCAAACAACTAAGTGTTCTTTGCCCTTTGTTTTTCCCTTTAAAGCTAAGTATTGATTTTTCTTTAGTATTTAAGTACTTCAAAGGAAGACCTGTTTTGAGTTTATAACATGACATCTATCTTTTAATTTTTTAATTTATCCTTGCATATAAAAAATTGATTCAGGAGCATGATGTTTTATCCAAAATTTGTACTGGAAAGTTTTAACCATTTTCACCCGTTGTCTTCTTCCTTGATTTGGTTGTTCATGTTCATATTTTTGAGGAAAAAAGAAGTAAATGAAAGCTGGGAAAGGGGAACACAGAATTCTATTTGTTCTCTTTGCTTGAATTACACAGGTGTATATGCCTGTGTTGGTTGATAATCTACTCCGGTTGCTAAATTATGACGATTATAATATTTGGTCAGCTTGTAGCTCTCTTGGCAATCTTCTATAATGGGTTCATACATGAACTTCAAGAATTTTGGGGACACAGTGCAGCCTGATGGCAACGAGGGGACACCAGTGGGTAATTATCCATTGGCTCGACAATCATCTGTATATTCCTTGACCTTTGATGAGTTCCAGAACACATTGGCTGGACCTGGAAAGGAATTTGGATCTATGAACATGGAGGACCTTTTGAAAAGCATTTCGACGGCTGAAGAGACGCAGGCCATGTTTTCTTGTCCCGGCGGAGGAAATGGGATGGCCCCAGTTGGAAATTTGCAGAGGCAAGGATCTCTATCCCTGCCACGTACACTAAGTCAGAAAACTGTTGATGAAGTGTGGAGAGATGTACTTAGAGAAACGGTTGGTGCAAAAGATGGAAGTGCTGGTGGGGGATCAAATTTGGAGGTGAGGCAGCCGAATTTGGGTGAAATGACATTAGAAGAGTTCTTGGTAAGAGCAGGGGTTGTTCGAGAAGATATCCAGCCTTCATGGCTGGCAAATAACCATGGAATCTATGGCGGTTTACCAGCAGCAAGTTGTTTCAACAATGGTTCAACTATAGGATTTCAACAGCCACCTCGGAACCAAGGTATGTTGGGTAATCAACTTGCAGAGAACAACAATGTAGTCCATAATTTACAGGCCTTGGAGAAGAATATGGGTGGTGTTATATCTCTTGAGCAACAACCTAGGCAGCCACAACCTCGTTTTCCCAAACAAATGGTAATGAATATGCCATCCCCCATGCAACTTGGTAACAATGGAAAGCTGGCTAGCCCAGGAGTAAAAGGTCCAGGTGCTGGATTATTGAATAATACTCTAGTTCAAGGTGGAGCAGTGGTCACGGGGACATTATGCAATGGGGGCTCGACAGTTGCAGGAAGGTCTCCTGGAAATCTTTTAACTTCAGATCCAATTGCTAAGAGTGACGTAGATACATCTTCACTGACCCCTTATCCTCGTGCATTTCGTGAAGGTGGTCGAGGAAGGAGATCATCTACTTCTTTGGAGAAAGTAGTGGAGAGAAGGCGTAAGAGAATGATGAAAAACAGAGAGTCTGCTGCAAGGTCACGGGCTCGGAAGCAGGTGAATTTACAACACTCCATCTTTCTTCTGTATGCCTTTATACTGCTCGCAAAATTATTGAACTTGGTTTTTGGTTCTTGTGGCCCATGAATGTTCATTCGTTCTTATTTGGCAGCGAGGTGAGAAGATGTACTATCTATAACTCAATGTTCAGTTAAAAGAGTAACTATATGGTCAGTGGTATAAACTTGATAACGAGAGACTAAACTGAGGATTCACAACATGTGATTCTTAAAACTATATTGGAATCACAGATTTTTTTGCTGATCCCTTATACTGGATGGATTTCCGCATTGCTAGGACAGAAAATGACTGTTTGCATTTTGGCAGCATCACATAGTTACGTTTTTAAAATCTTTCTCGTGGATATTGATTAAAGTTACTACAATAATTATAGATCAATCCGGCTTGATGATTGAAATTGACTGGGAATATTTTAGGAACTAGTTTGTTTGTTCCCTGACTTTGCAACCGTTTGATGATGGACATGTTAACTATTCAGATGAAGATATGCCCTCTTTTTTCTTCTTTGGAAATTGTCGACCACAGTTATCATAACCACAAATATTGATTTAATGAGTCCTGTGAGATTAGATTATGTTAATATTGACAAATAATCACACACTTCTTTTGTTCTTGAATAACTGCACTGACACATGAAAAAGCATGACTGAGTTAGATTTTAAAGGGACTTGATGACACTGTGAAACCCGTACAGGATAATATTTGGATATGTTTTACTATTCACTTTGGTATGCGGAGTTTGCATCTGTTATGATTCATAACTATGGGACTATTTTAAGTTTTTCCTGCACAAGATTCACATTTTTAGTTTACTACATATTCTTGATTCATAATGTTCTTAACATGAATGGAATTATGGCAGGCATATACCTTGGAATTGGAAGCAGAAATAGCAAAGCTCAGAAAAATGAACCAAGAGTTTCGGAAGAAACAGGTACGTACACTTGGGTAGTCAGATTACACTTTACAAGATGCTACTGGAAATTAACGATTTTGACAGAAGTTCTTGCTGTGTTCTCATATTTCTACAGGCAGAATATATGGAGATGCAGAAAAATCAGGTATAAAACTTTTAAACTGCTACAAATTCCCGCATTCACATCTCCGTAACAGAGTGAAAGGTCTTTGACAGTAAAAATTAACTGTTGAGTGAGAGTAAGTTCCATAGTAAATATGCACTAATTTATGCTACCAAAAAGGCTGATCATTATATTTTCTTCAATCGTATGTATGCTATGGAGAAATGAGTCACCATTAGTAGAATGTCATCGCTACTGTCATTTTACTTATTAAACCGAAGGGTTCAAATTATCTTGCTGAAAGTGGCAGTGCTAGCTCAATGTCAATTATTTGTAAGTCTAAAAGTTAAAACGAAAAAGCAAAATTGCTGCATTCTGAAACTCATCCGAGTAGAGCCCATTTCCTTGTTCTTCCTCGCCAGTAGATCTTGTGGTTTATGTTTGTTTTGTTTGTTTGCAGATATCAGAAAAAACAAATCTGCCACGGGCATGTAAAAGAATATCCTTGAGAAGGACGCTGACGGGACCTTGGTAGAGTTAAGCCTACGAATTTATTGATCGTCATTAGTGAATAGAATTAGATGGTGTATTATGATCTGATTCAGATCTCATTATATATGTTGTGTAGGTAGTTTTATGTACAGAAGCAAAGAGTGACATGCTGTAAATTATAGAACCATTATTGTAATATGAGATTAGGGCTTGTGTGATATCTATTTGCTTCTCATTTGACCTTTGAGTTCTGATGATATGTACCTTAGATTCGGTTAATGGAATATTTGATTATCTCATATTGTATGTGTTCTATATGCTCGGTCCCATAATGTGAGAATGATGTAGATATTTTTCCTTTTCCATGATTGATGGAACCTATCCATTTTGTCACGGACCGCAACTTTACTTAAGCTCCATAACTCTATCGCAGCCGCAGTTTGCCCAACTTCAATTGCGCATTGTAAATATTTTATTTAAATTGTAAAATAGTTTGAAATTAGAAAATTTTAGTATGATTCTACGGACTTTAAACGTCTACTCATGTCACTTGGATTTTTGTTCGGAATGTTATTATATGAGATATTAGTCTTTCAAATATCTTTCAAACTTTCTAGTGTTCGTCTCTGCACTAGCCATTGTAATTTCTAACTTTCAAGCAATCAATGATGATCAAGTTATGTTCAATGAATTTCAATTTTATGTTGCAAACTTTTTTTAAATTGTAATGAAATTTTCTTTCGTCCCAAAGCGATCGAGAAAAGGTGAAATGTAGTCAGTAGAGCAAACAACTGACTTTAAAATTTCATATTTAGACAATAGACCATTTCAATATGAATGGTTCTCCAATTGAACTCTTATTGACTATTGTAATAGTTATTTCACATAAATTATATTATTCAATATTATGCGGACACTTTGGATATGAATTACATCTAGGACGGGATAGGGACTGCTGCCGTGTTAAAATCCGGAAACGCTTTAGAGAGAAGTATACTTGCGAACTAGAGAGAGACGGAAGAATGATTGGAATTTTAGCTAGAAGATTATCAGTTTCGGCTAGGAGCCGCACCCGGAACTTTTGTTTAGGGGTCCTACCCGACACACTTGACCGGGGCTCCGAATCCTTCGCTTCCAACTCCAAGGTTATGGAAGGACTCATCTCCCAACTCCAGTCTCATATTCAAATGGTATCATTCATCTTTCTTATTGTCTTTATCTGTGAGTGTATATCATAGATTGTGATTGTTTGTAATTTGTATTTATGGATGCCTGATTTTATTTTATTTTAAAAAAACTAACTGGCATTGTGGTTTTATTGTGAAAGGTTTTGAATGGAGGAGGACCTGAGGCTGTGAAGAGGAACAAGAGTAGGAATAAGCTTCTTCCTAGGGAGAGAATTGATCGCTTGATTGACCCCGGTTCTGCATTTCTTGAGCTTTCTCAGGTTATTTTTCACTCTGATTTTAACTTTTTCTTGGATTCCCTTTTGTGCAATTACGTGATTTATTCTTTAAAATTTAAAATTCATATATTATATCTTTATTTTATAATTTTTATCACCAGACGCACCTCCTCAAAGCATCCTCGAGTGACTATCGGTAATTTAAATATATATATAAAATTAGACAAGGGCACGTCGTTTGGTGGGTACATTGTCTTGAGTGTCCGAGTTGCTAAAGATAAAAGAATAGGACAGAAAACGTGAATGGAGAATTACATTGTCATGGAAATACATTAAGCAAAGAACTACATTATTATGTTCCATTTGTGGTGTTGCTGAGACCATATTGGGCATATTTGTTCATATTGTAGGATTGATGTTATGGTTCATACTTATTAATGTGATTAGTCTATGTGTATCAATCGTACTTAACACAACGATTTCCTAATAAGCCAGTCTTCACGTATCCAATATTTCTAGATTAATTGATCCGAGACATTGGAGAGTTGCCATAAGATCAATATGTGATCGTCAAATTTCATTTTCTTCTCTTTTATTGGTGAGGTGGGTTATGATAGAGGATCATTTATCCCAAAGAATGTCTCTTTCTAGATATGGAAGGTGGACCTTGAGAGCATGTAATGTTTAAGAGGAGGGTGACTTAGATGAAATGGGAAGTTTTGAACAACAGCTATCGGACCAATTATGTTTTATAATACTGAGTGTTGGACTATAAAATGAATACAACATAAAAGAGGATGTTAGAACGATGCATTCTCATACCAGAACAGAAAAATAGGAAATAAGGATTCATGCCAATTTGTGGTTGGTAGTATTAATGGAGGTAAGTAAAGCAAATGTGAAATGACTATTTAAGTAGTTGGGTTGTGTCTTCCATAATTTATAGAAACTCCCGTCCTCAAGTTGATGTGATCCTGTTAGGATACCTTTGAAGAGGGAAGCAAACCATAATTAGAAAGGCTTGAAAAGGTTGTAAAAGATTTAATTTCATTAAAATTAGAGTTCAATCAAACTGACTGGCAACGAAGAATTTGTGTGGCATGAGCTTATGGTAACAAGGCTTGACTGGTTGTTGTTGTTGGTGGTGTTGGGGGTGGGTTGTTTAGATTAACAAAACTTTTCTTTACCAATTATTTGAACAAAATGACTAGTTACTTTGAAATGGTACTAAAATATTGACTCAGTATCACACTGTACTTCACTTGAATTAATGTTTTGGGGAGCTCAGCTTGCTGGCCATGAATTATATGAAGAGCCTTTGCCATCTGGTGGAATAATTACTGGAGTTGGACCTGTGCATGGAAAACTCTGTATGTTTGTGGCAAATGACCCCACTGTGAAGGGTGGAACATATTATCCCATCACTGTCAAAAAACATCTAAGGGCGCAAGAGATTGCAGCTAAATGCAGACTGCCCTGCATGTATCTTGTGGACAGCGGAGGTGCTTTCCTTCCAAAGCAAGCCGAGGTCTTTCCTGACAAGGAAAATTTTGGTAGAATTTTCTACAATCAAGCAGTGATGTCTGCAGAAGGCATTCCCCAAATTGCACTGGTACTAGGTTCTTGCACAGCTGGTGGGGCTTACATACCAGCAATGGCGGATGAAAGTGTAATGGTCAAAGGAAATGGAACCATATTTCTTGCTGGACCTCCACTTGTAAAGGTTATTTAAGTTCTTCTGGTATTTGAAAATGCTTCATGTTGTTATCTTTGGAACTCTTACATACTGTATATTTTCGCTCTTCATCCCCTTCTAGTTGTTTTTACTGTGCATCTTGAATCTTCATTTTCCAAGAGTTCTAGAATTATGATTTTATGTGTTCCATTCTTAATTGAAGCTTTAGTTTATTTCTAAATTGATGTTTTAGTAGGCTGCTACAGGAGAAGAGGTTTCTGCAGAAGACTTGGGGGGTGCAACCGTGCATTGTAGGACTTCAGGTGTTTCAGACTACTTTGCCCAAGGTAAACCTTTTATATCTTTGCATTAAAACAGAAATTACGAAGCCAACTTATTTATATGTTCGTTTTATTGATAGGATTGGTTTTAAAGTTTATGCATTGCAGTTATTATTTGTGGCATTGTTGAATAGCGGTCAAAATTGTCTCTATCTTGCAGATGAACTGCATGCACTTGCTATAGGGAGGAATATAATTAAGAATTTGCACATGGCCAGGGGTGCAAATGATCGTGTGGTATCTGATTTCAAGGAGCCGTTGTATGATGTGGAAGAACTTCGTTCTATTGCACCAACAGACCTCAAGCAGTCGCTAGACATCCGATCTATTATTGCTCGCATTGTAGATGGAAGTGAATTTGATGAATTCAAGAAATTGTATGGCACTGTGAGGTTTTCTTATTCCTTCCAAGTCTACTTCTCCGTTCATATATGTTTTTTGGTGTTTGTTTTTTTGATATAATCTTGTATTTGTCCCTCTCTTCTGTCATGAACAGACACTTGTAACGGGCTTTGCTAGAATTCATGGGCAACCTGTTGGGATTCTTGGAAACAATGGCATATTATTTAATGAATCTGCTTTAAAAGGAGCTCACTTTATCGAATTGTGCACTCAACGTAACATTCCGTTGATCTTTCTCCAGAACATCACTGGATTTATGGTGCCTTTTCTTCCTATCACTCGCAGTAATTTGATGCAAATTTTGCCCACTTGTGTAAATTAGTTTCAGAATTAGCAGGTAACTAGACACCCTGCTTATCAAGTTTGACATATTTCTGAAAATGATTGCAAAAGTGTTTAAATAATTTGAATTAGTTAGTAGTTAACTGACAGCTCATTTGCAATTCAATGCTTTCTGGGGAACACGGTTCAAGTTGGAAAATGAGAGTACTAGTTTTCTTCACGTATTTTCCCATTATTTACCAATAAGGTTTGTATCTTCTATTCACAAAATCTCTTCATTTCTCTCGAGGGTGACCATACTCCTTGCCTGTGAACTTTCAGACTCTCTATCTTCCTGTTTCTCATGTTTCTGTCTGGATATGCATATCTAGTAGCCCTGTAGCTGTGTTGAATTAAGGAAAATCCCTAAAAATTCACCAACTAAACTTGAGTTAAATTAGTTCATCAATGTTAACATAAAGCATCTACCTTCTAAATATTTTGAGTAGTGTATTCAAGGATGGGAAGAAATATGCACCTTCTTTCTATACCGAAGTAATTGAAGTTCAAAATTCACATTCTCAGTTCGGAACACGATTACTTTATATTGGCGAGTTCCTTGATATGCGACAATGAAGATACAGTTTACACATTTAGATCGAGTTCAGTTTAGGGAGTTCTGTGGTCCCAAATTGTAACGACTGTATCTTTTTTGAAATTTATGTCATCTCTAACATTCTCAATTACCATATTTGAGTTATATATTATTATTTTTCCTCCTAGTGAACTATTTCCTTTCAAAGCATAAAAGTTAATGCAAGTGAATTTATTTGGATGCAATTTTACCTGACAAAATTGCAGGTTGGTTCAAAATCTGAGGCCAATGGTATAGCAAAATCTGGAGCTAAAATGGTGATGGCAGTTTCTTGTGCAAAGGTTAGTTGTTTATTACAACTTCGAGTCTTCTTTGTTCTCGTAAGTTACGAGCATCTACATCCACGATCAAGTGCACACTTTCTCACGCCAGAAAATAAAGAAAGCCTTGAAATTATCATTACTTATTTTACTTGTGATTGCATTCTTTTAGGTACCAAAAATTACAGTTATTGTTGGAGGAAGCTTTGGAGCAGGAAACTATGCAATGTGTGGACGTGCATACAGCCCTGATTTTATGTTCTTTTGGCCAAATGCCAGAATATCTGTGATGGGAGGAGCTCAGGTAGCTTCATACTTACATTGGGTTAGAAATCACAAGATTGGACTAGATTTAGAATTGACAACAGGATTTTTATTTCCTAAGGTTTCACTGGTTCAAAACCTTACAAATTTGGTTCAAAACCTTACAAATTGAAGTTGGTTTCATATAGTGACTTGTGTATAAAAATTTTCAGCCATTTGAAACCCCATAAAAATGGTAAGATTTGTCAAGCTTTTTCATTTCAAATTGCAAGGATTCTCATTTACCTTTTTGTCCTTATTATCAAGCATCTCTTGCATTCTTAGTTTATTTGCAAGCAACAACATTTTTTCTTTAAATTTCCAACTTATCATAATAGCAGTAAATTGAGACAGCGTTGTGAGAGTAATATTAGCTTCTGAGAGCCAAATTAGCTGCTGTGTACTTCTAAAAACCCATTATCAGTTGTTAATTCTCGTGGCCCTGTTCAGGCTGCCGGGGTGCTGGCTCAGATAGAAAGGGGCAACCGGAAGAAGGCTGGAATTCAGGTAGGACTTCAATTTTGAAAATGTGAGCATGTCTGACTGAGCTTAAAATGATTACTCATAAGCTTACTTAAAAGTAAATAAATTTATAAATAATCCTTTTTATGGGCAAAGTTGAAAATAAGTAAGTTATTTGTTTGGATAGTGTTGGAAATAAGTAAGAGTTACTTTCAAAACAAGTAACCTTTCTACGTATAAGAAAAAAATTTAACTTATCCAAACAGTTTTGGAAACAAATGTTAATGTAAATATCACTTTTTTAAACATCTTTCATAGTGGAGCAAGGAAGAGGAGGAAAATTTCAGGGAAAGAGTTGTGGAGGCATATGATCGAGAAGGCAGTGCATATTATTCCACAGCAAGGCTTTGGGACGATGGCCTCATTGATCCAGCTGATACAAGAAAAATCTTAGGCCTTTGCATTGCTGCATCCATGAACCGCAAGCCAGAAAGTACAAAATATGGTGTTTTCAGAATGTAATGCTGTTTCATCTGTGCTGAAAAGACAATGAATTGGCAAATAATATCTTACCGTTCATCCTTGAAGACTAGCAGCATGTGATGTAACAAAACATTTACGAGGTAATTGAGGGTTGAAGCTGACGTGCCAAGAATGGAAAAGAAACATAGCATCATCCCCGTAGTGGCCCAAGTTGCATAGGTTCAATATTTGCAGTTCGGATGCTAGATTTGATGGGCTGAACTTGTAAATTTCCGACTTGACAGGTGCAAAGTCTGATTAAAAAAAAAATGGTTCATTTATCTATCCTTTGTGCAGGTGGTAATGTGTGATGGAAGTTGCAGCTCATTGTACATGTGCAATAATTTGGTGCTAATAGTACTTCCATCCTACGACCCCCCCTTTTTGGTTGATTTAAGGTTTTTTTTATCAATCTTAACAGTTGAGAACATTTCTAAGGTTGATTAATTTTGCTGAAGATTCACCACAGATGGTGTTACTTTAATCTCCAAAATGAGGTGCGCCAGTATTTGTGGAAGGAAACAGAAGGTTTTTATTTTTTTGCTTTACAATGTATTTCTAATGGAGGGGTTTTACTGCATAAAAATTGAAAATATGAGGGTGTTAAATGATAGAAGTAAAAGATGAGGAGAAATTAGAAATTGACATAACATTTCAAGATATCAGTTCAACTTGAAAATTTGACACACAAATGTTAGCTTGCACTAGAATCAATCAAAATAGACTCGGAAATGGACTTGGAGACTCTTTGAGCCATTCCTGATCACAAAGGTGGATTACGAAGAATTTAGCCAAAGCACGTGCAAAAATAAAACGACATAGAGAAGAAGAGCGCCCTCTTGTACACGAGGAGGTGGTTTTTATTGTCATCATCGCATTAATGTAATCAGACTCCGATAGCGAATTGTTGAGAGCCGGTGATTTTACGAACAGTAGACCTTCTAAAATAGCATAGTACTCAGCAAGGAAAGGACAGCCATGTGAAAAAAACTTGCCCGGTAAAGGGTCAAGCCTTCAATATTTATCTTCAGTTTCCCTTTAGAGGGCCGAACTCAAAGCAACATCAGAACTGAAGGTCACATTTTCGAAAAATAATCTCTGAATTATGACCAAAAACTAATTATGCAACTAGGATGAGAAAAATAAATCCCACGTGCCCGACGTCGTTTTCACACAGACAGCGACACTAAGGATGTATATACGCTGATTCATAGACGGATTGCCACCGTATCGTTTCATACTGAGATCAATCGCGGGATTTGGATTTATCGGGAAAAAAATGGCGTCACCACTTTGTGCTACTGCTTGTTACTCTGTTGCTCCCTCCTCTCTCTCTCGTTCTTTGCCTCGGCTTTCATCACACTCCCGGTCTCAAATGCAATTCAGTCACCAATTCGGTCTCTCTTCACGGCTCAAATGGACCTCCGAGGCCCGAAAACCCCGATCTCACAGGGTCTTCTGCCTTCGCGACACCAAAGGTAAATCAAATATTTAATTCTTGCAATTGAATCGTATTGGTTTTCCGCGATCACTACTTTCGGTAATTTTTAGGTATATCTTTTGTGATAGTTTTAGTTATGATTGGTATAAAAATCGTCTGCAAAATTATTTATGTTTTCCTCTTGGCGTTTTGATCTGATCTACGCTAAAACATGAAATGGGTGCTCTAGAATTGATTAGTAAATGTGCATTTTATAAAACTAATTAGATTGAAAATAGAGTCTATAGGCTTGATTTATCACGAGCTAACAAAACTGGGGTGAAAATCTGGTGTGGATTCTCTAGTAAGAAAGGTTAGAAGATGTCGAGATTTAGATAGATCAATATAAAATGAAATTATCAATAGAACAGAGAATTGTTATAGACACCTCTTAAAGAAACTTCTTGATGATGATAATAATATCTCCTTGTGGTGCAAGGCGCTACTTCTACACTTCTACACTCAGGAATCAACAGTTAACAAATTAAGAGAATACACCGTGCAGTCCATAATACGTTCTTTAATCTAAAGTCGACCCAGAAATCCTAGTATGAAAAAATATAAGAATGAAGAAACTATATAATGTAAGCAAGAAAGAATGGTTGCAGACTTGCAGTTTTCTTGATATTTCAACTATGCAGTTTAGATATCTATTTAAGGTTTCTCAAGTGGTGTGTAAGCACTCTTTCCAAAGAGCAACATATCCAAATTTGAATATGAAGGCTATTTTTCAGATCAGAAGCAAGAAGTTTTATTTTTTTTTTTTTTTTAGAGAGACAATCCTTCAAATTTAACAATTATTTATTTATTTATTTTTGTAATTGAATCCATGGGTTTGGTTATATTTCAAACCTAACGAAGATTTAAATGAAAGTTTGGCGCCTAGATGGCAGCTCTATGCAGTTTTGCACATTAAAGTTGTATGTGAGTTGGAATGCTTGCTTGAATATAGCTAAGCTAAGTCAAGGGATTCCCGTTTACCTAGTGGTTGTGAATAAGCAAGCTACCATCATATTAAGACTTCGAATGTGTGAAATTTCAATTGCTAGTTTTAAGATCCAATTCTGTTCATACATTTGAAATCAGTCATAGACATCTAAACTGGAATTAATGTCTAAATGGTGAAAATCAACAGCAGATATTCAAGTCTCAACCTCTCACAGATGTATAATCCTCCTCTTAATGTGTTTGATGCTGATCCTAAAAAGAGGAACTTCGTGGGTTTTACTGGAGTGCTAAAACCTCACCGATTTACAGATGAAATTCTATTCTTCGATGAGAAATAATATCAAGCTTTAAATATTTCTTTCTATTATTGAATGAAATGCCAGGTAGAAAAATCTGAATTTACCTTTTCTTTCAAAACTTTGTGAATTAGATACTTATCATTATCGGATTATAATATTACTTAATAATCAAGTGCTTTTCCTTCGTATCAATGATTGATGGAGATTGATATTTGCATACGACAGATCGACACTCTTCCAAATGCTTTGTCTTTGATTGTGCAGCTGCTGTGGTTACTGGAAAATCATGGGATAAACTGATTTTGGGAAGTGACGTCCCTGTACTTGTGGAATTTTATGCTAGCTGGTGTGGGCCATGCCAGATGGTTCATCGGATCATTGATGAGATTGCTACAGAATATTCTGGGAGTCTGAAATGCTTTGTCCTTGATGCTGACAATGACTTGAAAGTTGCTGAGAGTTGTGATGTTAAGGCTGTGCCAGTGGTCTTGCTGTTCAAGAATGGTGAAAAATGCGAATCTGTAATTGGTACTATGCCCAAGGAGTTCTATGTGGCTGCCATTGAGAGGGTTCTAGCTTCATAGTTGTGGCCATTGTGATTGAAGCATCTAGTGGTCAATTAAATTGAGACATGGCTATGTCCTTCCCTTTTTCCGTAACTTCTAAGGCTTCTGTTTCGGACATGTTACTGTTGCTCATTTTCCTGCTCGAAATTGTGATACTGGCCTTTGTGTAGGAACCAATTGTCCAATGTATTCAAGAATGTCTCAATGGATTTTATCTTTGTTTAGTGTTTAGTGCTATAGTAGATGATAAATGATATCGGGAAGTAGAACTCAATATTGTTTTCTGGCTCCTCTTGTAATGTTCCTATGTTTACAGTTAAATGAAGTTGGGATTTGGATGGCTTTCATCATAACATTTGTTGCATTGAGTATACCAGTCATGTTCGTGCCGGTTAATACATGCATATTTTGGTCATGCACGAGTAATTGTGTTTATATTTTCCTATGCAAATAAATTTTATCGAGGGTTGGAGCTAGTAGCTCATAGAGGATACGATGAATGAGACATCCAAGACTAATCACTTGATGTGGACAATTACGAGAAAATGGTATGATCGGGTCAACGATTAATCGGTTTACATATTGATATGAACAAGTTGTAATCTAAAATATGGATTAATATGTTAATTTCTCTATATATTGGTCACGTGTTTACATGGACAAGTACATAATATACAATATTGACTTTATACGTTAATTTCTATTTAGGGAGTACATTTGTAAGCCTGAACTAAAGGTTTGAGAATAGTTTAATTTGATGAAAAGTGAAGAATCTTATCCTGATTTGATTATGTCGAAAATTTTCTGCAGCCGTTTGCCACTCTAATCGGTTAAAATCACTAGACTGAATTAAAGTTTCGTGAATAGTTTAACTTGATGAAAAACGAGGGAACTTATCCAAACTTGACATTTGAAAGATTATCTTTAAATAGTAAGGGTCCGTTTGATAGGTAGGAAAAAAGGTGGAAAAAGAAAATGTTTTTTAACTTTTGTCAATTAAGGGTGTTTGATAGCGTTTCTTTTTCTGACAACATGTTTTCCACATTTTTTCTAGGTACAATCATTTGATGCGCAAAAACTTGATTAGGTGAGAAAATATTTTCCACATTTTTTTAGCAATGGCAACCAATTCTATCAACTATTGTAAAAAGAATTTTCATTTTTGTTGACAATTTCTATGTAAAACAAAGTCAAACGAATATGGTAATTTTTTCTAATTGTTTAATTTCTTTTTTTTTTTCTTTTTTTACTTTTGGTAATTAGAACAAATTCTAGACGTATTGGTAGAAAAATTATCACTTTAATGAACATTTTTTATAAAAAAAGAAGTCAAACGAACACCAAACTTTCAACATCTTTCAGGTAGAAAATTATACCAATCAAACACAATTAATTACAATTCCCAACAAAATAAATTCTAGGCAATTCAATTCCCAGTAAAACATTTTCTTTCCACCCATTTTTCACATTTACAATCAAACGGACCCTAAGTGTATTAGAGATAAGTAATGTTATTTGTAGTCGCTTACTACCGTATTCGTTTTATGTAACATACATGTATTGATTAATAATATAATACATTAATTTGGTTGTTTTTAATTGCTCATTCATCAAATTACTAACAACCCATTTTATTTATTTATATTACCTTTTCAGTGTAAACCGAAAACAAGCCTCGTGGGTTGTACGAGATATTGTTGTGCTTTTTTTTTTTTTTTTTCTCCAAAGCCAATCCACCGTTTACTTAATTAGTGTTAAAAATAAGTGTTTGTAAATTTGTTTAATGTTATTTTTAAATAAATTGTACACTCTTAAAATATACAACATAAAATAATTTGGTTTAGCACACTGTAAAAAATTTTTTTAAAAAAATATTTGTCTGCGATGCGCGGACACCATTCCCTTGGTGTCTGCATAGGGCGGAGACTCGTGTCTAAGGGTAGGCATGTGTTGGGTTGAGTCAATTTTTTCCTCAACCCAAACCCAATCCAATATGACCAGTTTGATCAAAATTTAACTCAACTCAACCCAACATGTGTAAAGATTGAAACTCAACCCAACCTAACCTAATCAAGTATCAGTCGGATTGGGTTGTGTTGGTCGGTTTGGGACAACTTATCAACAAATATTAAAATCATCCAATTTTCTATTATACTAAATTCAAATAAATAAGATTAAATAGTAATTAAGTAAATAAATAAATAAAATTATCTATTATCTTATTAAATCCTCATTAACCGAGCCTACAAAGAATAAAATGCACCAAGGTAATTACGGTTAGACTATCCACTCATACTTTTAGGTTCATTTTCAATGAAAATTCATCTCAAATATTTCTTCACTATAATATCTTTTCGAGGAATACATGCTTATGTGCATATAATACATGAAAGATTAGGAGTAGAAAATAAGCTCAAGTTTTAAGGCCATGTGTATCGTTGCTATTTATGCACTTCAACTGTTCATATAGTTTCATTCTCTTCAGAGCATCACTTGCATCATAAAAATTACTTTCTCTTCTTATTAGAACTATATCACAATCCATCAAGCTTGTAAAGTAACAATTCAAAAAAAGATACAAGACCCATGACATGGTTAAGTATTAAAAAAAAAAGAAAAAAAACCCGAAATTTTTTTTTTAAAAAAGTAGGCGGGTCGGATTAGGCGGATTTATTCGATTTTTATGGGTTAACACATAACCCGATCCGATCCAAACCGCATACACAGCCAACCCACCCAACTCATGTAAAAACAATAAAAAATCGACCCAACTCGGTCGGGTTCGATCAGAATTTGCTCACCTCTACTCGTGTCCACGTGCGAACACCAGACCGGTGTTATCCACACATCTTGGACACTAGTGAACACTCCGCACACGGTGTATACTGCTCGAGAGCGTTCTCGGCGGGCTGTTTGGTTATTCCATTTAAGTTAAGCAATTTAATTTTGTTTTTCCTTTTCTGTTCATGAAGAGAGGGCAAAACTAAAGGAGAAGAACAAAATTTATATAACGAAACAAAATGTATTTGTGATGGAGAACGAAAGAACGTTAAATAAAAATTGGAAGAGAAATCTGAATAAAGACACACGTATATAAATAAACATAGGAAGAAAAACTACAAAAATTATACCATCATATGTCACCTATTTAATAATCTGTAAAATGTTATGAATAAATTTGTAAAACATTTATGTTTCAAAATAGTGGATAAGAGGTGAAAAAAATACTTACAAAACAGTTAGAGTTCTAAATATGTATGAATGAAAAAAAAAATTTGTAGACAACATTTTTAGTACATCTACTATGCATTGCAATGTTTGATGGTTTGAGTACAACTTTTTAAACATTTGCTTGTTTTAGCTCTGACAATCCTACATAAAATTGACTGTGACAAAAAAACTGGTTCAGGTATATACAAACCAACAATTTCAAGTATTTGACCTTATGTTTTATTTATTGTCATTGCAAAATATGACCTAATTGAAAATTGAGTTATTTTAAATAGAATTGAAAATTGATCACTTTTCAGAGGTACAAAAGAGATTCTCGATAAAAAAAAATGTTTTACAGAATACTCACCGACTGTAATTTCAGCAACAATTACATGTTTATCCAATTTCCTACACGTAAGGCGTGTCCCATTGCATAACACTTCAGCTGGATTGATATTATGCAATAACATTACATAACAGTTGATCTTAAGTTTCAATTCATGTGGTGGAATTCCGTTTGGGTCAAAGTATTCAAGAAATCTTCTTGTAGACTCTATTCTAATTTATCAATCGCCTCATCGTAGCTATAATATATGTATATTTGACTAGGAATTCGATCAAGTGAAATTCTGTTAATATAATCAACACATTTGTTTCAAGGCGTAAGAATGACTTGGATTGTCATTGTCTGTAAAGTATCAACAAATGTTTCTATGTTCGAGAAAACATGATTTAGTAAATTTTTTAGATATGTAATTTCATCTTCAAATGGTACAATTATGTGCTTAGGAAGTTTAATGCAATCACAATTATGTTTTTGCTCTGTTCCGATTCCAATTCTTAACAAGTAATCACAAAATCCCGGATCAAATTTGGCTCTCATGTTCTCAACCAAAGGTAGGTGTGAATATAAAGGCCATTTGTCAGAGAAAATTAAGTTAGCTTTCATAATGTCATCTTTTTCCCCCTTGGTACTACTGGTAAAACTTGTCGAAAATTTCCTCCTAAAACTACTACTTTCCCACCAAAAGGCAAATGACAATCAGTAATATCATTCAACATTTTATCAATAGTTTCAATGGCACAGCGATTTGCCATATGTGCTTCATCCCAAAGTATTAATTTTGACATTTTCAATAAAGTTCCTAAAGATGATTGTTTACTAACATGACAACTTATTTGTCCAACTATTTCCAAAGGTATTTTAAATTTTGAATGAGTTGTTCAACCTACAGGTAAAAGAGATGCAGATACTCCAGATGATGCAGTAGCCAAATCAATTAAATTTTAGGACCTCACAGTAGTTAAAAGCGCATTATATAGAAATTTTTTACACGTTCCTCCTGGACAATCGATAAAATAAACTACACTTAAATGGAATTTACATTTTTCGTGATCGTGTATGCAATTTGTTGCCGATTATTTAAATTTGTTGCACAATTGTAACCCCCTTCAATATCCAAATTTGTTGTCTCCTCTTCAACTGTTCTTCTCAATCTTTTATTTTCATCTATAGTAACACTGAATGTCCTATATCATAACCGTTTATGTTTTTTTACCTAATGATTCTAGAATAAAACTTATGTCTTCCAAAACCAATAATTCAGCAACGTTTGTATGTTTATTTTCATGTATGTAATCGACAGTCATGTAAACTTTAAATTTATTCCATGGTAGTTTTGAATGATTAGGGTTGCAAAGTGTAAGAAGCGTAGCGAATATACGTCTTAAAGAAGTAGACATTTTGTAAACAATAGCTTCAGATAAACATTCTTCACAATGATTGTCTCCGCTTAATAAACCATGTAACAATGTTGCTTCTTGATATGTACTCACAGTTACTTCATTTAAAGTTCGTAAATAATGAAATGCAATTCAACCTCGAATAAGATTGAGAAGTATACGTAGAAAATATCGTTCTCCTTCATATGGATTTGCTAAGTATCAACTACAGCTAGAGTTTATGATATCAACATAAATTGCACCATAAAAAAAATTCTTCTTCTTCAGTATACCAGAAGAAATAACGGAATGGCCTCAGCTCTTGTTGAGAATGTTACCGACTGCAAAAAAGAGATTGTTAGCCCAGTCGCAAATTTCTCACCAAGATTATGGGGTGAACAGTTTCTCAACTTTGCGTTTGATTCTGAGGTATATCACCTTTATGTTTTTATTGGATTTTATATTTTTTGTATATGTGTGTCGGCTCCAAAATTCCTTGATTTAGTAACATTTTTAAGGATGTAATGTTTGATAAGGTGTGTACAAATAGAAGATTGTTTTAAACTACAAAAATTAAAAATTAAGGATTTAGCCCTTGTTTGATCCTCATTTTTTTCAAAATACATTCTCTATTTTCTTTTCAATCACACATTTTTTCATTAAAATAATATTATACGCAATTCAAAAACTTTTCCTTCATTTTTATCTACACATTCTCCATCAATCTATCATTCCAAAATGCATTTTACGCCAAAAAATGGGCATCAAACATGCACTTAGTAAAGGATCTTCTCGGTGTTAAGAGATAGAATCTCACATCAAATAAAGATGAAAACATGTATCAATTTATAAAGGATTGTCTACTCTTCTTAATAAGGTTGACCTTTTAAGATGGAACCCCAAATCTTAGCATGATATCAGAGCCCATTAAGTTCCAACGAGCAATTCGATCCGATTAAGATTTTAAAAAAATTGAGCACACGGATTTCAAGATTGACTTGCTCAAACGAGCCATCATATTGAGGGAACATGTTAAGGGATAAAATCTCACATCGAATAAAGATGAAACATAGACCAATTTATAAAGGACTGTGATACTCTTCTTAATAAGGTGAACTTTTTAAGATAAAATCTCAAATCTTAACACTCGAAAATTTACAAAGATTGGCTTATGACATATTGCACTTGTGATCTTGCAGTTGACAGAAAAATATTCCATGGAAATTGAAGAGTTAAAGAATGAGGTAAGAAGTACGCAAAAATCTCCAAGAAACGACATGGTGGAGATGATGAATTTGATCGAAACGCTTGAGTGCTTGGGCGTATCATATCAATTTGAAGATGAGATTGAAGAACTACTAGAACGTTTCTTTAATCTGAACTCAAATTATGCAGATGAAGCCTATGACCTGTACACTGTTGCACTTCATTTTCGTTATTTAGACAACATGGCTATCATATATCTTGTGGCATGTTCGACAAATTCGTAAATGAGAATGAAAAATTCAAAGGGACTATTAATAGCAACGCAAGGGCATGCTGAGCTTATAGGAAGCTGCATACTTAACTACTAACTTGGAAATGGGAAAGGTAGATCAAAATTAATTTAGCCGCAACCGATTCGATTTCGTTGGATTTTTCTCTAGATGTAGTGATGTATCTGTTGGAAAATTGGTTTTTATTAGTTGGTTTGACCAACTTTTGATCAATTATTTTAGTGGGTCCCGTTAGTTGGATAAAATATTTCTTTAGCCGAATGTGTTTTACTCATTGAGTAGATTAATGTAGTGTATTTATTTTCTCAAAATCAATTTAGGGCGAATGAGAAATTAAGACCAAAAGATGATCACTTGAAGTTGAGATAAATTGGAATAAAAATTGGTGCAAAATTGAAAAGGTGTCAATCCTACATAGGAAAACTAGAAGAATATAAATCACATTATATTGCTCAAGTTTGGGATTTGAGTTTGGGCCACAAGGGTTACCAATAGTCTTTAAAGGGGAGAAAACCTACATGCTAGTAGGTTGGGCCAAAGCCAACACGCGCGTCGTTGCCATCCTTCCGACTGGTCGGCTCGGCACGGGCACGGGCACGAGCACGGGGCTTGGGCTAAGTTGATATATATATTTTTGGTAAAATAATATTTGATTTATATTATTTTATTATTATTTAAAACAATAATATATTTAATTTTTCCCCGATTTTTCTATGGTGACACGTGTATTTTTTTAGAAGGACGGTTGAAGGTTGATTGCTGGCGACTGGCGATTGGCGGTTGGCGATTGCTGTCCAAAAGGTTTGTGTCTGTTGAAAACACAACTTTTCGACTATTGTGTTTATTGGACACAACTTTTCAACTTCTATAAATAGGTCCCTATACCCCCGATTTCATTCACTCCAAAATCAATTATGATTTTATTTTTCTTCCAATATTTATTTCTTCCTCTCTACATATTCATATTTTGCAATCCAACTTCGGAAAAATATTTTCGCGCATTTTAGTCCTTCAATTATAGAGAGATCAAAATGTTAGTAGGTTTGCCGGGACTTGTAATTTTGTATTTCTACTATTACAAGTTAAGGTCATTGTATCTTGGAAGATGAGTGTCGGAATACCGTCAGTACCAGTGCGGGGCATTATCGTCTCAAGGAGAAATAGTCGAACTCTTGCCTCGACCATTTTTCATACCTTCATTTTCACGACGTTATTCTACCCAAATTAATTTACGGTGATTTCATTACTTGCTTATTTCCAACAATCTTAAGACGATAATGGCAAGTAATACTATATTTGTCGTACCCCCTAATAATGCTCACAGGAGAAACCGAAAAAATTCACGGAGTGGATTTTAAAAGATGGCAAAAAAAATGTTGTTTTATTTCACGACTTTGAATTTGGCAAAATTTTTGAGTGAAGATGCTCCAACTGTTGAGGAGAATGAAACAAATTCTCAAAAATGAGCAGAATTTGATGCATGGAGTCATAGTGACTTCTTGTGCAGGAACTACATCCTCAATTGCCTTGACAACACACTATACATCGTATATTGTTCGGTTAAGACATCTAAATTACTGTGGGAATCATTGGAAAAAAGTACAAGACGGAAGACGTCGGATTGAAGAAATTCATTGTAGGCAAATTCCTGGACTTCAAAATGATAGATTCTAAAACAGTAATGAATCAAGTCCAAGAGCTACAAATCATCTTGCACGACATACAAGCAGAAGGAATGAAGCTCTCCGAGTCGTTTCAGGTCGCTGCGATTATCGAGAAATTACCATCGATGAGGAATGATTTCAAGAACTACCTGAAACATAAACACAAGGAAATGGGACTTGAAGATCTGATTGTACGCTTAAGAATTGAGGAAGATAATCACAATTCTGAAAAGAAATTCCGAAAGTTGCAAATGGAGGCTAAAGTTAATTTGGTGGAGCCAATACTAGCAAGAAAAGGAAGCACTCGGGTAATAGCAAGCAAAAGAACAAGACCAAGAAATTCAAAGGAGATTGCTATAACTGCGGTAAGCCTGGTCATATTGCAAATAATTGCCGATAGAAAAAGCAAAACAAAAAGAACCAAGTACAATTGACCGAGGAAGACAAATTGTCTAAGGTGTGTTTAAACTAATGCTCTCAGATGTTGTATTTGAAGCTAATATGGTGGACAATCCAAGAGAATGGTTCGCTAATACTGGCACTACTCGTCACGTTTGTGCTGATAAGGAGATGTTTTCATCTTACACTCCCATCAATGGACGACAACTATTCATGGGCAACTAGACAACATCAAGAGTTGTTGGTCTAGGTAAAGTGGTGTTGAAAATGACACCAGGGAAAGAAGTAAAACTCATTGATGTGCTGCATGTTCCCGATATTTGCAAAAACTTGGTGTCTGGAGCTTTGTTAAGCAAGACTAGTATTTGAATCTGACAAGTTTGTACTCATCAAAAATGGCATGTTTGTAGGCAAACGATACTTAGCTAATTGGCTATTCAAAATGAATGTAATGCCTGTACTCCGTGATTTTGATAATAATAAAAATAAATCTTCTGCTTACTTAATTGAGTTTTCTAACTTATGGCATGATAGGTTATGGCATGTAAATATTAATACTTTACATAAATTAGTAAGTTTAGATTTATTGTCTCTTATTACATTTGATCAAAATCATCGGTGTGAAATATGAGTAGAGGCTAAATTAGCTAAAACACTGTTTCGTTCAGTTGAAAGGAACTCGAATCCTCTAGAACTAATTCACAACGATATTTGTGATTTAAAGTTTGTGCAAACTAGAGGAGGTAAAAAGTATTTTATTACTTTTATAGATGATTGCATAAGGTATTGTTATGTCTATTTGCTAAGAAGCAAAGACGAAGCCTTGGAAGTATTTAAACAGTACAAGAATGAGGTTGATAATCAACTAAGTAAATGAATAAAAGTTGTTCATAGTGACAGATGTGGGGAATATGGAGCACCATTTGAAGAATTTTGTCCAGATTATGGGATTATTCATCAAACTATAGCTCCTTATTCACCTCAGTCGAACGGTGTTGCGGAACGCAAAAATCACACTCTAAAAGAAATGATGAACGCTATGTTGTTTAGTTCTGGTTTGCCTTAAAATTTGTGGGGGGGAAGCAATTCTGTCAGCTAACCACATTATAAATAAAGTACAACACAAAAGTAGGAATGAAACTCCTTATGAGTTATGGAAATGTCATAAACCTTCGTACAAATACTTAAAAGTGTGGGGTGTTTGGTTAAGGTAAAAATATCAAAGCCTAAACAAGTTAAAATAGGGCTTAAGACCATTGATTGCATATTCATTGGATATGCTAATAATAGCAGTGCTTATCGGTTCCTCGTACATAAGTCGAACATTCCGGATGTACATGAAAATACTATCATTGAATTTAGGAATGTTGTATTTTTTGAGAATAAGTTTCCTTGTAAGGAAAGGAAAGAAATAAGTTCGCAAAAACGAACTTATAATACTGTAATTGGTAATCATCAAAGTGATGAAGAACTAGGACATAGCAAAAGGGTCAAAAAGTCTACATCTTTTGGTCTATATTTTTAACTTATTTGTTAGAAAATGAACCTACGACATTCGATGAAGCAATGTCTAGTCCATAAGCTCCATTCTAGAAAGAGGCTATCAATAGTGAAATTGATTCTATTATGCAGAATCATACCTGGGAGATGGTAGATCTCCCACCTGGTAACAAACCGTTAGGTTATAAATAGATTTTTAAAAGAAAATTAAAGACGGATGGATCATTTGATAAATATAAGGCTAAGGCCAGATTGGTAGCTAAATGATTCAAATAAAATGAAGACCTTGATTTTTTCGATACATACTCACTTGTGACAAGGATCACATCAATAAGAGTATTAATTGCAATAACAGCATTGCATAATTTGGAAATCCATCAGATGGACGTAAAAAAAGCTTTTTTAAATGGTGAGCTAGAAGAATAAATTTACATGGAACAACCCAAAGGGTTTATTGCTTCTGGATAGGAGAAAAAGGTGTGTAGGCTCGTTAAGTCGTTATATGGACTAAAACAAGCGTCAAAACAATAGAGCACTGCTACTCTTACAGAAAAAAACTCTGTAAAAATAACAGGCACACATGGGGGTGGGCCCCATTTTTTATAATAATATTTTATTCACATGGGCCCACCCTATGTGAGTATTCTGTCATTTTTACAGATGAAATAGTTCTATGCAAGTGGATAAATTGCAAAATAATGGCATGCAAATTTGACAAAATTATGTTGTCAACTGATTTTAAGATTAATGAGTGTGATAAATGTGTTTATATTAAAACCACACCAAATGCAATTGTATGTCTATATGTTGATGATATGCTAATTATGGGTAGTAATTATGATATTATAACAAATACCAAGAAAATGTTGACAAAATATTTTGACATGAAATATATGGGTATTGCGGATGTAATATTAGAAATTAAAATCCTTACAACATATGAGGGGGCTTGTCTTATCTCAATCTCACTATATTGATACTGTACTTAAGAAGTTCATATGTATGATGAAACTCCAATTAAAACACCGCTAGACCTAAGTCTACATTTGGCCAAACATAAAGGCGAACCCGTATTTCAATTAGAGTACTCTCAAATAATAGGCAGTCTAATGTATATTACAAACTGCACTCGTCCGGACGTTGCATATGCAGTTAACAAACTTATTAGATATACAAATAAGCCAAATAATGACCATTGGAAGGCATTGGTAAAGATTCTTAGATATCAACGATACACCTCAAACGCTGGATTACATTATACTAGATATCCAATTGTATTAGAAGGATACAATGATAATAATTGGATATCAGATACAGAAGATTCAAAATCCACTAGTGGGTATGTTTTTACCATTAGTGGTGTAGTCGTATCTTAGAAGTCATCTAAACAAGCATGCATAGCTTAATCCACGATGAAATCTCAGTTTATAGCTTTAGATAAAGCTGGAGAGGAAGTAGAATGACTTCGAAATTTTTTAGAGGATATTCCATGTTGGCCTAAACATGTGCCTGTGGTTAGTACACATTGTGATAGTTAGTCGACTATCGGTAGAGTACAAAGTAGTATGTATAATGGTAAGTCTCGACATATTCGTCGAAGACATAATACAGTTAAGCAGTTGATCTCAAATAGTGTTATTTCCATAGATTATGTAAAATCTGGAGAAAATCTCACGGATCCGCTTACCAAAGGTTTACCAAGAGATCAAGTATACTGTTTATCAAGGGGAATGTGCTTAAAGCCTACTACGTAAGAATCTTTGTAATGGTAACACAACCTTGTTGACTGAAGATCCCAAAGTCTTGGTTCAATTGAACAACTAAGTTATTCAAAGAAGCACTTCAGAGTGATCTTATACCCATTCCTACGATAAGAAAGTGCTATCTGTAGAAAGTTTTAGGTTAAGTTATACTTTTAATGATTCCTATATCTTGGTCTATCTAAGTGGGGTATGTCAGGTACTTTTAGTAGGAGATCACCTATATAAGTGTGAAGTGTGGTCACTTCTATGAGAATGTTTCAAAGACTCGAATTCTCTAAAACACTTATGAAATTCAAGAGTTGTTCAGGGTCAAAATGAACACAAGAGTGAGAACTCGAAAATGTTAGGGAGGTTATTGTGTTGACACTATTGTCTTGGTTTACACTAACGACTGACAATTCAAGACATCGCGTTCACCGATTAGCCAAGTAAATCTGACAGTATTCTACTACGCAAGGTTCAAACCCATAAGGTACCTATCCAGATGCGATAACATTCGGTCTGATCTCTCTATAGGGTCTACATAGTCTATTGCATTAATTTCCATTTATGTGGGGGATTGTTGGAAAATTGGTTTTTATTAGTCAGTTTGACCAACTTTTGACCAATTATTTTAGTGGATCCCGTTAGTTGAATAAATTATTTCTTTGACCGAATGTGTTCTACTCCATGAGTAGAATAATGTAGTGTATTTATTTTCTCAAAACCAATTTAGGGTGAATGAGAAATTAAGGCCAAAAGATGACCACTTGAAGTTAAAATAAATTGGAATAAAAACTGATGAAAAATTGAAAAAATGCCAATCCCATATAAAAAAGCTAGAATAATATAAACTACTTTATATTGCTCAAGTTTGGGACTTGGGTTTGGACCCAAGGGGTACTAACAGTCTTTTAAGGGGAGAGAACCTACATGCTAGTAGGTTGGGCCAAAGCCTACATGCGTGCGTCACCGCAGTCTGTCCGTCCGACAGGCCGGCTCGGCTGGCATGCCATGGGTCACGGGCCGTGGGCTTGGGCTTGACTTGGACTTGGGCCAAGTTAATATATATTTTTTGGTAAAATAATATTTGATTTATATTATTTTATTATTATTTAAAATAATAATATATTTAATTTTCTCCGATTTCTGTAGCAACACGTGTATTCTTCTAGAAAGACGGTTGGCGGTTGCTGTCCAAAAGGTTTGTGTCTGTTAAAGACATAACTTTTTAGCTATTGTGTCTTTTGGACACAACTTTTCAACTTCTATAAATAAGCCCCTATACCACCGGTTTCATTCACTCCAAAATCAATTCCGATTTTATTTTTCTTCCAATATTTATTCTTTCGTCTCAACATATTCATATTTTGCAATCCAGCTTCGGAAAAATATTTTCGTGCATTTTAGTCCTTCAATTGTAGAGAGATCAAAACGTTAGTATGTTCGTCGGGACTTGTAATTTGTAGTGCTACTATTACAAGTCAAGATCGTTGTATCTTGGGAGACGAGTACCGATATACCGTCAGCACTAGTGCGGGGCATTATCGTCTTAAGGAAAAAGAGTCGAACTCTTATCTCGACCATTTTTCGTACCTTCATTTTCACGACGTTATTCTGCCCAATGATTTCATTACTTGCTTATTTCCAACAATATTCAATATTAAAAGATCTTTATCTATATTTAGTGATGTATCAGAAGCAGTGGCAACATAATGATTTAGATAGTTGTCCACAAGTTTATTGCATATAAGTAACTTGCTTCTGTTAAGCAACGGGTTAATTTCACAAATGGTCACTGAAGTTACCTAAAAATTTCAAAACGGTCACTGAAGTTTCAAAGTTTCAGAAACGGTCACTGAAGTTAGAAATTTCTTTCAAAACAGTCACTGAATTTTCAGATTTTTTGGCCAAGTTTGAGGCAATTTTTCGGCAATTTCTGACCACCAAAATCGCCGATTTCGGATACCGTTGGAAAGCCCACGATATCATATTCAATTACCAACAAAAATCTCCCCAAAACTCCTAGTGAATTGGCCGGAATAAACCCACGAAGTCGGCAACCGAAAATTGTGAAAATTTGCCCAGATTTTCAGATTTTTTGGGCAAGTTTGAGGCAATTTTTCGGCAACTTCCGACCACTAAAACTGTCGATTTCGGATACCGTTGGAAAGCCCACAATGTCCTCTTCAATTACCACAAAAAATCACCCCAAAACTCCAAGTGATTTGGCCGGAATAAACCCACGAAGTCAGCTACCCAAACTAGGCAAAAAAATCCGAAAATCTGCCCAGTTTGGGTAGCTGACTTCGTGGATTTATTCCGGCCGAATCACTTGGAGTTTTTGGGAGATTTTTGGTGGTAATTTAAGAGGACATCGTGGGCTTTCCAACGGTATCCGAAATCGACAGTTTTGGTGGTCGGAAGTTGTCGATACATTGCCTCAAACTTGGCCAAAAAAATCTGAAAATTCAGTGACCGTTTTGAAAGAAATTTCAAACTTCAGTGACCGTTTCTGAAATTTTGAAACTTCAGTGACCGTTTTGAAATTTTCAGGTAACTTCAGTGACCATTTGTGAAATTAACCCGTTAAGCAACACATTTAGTTTGTCATTTTGAAAAAAAATATTTCTCAAAATAGAAAACTATAAAGTGTGTTTTGTTTGAAATCTTGAAAATTTTGTTTTATTATATTTTATTCCATAAAATTTGATTTATTATATATATTTAAAGTTAGGGAATCTTACAATATTTTTTCTCGCTATAAAATTTAAATTAAAATAAATAATAAATTGAGCTGACAAAATATAGAAAATAAAAATAAAAATTAATGATTTGGACTAAGAATATTTTTATCCACGTTCATAACTAAATTTTTTATGTAAATAATCATTAAGAGTTTAAACTATTTTTATTGTTTTAAAACTTTAATTCTAATTTTTCATTTTTTTTTTTAAACTTTTAGAACAATTTTTTTTTTAAATTTCTGAATTGTATTTTGTAAAATTTTTATATTTTGAGTATTTCACAATTTTTACGGAAAACATTAAAAATACGTTTTGAATTCTACGTTATAAGTTCAACGTTGTTTTAAAAAATACATTTTTAAAAATATTAGACCGAACAAATTTTGAATCTTTCGTAAAAATGAAAATAGCTTACACTAATAACAACAAAGACCAAACCTCTCCACAAGGAAAAAGAAAAAAACAATTGTTACATCATCAATGCACATGGACATGGTACAACGGTATATTGCACTTCCAGAAGAAAATCAATAATCATCATTCGTCAAATGTGGGTTCAGTTCGCACGAACTATTGTTCATCGGTCCAAATCTTAAATCCAATTATACTCTCCGCCGCGACCAGCCTCTCCGTTTCGGCCATCACCGTCCAGATATAAAAGAAGTCCCAATTAACTTTCATATTGTTTTATCTGAGATATTGAGAATCAGACATAAAGGTGCCGACTACCCATTGAAAAATTACCCCATTTTTTTTCGTTTTTGCTGAAGAATTGTCACTGATCTTCACAACTCGAACACACTTCTTTTCCGTTTTAGGCAAGTCATCCTCCTCCCGCTATATTACCTACATACTTAGATACGTATTAAGAAACCCTAATTTGAAGAATTTGTGGAAGAATATTGGATCTCTAGTTACTTGTTTGAGTTTCTTCAGTTCTCGGTTCAAGGATAAAATGAATAAGTGAATGATGTTATTGATTTGTCTATCTATTATTTTCTTTATTTGAGTAATAATTTTTAGGTATTTGGCCACGGTCTGGGTTTGTTTTATATAGCTTTCGTGAATAGAATATTCTTCTCCTCAATGTTTTTGTTATGATATTCTTGGTAATGGTGTATCCTATTTTAGAGTATGTTGTCATGTAATGTTGATATTCCACCATTTTTAAAACATTATCTGATGTGAAAATTATCAGAAACAATGACTTGTTTTCAATTTAGCTACTCCATTTGTTAGCTTTCTTGGGCAGAAAGAATTTAATGGCGATAATTAAATTAGCTGTAATGACCTTCTGGCATGGAATAATTATTGAGCTACTTGATCTAAAAGCCTAAGGTTTTAGAGATGGCCATGCCCACAGGACATTTGCTTGCTATCATGTTAAATCTTACCTGCAACAATAATAATATCTTGGAGCAGGATATGGAAGTTCTCTTGTAAACTGATTCAGAATGTAAACTATAAAACTAACTGAAGCCATTTTTAGAGAAGACTTCTAGTTTAAACTAGTAATGTTCTGTCTTCACTCATTTTTATACGTTGCCTAATACTTTGGGCTCAATTGCAATCTCCTGTTCTCCTTGGTTATCAAGTGCAAGTACGTGGAAGTTTTCTTTCTGTGGTTATTCACAACCTTCCATTGATATCAGGAAGCCTGACGACGCTGCTTGAACTGCTTAGGAAACAGTGATGTCAGGTTCAAATATATCTGCTTTAATGTTGCCACAAGAATACTCAGAAGAGAAACATATGGCAAATGCAAACACTAAGCAAAGCTCATCACGAGGTCCTGTGGCTATACTCTGGGACATCGAGAACTGTCCAGTGCCAAGTGATGTCCACCCAGAAGATGTGGCTGGTAATATTAGGATGGCTTTGCGGGTCCATCCTGTAATTGACGGAGTTGTCACAACGTTCTCTGCATATGGAGATTTTAATGCATTTCCCAGGCGACTACGGGAAGGGTGTCAGAGAACAGGTGTCAAACTCATTGACGTTCCTAATGGGCGGAAGGATGCAGCTGACAAGGCTATCTTGGTTGACATGTTCCTTTTTGCTCTTGACTATCGTCCGCCGTCTTCCATCGTGCTCATCTCTGGGGATGTTGATTTTGCTCCCGCACTCCATGTTTTGGGCCAGCGTGGATATACTATCATCCTTGTCATTCCTACTAGGGCGAGAGTTTCATCTGCTCTGAGTAATGCTGGCCAATTTATTTGGGACTGGCCGAGTGTGGCTCGTGGGGAAGGATTTGTGCCGCCTGCTAAAGGTTTACTTCCTCCTTATGTAGTTCCGACAATCATTACTGGGTTTTTAACGGGATGCGAGGTCAATGACAACTTAGATTGTCAGAATGAAGAAGAAGCAGTAGTGTATAGAGGAATCTCAAAAGGCTGTTGCAACAAAAGGGATTTTTCATTGATCTCACACTCTCCATCTGAATATAATAGTAGTTCAATAACAATGCCCTATTATCCTACATCTTCCAGATCACATGGCCTCTCATCTGGGTTGAATGAAGTTTCAGCAAGACCTTTTACTTCATGTGACCAGAATGACTTCATGTGGGTTCAACCTGGAGATTTGAATGGTTTAAAGGGCCAACTGGTAAAGTTGCTTGAATTATCAGGTGGGTGTTTGCCTCTAATCCGTCTTTCTGCCGAATACCAGAAAATCTACGGGAGGCCTTTGTATGTGTCTGAATATGGAGAACTTAAGCTTGTAAATCTTCTGGAGAAGATGGGTGATGCAATGGCTATTGAAGGAAGAGGCACAAGGAAGTTTGTCTACCTCCGTAATGCCCATCCCTTAATTTTAGCGAAGAGGGATAAGAAAGGAAAAGAAGCTCAAGATCCCATTGATGTTATTGCAGGAGCTGGATCTTCTGAAGAACCCTCAGATGATGAAAGGGTGGTTGTAAAGGAATACGATGACACCAGTGGAATAGAGAAATCTAATTTCGAGATGACAGCTCAATCTGAAATTTTCGACCAGAGCCTCAACCTTTTCAAATACGAGCTTCAAGAGATTTTGGTAAGCTACTATAGTCGCATCTCTCTCGGTTGTTTTGATGCGATCTACCAGCAAAAATACAAACGATCAATCGATTATCAAAGCTTTGGCGTGAATAATTTGGAGGCGCTTCTAGACAAGGTAAGAGACATTGTCGTGTTGCAAGAGGAACCAGTAAGTAAAAGGAAGTTTCTGGTTGCTGTTTGTGGCTAGAAGATTCGCTTTCCTCTCTTGGCATTATATTGTGTTGGAGAAGATATTATGAGGTATGCTCCTTGCTGCCTCATTATTAACGCTTTCCCTTTTAGTTCAGGAATAGGACACTTCAATGCAAAGGATGTTTCTGTTGTTCTTTCTTTGGTCTAACATAGGCTTGTCGGTTAATCTCAAGATTGTTCATGTAACACTGTTTATGGTGTCTGAATCTGATCCACCAAGGATATATCCGTGTTAACGTATATGTTAGCATAACGTCATCAATCTATCCTTTTGTAATTATTGTTTACGCCATATATATGCTGAATCAAGTGAAATGATAGAGTTGCTTCATCGTCATGCTTCTTTCAGCAATTAATGGAAACTTCAAAGTGTTTTATAGCTTTGATCTAAAGCTTATTAGTCCTTTACTGTATTATTGATTCGCAATCTGCTTATGAAGTGTAACTCTATACTTACTAACAGATGTTATTGACCAATGTCTGTTTCATCTCTCGATATTCAGGGCTCCAAATAATGTTTCTTCCATAACAATGTGATTCCTATACGTCTTCAAATCTACAGGGTGTCCTCAACTGAGATTTTGATGGATTTTGAAAGTCCTTCTAAATTCAGGTATCTCCAATTGAGATTTTAATAGATTTTCATTAAAATTTAGGTGTCCTGATTGAGATTTTTAACGAATTTTAATGAAATCTTTTAAAATTTAGGCATCCTCAATATCTTATGAATTTATAAAGATTTCATTAATATAAGGATTTTAAAAGATTTGGATGAATTTCAAGCTTAAAAATACGGATACCAACACTTTTGAAATTTCACCATTTTTAATGAGATTTTTATGGATTTTGTGGTAATCTATTTAAATCCACGAAATTCATTAGAATTTATAATCTTCTAAAATCCATCAAATTCTCAGTTGAAGACACCCTATTCCCACATCAATGCCCTTGGAAAAATCCAAAAAAATCTACCAAATAAGATAACCAATCGACTAGCATAAATAATCAACTTGGACATAAAATGCTGCATGCCAGTTATGGATTATGCTAGGAATATTATTATAATTACTATTTATTTAAGGAAGCTGGGATGAGGGAATGCTTGTTGAGGAGCAAACTTGAGTCACTTTCAAGAAATATTTGCTACTTATAATTGCAACTAACATAATTTTTCCATCTTATTTAGTTGATCTTCATTTTAGGTGGTAGTTTATTGAAATTCCTTCTCCGGGTTACCATGGATTTGCATTAGGGGAGTTGCTGCTTGTCAATGACATGCTATGCTACCTTGAAATGTGCAAGTTACTGCTGTCCGAGCACAGCAATTTTCACTATTGATACTATGGATTTGCATTAGGGGAGTTGCTGCTTGTTGATGACATGCTATGCTACCTTGAAATGTGCAAGTTACTGCTGTCCGAGCACAGCAATTTTCACTATTGATGTACATACTTTATAAGGTACTCATGCCCTGGCTTTGGCCACAAGGTATCCCGTGTGGCCATAAGAACTCAATTTTGCATCTATGATCAAATCCTAATTCCATTTGGACCTTTTACTCTGTTCGGTTGGAAGCAGATGACTTATGCTCACACTATTTTCAACAATGGCTTCCTACTTTATGGTATTAGTTCATATTTTCTTTTGGAGATTCTCCATATTACTGCATTGCTGAAAGTGACCTCTGCAAGGAGTAAAATGGATCAATAATTTGTTCTTAAATTGGTGCAACCTTCTGGCCATTCTGATTTGACGATTGTATTTTTCTGCAATTTCTGTATCTAGAATCCTTAGGTATACATGATATTGCAAAGTAATCAAAAGGGTGAAGGTAGTAGCTATATATTTATTAGAACAACCAGCACATGATGTTTCATTATCCATGGAATATATTGATGTGATTCAGGAATTAGTGTATCGAGCATTAGAGTTTTCTTCTGGTTTGATGACTAGAGCGCAGTTGACATGTATCTACTGGAAGGTTTTCCAGATGAACAGATTATCCCAGCAACTCAGATTCTTCTATCGCCAAGCACTGTTTGACTAGCAAAATTTCTATACTAGCCATCACCTACAATGGTGTACACTTTCATTTCCAGTCGAAGAACAGAAATCCCATTCCCCCCAGTTGCAAAACTATGATATGGGTGCTTGTGTCATTGTAGTTGATATAGGTTGTCCGATCTTTCCTGACGTGGACAATGACTAAGCAGTGAAGATGCGAATGGCAAGAGCAAACTACATTATCATCATGAGCTCATCCTTCACAACATCCTAGATACGCATTGCTAGATAGGACTCTGGTGCACGACCAAGTTCTTTACTTATAGATAGAATGATGCTCTCCATAGTTTACTTTCGGTTCACCATAAAGAATTTAGATAAAACTATTTTGGATATTACTAGGTGGAGATTATTTTGGACAGACTACGATGGATAATAAGATTCGATTTTTCATTTAAAAGAACGTAATTTATCATATGTTTGGATCTTGCTCAACTCCTCTTTCATCTTCCAATACCGACCATCTTAATTCACTACAATACAATTTACTGACTATATTCATTATAATTTTAAACTAAATTATACAAATCTAAACCAGTCCAAACGTAGCCTTGTATTTTTAGAACAGATTGAATCAACATTAATAAATTCTTCAAAGAAAATGAAAAGCATAAAAGAAAAAGGGAAGTAAAAGAAGGATTTGTGTGAATTTAACATCTCCAATCTAAATGCCAAAGAACATTTGAAGTATGTAACAGTAAAATTTCATTCCTTAAAAATTTCAATAGACAATGGCAAACACATTTTGTCTCTTCTAATTTATCACGCAGTACTCTCTCTTCAGGTTAGTTGGCTATCTCTTGAATGATAATCCTCATGTTTTTTGCTATTCCAAACTCCGAAGTCATTTCACCCGGAAGGTAAATAGTACATAATAACTCTTGCAATTCTTCCATTTGTAGTAATCCTTAGCAAGTTATTAGCTGCTACAAAGAAGACAATTATGCACAAAATACATGCCAATCGTTCCCTTGCTTGTTGCTGAATTAGTCTCCCACTGCACAAAGTAATCATGGATAAAACTGAATAACTGGGCTTATATAGATGGTATATTATGAGGTGACTGAGGTGAGCCAGTTTCAAGTAGGAAGCTTCGACTACAATATGACCTAGACGTACTTGAAGAAGAAGCTAGCCCACGTACATCCCCACTGAAAAATATACCTTCACCTCTCTTTGTGTTACCTCTGCTCGTCCTTCCCCTACCTTCAGTTTCTCCATATTCTTCATCTTCCATAGCTTCAACAAACCCACTGTGCATTACTTCAGTACTCTCATACAAAAGTCTGAGGACTTGCTTAATTGATGGTCGTGCGATCCCTTCTTTTTGAGTGCACCATCTCACAATTTCTACAATTGTTTGAAGTTGATCGAAGTCAAAAGCATCCCCGAGATTGGGATCCAAAAGCTCCGTTATTCTCAATTCTGAATTCCAAAATGGTTGGGACCATTCGACCAAATTTTTGTTGTCTTGTATTGCTCGTCTTGCAGTAATTAACTCTAATAACACAACTCCATAACTGTAAACGTCACTTTTCTCTGTGAGCTCTCGAGTAACGACATATTCTGGATCCATATAACCTGAAAATCATTTAATGATTTGATATCACTGGATAAGGCATAAAAGGTAAGTCCACCGTGAAAGAAGATTTTGTCCAACCTGATAATCAATTTAGGGCGCATTTGGTAAACGATTGGACTGAACTTGATATTATAATAGACAAGATTTAACTTCTTTTTCTACATGTCTGACTAAGCTTGAAAAGAACTGAGATTACTTGAAAGTAACTCTTTAGTGTCCAAATAAGTAACTTATAATTTCAACTTTAACCAACAAAAAGTTCATTTATTTTAAAAACTAACTTATTAGTAAATAAGTGATCTTTTTATGCTTAGTCAAACGTGCTATTAACATTGTCGATTACTAGAGAATCCACTTCACCAAACAAGCATCTAATGTTTTGGTATCAAATAAGTTGGAGTTTATAATCAAAGAGGATTTTGTCTAACCTGGAGTTCCCCGGATATCAGTGTTTACAGGTTCAAAGCAAACAGAGCCATCTTTCGAAGCATGAGCAAGGCCAAAATCAGCAACCTAGAAGAGCGTTAAAATACAACTAGTCTTCCACAGTTAGTGTCAAGACATGGAGACTTCACTTCATTGATTATATTTGATTTTGGAATATAATATTTAACTAAATCCAAGATATGCAAATTGCCTGGGAGAAATGTACCAGATATTTATCTTTTTACGATGTCACCAATCAAGTTAAAAGACAAGTTATGCACAATGGTCATTATATCAATTGTATCTATGAGTGGTCACGCTGAATGTAACAAAAATTACAAATGTTGAGGTGGATGTGCAGACATACAAGAATTAAATGACTCCAATTCAGTACAAAATATTAAGGGAAGAACCTAGGCGGTGAGAACAAATATTTGAATGCCCTAAAGAAGTTTTCTTCATGAGAGCTATGCAATCCTCGTAGAATAGGTTAGATAAGGAAGAAGTGGACCAAAAGGATTTCATCGGACTTTTATGTGGTAAAAAAGGAATTATATAGCCCAAAAATTACTGAAAATAAAATTTAGCTTGTCGTTGTACCATGCTACTGGTTCACCAAAAAAAGGGAAAAGAAAAAAGAAAATAGGACAGAATTCATAACAATACAGTTAAATAGCATATGGAGTTGACTATTGAGTGCAATACCTTTGCAACAAAATTCTCATCTAGTAATATATTGCTCGATTTAATATCTCTATGACACAGAGGAGGGTTACAATAGAAGTGAAGGTACTCCTGCATGCAGAAATGACATCAGGAACAAGTATGGCAGTTTTGAAATTGTACTAATAACTGATTTCCGTAAATCAGTTTATTCAAGAATTTACCAATGCATTTGCCACATCAATTGCAATCTGAATTCTTGTTCGCCAACTCAGAGGAGTTCTACCTGGGGCTGAATACAAGCATTTGGACAGTCAGAAAAACATTGATGAATTATTTTTAAGCTTTTCTAACATGCCAGATACCGGAATGAGATGAAAGGACAAAGACATACTCAGAAGATGATCCTTTAAGCTTCCATTTTCCATATATTCATACATGAGAAACCTGCCGTAAAACATGTTTCTTTAGGTTTATCCAGCGTGTAAAAGTTCAGGTGCATGTGTTTTTCTGATGTAGGATGGGCAAAATAAATAAGGGAACAAAAATGCAACTGAATGACCTCTCATGTCTTATAATGCAGAAGCCCCTCAGAGAAACAAGATGGCGATGATGTAGTCGAGCAAGGAGCTCGATTTCTCGGCAAAACTCGTCCTCTGCCTGCTCTGACACCATGTTCATCCGCTTCACAGCTACCACTAAACCATCATGAAACCTGGCTTTATACACAGTACCAAATCCTCCTTGTCCAATGATGGTGTTGAAGTTATCAGTAGCTTTCTTTGTATCTCTGTAGCTGAATTTTCTGAACATAGAGGATGGACCTTCATGTAATTCAATATTGGCATCCGACAAAAACAATTAGGAAATACAACATCTGATTTAATTATCACTTCATACTACCAAAATAGAAATACTGAAGAAAGAAAAACAGAATCAGAATGTACCATCCTGACATTTTCTTGCGGCGCGAGGAATGGATTTTGAGGATGTCTTATCATCTGTATCAGAATCATCAAGCTCTCGGCTTTTCTTACGGATGAGAATAATCAAGACTACCAGCAGCACGGCAGCCAATGCTGTAACTGCAATGCCAATGCTCGGAACCAATGAGAGGTGGTAGTTTCGATGATTCCTCTTTGGAGGCGTGCTCGAGGAAAGTTGAGCCGGACTAGCAGCAATTAGAGGGGTGGGAGATGCCTGAGGTGGAGGTGGGGGTGAAGGCAGGAATGATCCTGAAACAAGCAGATACGGTAGCAACAGAAAGTACATTAAGCACTTATTACTTCATTATATTAATATTTTGTATGTTTATTTCGATCTATCTTGGAATTAGAAAGGATACATGTACGATTGAAATGATAGACCAAGAAATATATCAAGAACCCTTTAAAAAGCAATGACTAAGTTCTTAACTTCAGAAAGAAAGAGAGGTAGATGAATAATTAACAATAGTCAACTCTTGTGTCTGTAGGAATCCTCAACAGGACTGGAATAGTTTCCATAGAACATAAAAAGAAAGAATGCAATGATGGGAAGTTACTACAAAATCTCAATCGACCAGATATATATTAGCGTCATATTTCTGATGAATATGTCACCTAAAACAGGAACATTGCTTAAATTTCCCATGGCAAAACCAAAAGAATTTGATGATAAAACTAGGCAGAAAACATAAAATGGATGTGAAAGAATGATCTGATTCACGATCCCATCCAGTGAAATTGCTAGAAGAAAGAGATAAATATTCAAATGGCTATTGTTATCCAATTCCTATACCTGGAGGAAGATTAAGCCCTTGAACCCCAAAGAAACAGCTTGCAATGCCAATAGTCGAAGCGTAATCCACTTGACTTGCAACTGTAGCAAACGTTGCATCTCTGCAAGTACTCAGTGTCAAATTATCTGTAGGCCCCAATAGATTATGAAGATAAACAATACCGGCATTCAAGCACTTTTTACAAATACCATCCTCTGACAGCGGCACTTTGCAATTTTCAGTAACATCCCTAAATTTCGGAGACTGCAGCATCTGGTTAACAGTTGACCGACCCTGGCATTCATAATTTACAGGTATTTTTGTCCCAAAGCCACAGAAAACTGATGCATTTCTTGTCATTCCATAGAGTGCAAAAGTTTCTGATATTGTATGTAGACAAACATCAGATAAATTTGAAGTAACCCCCAAGTTACTCGTTGCGTTGGCATATCGTGAGACAGTAATAGCGACCAAGGCATTAAGGTGTCGGCAACACTTTGCTCTGTCTTCTCCAGTGGAGCATTTGGAGGCAGCCAGCGTAAAATTAGCCCTACTCAAATCCAACGGGCAATCTGCAAACATTGAAGAGTAAACAAACACAAATAAATTTGATTACCGCAATTATAATTTGTCAAGTAAGTTTCATTCTCATCAGGTGAAGTTATGTAAGAGTGATAACTCGAGACACGATCTCTTATTGTGATTTCATTCATTTAAGAGGTTATTGTGTCGAACAAGCTAATTACTGGCACTGCCCACAATCCCTCCCCCTCAAGTATCCCTTGATCTTACTCTAACCATGCAAGTCTACAAATTTACATTTTCATCAAGCTCTCCCAAAAATTACGACAATACCAACCTCAAGATTTAGCACCTCATTAAATTAGCTTAAGTCTTATCAGTCCAAATTCCTTATAAAACTGAAAACAAGTAGAAAGGGAAAAACGATTTCAATTCACAAACAAAACCCTTATTTCTCACATAAACATCTCCAATACTTCAAAAACAATAATAACGCCATGTTAAAAACAAAAGACATTAATTGAGCATCAGAACAAAGCATTTGAAGTAATGAACAGGCAAAATAAAGGGGCTATACCAGATGCAGACATTGTTAAAGAAAGGTGCATTTGAAGGAAGACCAGTAACTGTAGACAAAAAGGAAACACTGCCGATAATGCCATGGGCAGGACCTCAGGAGGAGGAGGAGGTTGGCTCTAGAAAGTGAGTGAGTGAGTGAGAGACCACGCTGAGCCAGGAGCGTGCGCACTGGCGTCTTTTAGCGCATTCCGCGTCTATAGCTGCGAGAGTGCACAGTACCTCCTTTCAAGAGGGGTCAGACTTATGCTGAAAGCGAAGTAAGTGCAGCTTTTGACTATTCGCGGACCTCAAAGACCGCAAACTTATTTTAAGTTACTAATTTTTATAGCTTTTTTCTTTCAAGGAAAATAAACAAAAATAAAATAAAAAAATCACCTTTTTGTATTTTAGTTTCTTCTAACCTGTATATTTTCTTAAAACATAATTAAAATGGGTAAAAAGATATTCGAAAACTAAAACCCTAATAGTTCGTTTTCTAGGAAGAATAAAGCTATTTGTACAAAGTTGAGATACAAAAGTTAGATTCCAAAATGTGTTGAAAAAATCCAGACCGTTGATTTCAAATTATTTAAAAATTTGTTTTTAAAATGATTGGCGTAGATATTATTTTGTCAATCAACTTTGTAACATAACTTTGTACATGTAGCATAGTTTTTTTTTTTTTTCCTGTTTGGTTGTGGAGTAATAAGTAGCAATTACCAGTCACTTATTTTATGTGTTTTATTTGGATTTTTCCTCTAATTTTGTAGAATTTGTCAAGAATGATAACTTGGTTAGATTTTCAAAAATTGATAATCGCCCTCGTCTTCTTATAGTATGTATTCTCTCGAAAGGAACTTGAAAGACTTCGATCACGCACTTCCGTGGAGACTTATTTTGAGACTATGGTTTTATGGTATAATTATGCCATTTAATTTTTAAAGTAACCTAGACGTGCCCCGTTTCACTTCATTAACTCGTCAATTTGAAAAAAAAAAAAAAAAATCATTATTTTGAAGAAAAGATAATTTTTTGGTTTTCTAATAAATATTTTTTTGTTATTGAATTAAAAATAAGTAACTTGTTTACTTTGACTGCTATATAAGAATAAGAGTCTTATTTTTGAATAAATTATCCAAATATATCCGAATAAAAAAATTACTTATACATGCTTTTTTTTTATTGACGTAGGAATCCACAGCTGCTATCCGTGAGTGATCACGGGATAAACCTCGCTTTATGTGCAGTAGCTCACAAGCTTGATATAATAAATATGTTGTTAATAAGTGGATAAAAGTATAAATATAATTAGAGTTTGATGAGTTTATTAGTTAAAGAATTTTAAAAAATAAAGCAGTTACGACCTTCGCCAAACATGCGCTGACTGTCAAGAGACGGACTTAAATCGGCGCACGGATAAAACGGTTAGCTGTAGATAGTAAATGCCCAGACTTCACATTTCTCAGGTCTCTCTCTTCTGCAATAAATCTCAAAATTTTCAAATTTCAGTACTCCATTTGAAGAGAGTAATCAACCAAAATTGATGCTTCAGGTACTCCATACCAGCAATCAAGTAATGAACAATTCCCACACGCACAATCAAGTGCACGCATATATGCGTAATGTTATGGATGTGTAAATCTGTTATTGAGGTGAAATTATGCAAAATCTGAGTTCCTCAAACCCTAATGATTATTTTTGCTTCTTGCAGTTTATTGCTTCACTATGAATTTCTATGTTTTCACTCTTTTCTGTTCGACTATCCTCGTTGGTTACTCCACAGCTCTTAAGGTTTATGCTATTATGTTTCTATTTAGTTTATAGCAAAACACTTACTGATACAAGTGTGTTTTGATCTCAAATTTCACTTACTGGATATCGTTTTTTTGGCACTGGGTTACAGCAAGGAGAAACTTGCATCCAGAACAGTAACTGTGGCACGGGGTTGCACTGTGAAACATGCCTCGCCAATGACAATGTCAGACCGCGCTGCACTCGAATTCAACCTATCAATCCTCTCTCTAAGGTTTGCTGATATATATGCATTGATATGTCTATAAAATCTTTTACATTTTGAATTCGATTGTGTTTGGGCTTTTTTGGGTTTTCAATGATTAATTTTGATGTGATCGAATTTAGGTGAGAAGCTTGCCTTTTAATCGTTACACCTGGCTAACAACGCACAATGCGTTTGCTAAATTAGGGGCGAGGTCGGCAACCGGAAGCGTGATTTTATCTCCAGAGAACCAGCAGGACTCCATTACCAGTCAGCTCAACGTATTGCCTCCTTTTCTCTCTATATCTAAATCTATCTATATATTTATCTACTTATTTTATGTGCATCAGTAGATGGGGCTTTTGAGGTTGTTAGCGGCAGTCTAGCTCTCTGTAAATTTGTTTTCCTGCTGCCACAATGACGGATGAATGTTTGTTGGACAAGGGAAATTATTTACACCATTATTAAAGTTTGTTTGGCTTGATAAGAGACTCTCTCTCTCTCTCTCTATAAAGAGCATCTTCATAGAGAGCATATTTAAATATATTAAATTTAGAGAATAATTTTTTTTTTTATACACTCCCACAATACTAGCTTGTCTCTTTATTTTGCTTTTCTCAAGAAACATTTATTGAATATTTTTTTTAATATATCAGTATTGAAATGTATAACTTATTAAATTCAATCTTATTATAAAGTAAGAATGGAGAGAATTTGGATAGCCAAACCAACTTCCATTTTAAAAAGTTAAAATAGAATCTCTTGAAACTTATTTTTTTTAAGTGTTGACTTTCTAAAATAAAGAGCATATTAAGAGTCTTTTGACAATGCTCTAAAGAATTAAGCTTTTGATTTGTCCAAAGACAAATATCCTTGCGCGTGGATGTTCATTATTGAAGTTTATCTTTACCTGTCACGCTGATGGCAGTTTTATTATTATAATGCTTCTAGTTATTAACTATTATTAGCGAATGGGCTGCACATGATAATTTTCCCCAAGTGGTCAAACATGTTTTCTGGTGATGGCAATTTGGCAATTAAACCATTGGCTTTATTCTGTGAAAGCAAAATGTTTTAGGTAAGCATTAGAGAGAGTTAATTTGGAAAGTTGGAAAGCAAAGAGACAAATCTTTAATTGGAAGCACCATAAGTTTTGATTTAGTTCTTCTTCAAAGCAATCGTAAGCAGACTTAGTTGATGGAACAAGTTATGATAATAATTTTTATTGGCAAATTTACATCTATAGACTCCATTTTATGCCTAAATGAGCATTTAGGTTCCCATTCAATTTGTTTTGGCAAATGAATATCTGATCAACAATTTTTTAGCACCTAGGTCCACAGAGATCAATATTGCCTGAAAAAAAACAGTTAAATGTCAAGTTGACCAACATTTCAGGATATAGAAGGCAATGCAATAATCTCTCAAACTAAAAAGCAAAAGAAAAGAAGATGATCTTGTCCCCCCCCGCAGCTGCACTACCATGTCGTCGTCATTCCCTATCCCCTACCCTCCCTCACCATTGCTACTCCTCCCCCCTCCTCTCTCCCCTGTCCAGCTGTTTCTATTCCCAACTCATGCTGACAGCCTCCTCTTGGCTTATAATATTTCAATATACTCCATTCATAAATAAAGAATATTATGTACAAGAATGTGGACGGCGAACTGAAGCCAGTTAATTTTCCAAAAATCAAAGCATAGCGAAATAAAAGTGCTTCTGAACTGATCTCATCTTTTAAGAATTTTATATAGATTTACAATTCTTCATTATAGCCAAACAAAAAAAAGACCTAAATAAAAAAAAAAAAAAAAATCCCCAAGGCTCTGTGTTTTCATATCGTGAATTATTTGCGGAAGAAGTCAGTTTGCTTTATATAAATAAGATGTCAATGAACTTCTATGCATTGGTTTCTAAAGCTTGAGCTGAACTGACTATGTGAAAACGATGGAAACGAAATGAATATCAGTCCTGATAGCTGATGGTGCCAATTGGTGCAAATTAGGTGTTTAAGAGCTTTATTTCCTATATAATGGTATGATCAGGATGAACTATCTGTCCTAGCACCTGGGGTGGGGGAGGGGAGGGGAGGCAATATTAGCATAATTAAAACCTCTTTGTAAATTGTAAGTTTACTGTCCAGATTATTTACTTCTGTCTAAGTTTCTTCTGGTATTTCTGCTGCCACAGATCCTGTTCATGAGAACAGCTTAAATAAAAGTTCTAAGACAAAAATTTTGAACTTGGGTGGAAATTTTGCAATTGTTGATTTATCATACTTTGTGTGACATATGTTAATTTATTGTTGGTAATGTTCATTATGAATCCAGTTTTTGTTTGGAACATTTGTTTTACTAGTTGAAAGATTCCTAAGAAGTTTCATATACAATGAATCTTTGCTGATTATGCAATATTTGAGTTGGATACATCTGTGTTGCAGAATGGTGTTAGAGGGTTGATGCTTGATATGTATGACTTCAACAATGATATCTGGTTATGCCACTCCTTTGGCGGCAAATGCTACAACTATACAGCTTTTGTAAGTATATGAGATCAATATGATATCACATAATGATGGTAAAATTACCTTTTCCTTATTGGTGCCTGGATGACTGAGCATTCAGGTATACAGCATATTTTCCATAATTTTCAGATGTCATCATAGCAGCTAGATCAGATTTCTCTTACTTAGTAGTGTTTTGTATTTGAATTTATTAAACTGATTTTTATACTTTTGTCTTTGTCAAATGCACCGGACTATTAGTTAACTGTTTGTATTCTTTGAAGCTAATCTACTAAATTGTGATTTCCAGCAACCTGCCATAAATGTTTTGAATGAGGTTAAAGTGTTTCTAGAAGCAAACACTTATGAAGTTATCACCATTATCATTGAAGATTACGTTACATCTCCTAATGGCCTGACGAGGGTGTTTAATGCCTCTGGCCTGAGTAAATTCTTATTTCCGGCAGCTCGGATGCCAAAAAATGGTGGAGAGTGGCCAACGGTTGATGATATGGTCAGGCAGAATCAGCGATTAGTAGTCTTCACTTCTAAAAGCTATAAGGAATCTTCAGAAGGCATTGCATATGAATGGAAATACTTGGTAGAAAATCAATGTGAGCTGCCTTTTCTAGATTAAGATCTTATATGATATTTCTGTATAGAAATTTTTCACTCAGAAGTTGGGTTCTGAACCTGCAGATGGCAATGGTGGAATGATAGTTGGGTCATGTCCCAACCGAGCAGAATCATCTAGCATGAACACAAAAACAAGGTCGCTAGTCTTGATGAACTATTTTCCTGATAACCCAGTTGAGGTCACTGCCTGCAAACATAATTCAGCTCCATTAATTAGCATGATGAACACCTGTTATGAATCAGCAGGAAAAAGGTGGCCAAATTTCGTTGCTGTTGATTTTTACAAGGTAATTTATTTGTTTAAGAATGCTATATAGGTCAACTAAAATTTTCATGTTTGCATGCATTTTTGATACATAAACCATGCAGAGAAGTGATGGAGGAGGAGCACCTGAAGCCGTAGATATGGCAAACGGTCACCTAGTTTGTGGTTGTAAAACCATTGCCTCTTGCAAGGTTTAAAATTTCTCCAAGACTTTTTCTGAGTTCGAAACTCACTAATTTCAGTACGAACACTTTTAATAGTCTAAATATCTACAATCACGATGTGCAGGAAAACATGACGTTTGAAGCATGCGAACTACCCAAGGCAAGCCCTGCCCCTAGCGCAACTCCAATTAATGAAACCAGCTTTGCAATATTTGATAGCAGACCCTCCTATAAACTGCAGTGGTTGGCTGGTTTGTTTCTTACTGTCATCTTGTCACGGTAAATTTGGATCCTATATCAAGCTAGTTCGTTTCAATACCGTAAGAGGAAGTACATTACAGAATGACATCACGACGAAGGAACTGTGAAATTGGTGTCAAGTGCTTTTGCCTTTGCAAATTGCAAATATGAGGCAGATTGAATATTGGTGTCTAGTGTAACACTTGGCTCATAATAATACTGTAGAAGTTGGATTGTAGCAGACATAGTGCTTTTCATCATTCGTACAAGTGGGATTGTTAAATTGGGAAAGATACAAATTTTGAATTCTATTATTTCCTCGTTTTACTTTTTTACCTTTAAAGATTGCAATTTTTTTTACTGCTTTCATTTGGCTTCATGAGGTTTACTTGCTGATTAGCAAATCCTCATCTGCTCTATAACATAAGTTGTTGACCGGAGAAGATTTGGTGCGTGATATTAAATTCATGTTTGGTCCCAATTTTTTAAAACTCAATTCTTTCCTTCAACTTATTTTTGTCCCATTTCTTAAAACTCTTTTTCTCCAAATTCATTTTTAATCCCATATTTTATGCACAATTTTAATCAATTTTTCAACAACACGATTTATCAACTCTTATCAAAATATACTTAATTTTTTTTGGGTAATCAACCCGAATAGAGGCTAATGTCATAACAAACAAAGAAATTTTCGTCTTTCTCACCGGACACTTGAAAATTTGCTACAAAACCTTGCTAGTTGAGGTGATTATCCTAAACAATTACAAATCCCTTCAACAAAATCAAAACAACTTTTCCAAAATTTGAAAGCGAATCCAATCCACTAACCTATGTGTCATTTTGCAGCGTGAAGACCAACCAAAATCACATAAAGGAATTATTGTAATTTAATTCCCCAATAAAAGTTGGAAAACGTCACATTTTATGGACCACATTGGATTTACAAATAGATGTATAGATATTGTTGAATGTGACGATGGCCAAACCAAGTATAAAGTAGACTCAATTATTTGCAAACTTTATAGGCCGAATCCATAAGCCAACTAGGCTGGCTTCCCCAATTTACACTCTAATGCTGATATGGAAAACTAGTATATATATATATATATAGAATTCAAAAGTAGAAATAATAATGAATTCAAAACTAGTATATTTATGATGTCATGTTCTGCTTAAGTTTGTCGATCATTATTTTGATGCTTAATCATGCCCGCCTTGAGATTTTGGATGCCCTGTACGACATTTTAATATGGTGCCCCTTTCATGAAATTAAAAAAAAATATATAAATATTTTAATAATATTATATCATTGCAAAATTATAATATTTAAATACCGTTTATTTTTTTAAATATCGTGAATGAGAAAAGTACAAATAAAGTTCAAAAGCACCTCTCAAACTTCATCAAAATTCATGTCATCAACAAAGAACTATCCAAGCTCCTAAACCTTTTGTGCAATTCCATATGAGAAAACTCTGAAATCAGAAACATTAAATACTACATGTAAACTTTGAAATACAACAAATCATGTAAAAATATTTCTTCTCGCATTTCTAAAAGCAAAATAACTAATTAAACTTTCGTTTCTAACAAGTCTTGTCCAATAGATATTAAAGTTAGGACATTCAAGCGTTTTTATAGCATGTTTGATTGTAAATAATATTTTAATAACTTCAATTTTGAAAATTTTCATTCAGTAATATTTTATAAGCAATAAATGTATTTAAAAAGCGATCCAATATTTTCAAATAAGTCAATATATCAAAAGTTGTCCTCATTCCTTTTGGTATATCAAATAAGTTAATATACCAAAAACTATCTTTGTTTCTTTTAGTAAAGTATTTCTCAAATTTTTTAAATCTTAAAGCAAATCTTTGCCATCAAGATCGAAAAAAATTACATATCTTAGAACAATGTCAAGATAATTACAACATGCTTTCAAATCAACATCATACAATGCGTTTCACCTGTCACAAGAAAATAGAAATTCAATTTTTTTTCATATTAATTGAATTGATAGGTGATTCAATTGATTGATCTACTATATAAATGAAATAATTGATTATGAAAGAATTTTCAAGTGATTTTACATCCTCTACAGTGACATTTTCATCAAAATGTTTCTTCCAATGAATAATATATTTTTTTTTCTCTTTTCCCTTTTCCTTGACATTATTTAAAGCAGGATACTATTTTTTTAGGGAAATAAAGTTATTCATTCATCAAATCGTCAATCAGTACATTTGAAAGAAATAAAGGCGAAAATTAAGACCATTCAACAATAACATGTAATGAACTAGCGGTCTTAGCTAGTGTGTGAGCTACTTGATTAGCTGATCTACTAACCTAGCTGAACATGAGATTCGGTAATTCTCTAACAAGGAGGCGACACTCTTCAATAAGAATACCAAAATAAGAGTTGTCAGCACCATCACTCTGTAGAGCACTATAAACCAGGAGAGCATCTATCTCAATGGTTTGGACATCAGGAAATTTAGATTTAATCCAAGCAAGAGCCTCACGAACCCCCAAAGTTTCGGCTAGAAGTGGATCAAAAATACCTTGTACAGTGACAACTCTGGCAACAACAAAGGAACCCAAGTCATTTCGAATCACTAGGCCTAACCCGGCCTTCCCTTGGTCTTTAAATATGGTTGCATCAATATTCAATTTAAGGGAACCCGTAGTAGGTGGTTTCCACTTAACAAGCTCCGGTTTGTTGGAGTTGGCCACGAGTTTTGAAGGTGGCTGGTTAGCCTCTCACTATTGCTGGAGGAAATTTTTGGCAATAGTCACCACCTTAAGCATTGTAAATGACTTAGCATTCCAAACAATTTCATTTCGGTTCATCCATATAGCCCAACAAAGCATAGCGATAATCTCTTGATCTTGCTGGTGATTCTGTAAGGTAACTGTGAGCCAGTCTTTGACATTAGCAACCAACAGGGGTGAGCTGGCTACTTCCACTGTCTTCCAAACCTTTTGGGCGAATTTACAAGAGACAAAAACATGGAGAACAGATTCTTCGTGTATTAAGCAAACCAGGCAATGGCTATCAACGTCGACTCTTTTAGCCCTCAATTGATCAGTTGTTGGAAGAACATTTAGCGATGCTCTCCAAATTAAATTTCGAACTTTCACCGGAATTTTATGTCTCCAAATTTTGTTCCAAAACTTTCAATAGTAGTATGAGAGTGTATGAAAGAAACTGCCATCAATAGCTTATACCCATTTCTAACCGAGTAAACACCCTTCTTGTCATGAATCCATTACATTCGATCCTCTCTTCCATGTGCTGTTAGGAGAATTTTCACGATCTACCCACGGTTGGGGTTAGCAAGCCAAGGGATTCTAATCGAGGAGCCATTTCCTACTCGGAATCTACACCCATCTTTTAAGACAGATTTAGCAGCAAGTATATTACGCCAAATATAATTTGGCCTATAGCCAATATTAGCTTCCAAGAATGTTGAAGAAGGAAAATAGCGTGCTTTATAGATCTGAGCAACCAAAGATGTAGAATGTGTTAGTAGCTTCCAATCGAGCTTACCGAATAGAGCTAGATTAGTTTCATGCAACTTCTTGAATCCCATACCACCTTTTGATTTTGGAAGGCTGAGTTTGTCCCATGCAATCCAATTGACGCCTCTGTTTCTCCCTTTATTAGATTGCTACCAAAATTTATTCATGATTCTCTCGAGTTATTCACAAAGCTGAACATGTAACAGAAACACACTCATAACGAAATTAGGAACAACTTGGGCGACGGTCTTAATAAAGATTTCTTTTCCTGCTTTAGATAAGCACTTCTCTTTCCATCATGAACTCGTTGCCAAACCCGATCTTTAATGAAAGAGAACACCTCTCTCTTCTTCCTTCCAATGATAGCTGGCAAACCAAGGTACTTGTCATGCCCTTGGAAAGCCTGAATACCTAAATTAGAACGAATAGCGATCTGCCTCTCGAGGTCAACATTGTTGCTGAAATACAAAGTAGATTTGTGGTAATTGATGGATTGATCCGATTCCATTCTCATATGATCCTAAGAACTTTTCTGAAGGCTGGAAAACATTCCTTCATATCAGGGTCCTCATGGATGTTAGACTTTCGTTGAAGAGGAGGATGAAGCTGAAAAAATTTGGAGGTGATTGGATATGGGTGATCTTCAAGTATGAACGAGTGCTGACATTTTGTTTCATTTGTGGCAAAATTGGACACTCCGATTCAAATTGTGAAAAACTATATGAAACTAACGGTGAGGAGCTGGAACAACCATATGGCCCTTTTCTCAGAGCTCCATCTCGGAATAATCCTGGTCTTGCTAGCGAGAGGTAGCGGCGGGGATGTCGATGGAATCTTCGGATTCTAATTTTGGTAAGAAAGCGGTTTATGACTGAGAGGAGGTACTTCCCAAAGGTGGTAAAAATCATTCCTTATCTAACAAAGGAAAATGCGTGTCTCAAGAGTTAATTTCAATCAATCTAACCCCTGTGCATTGCCACCTTTGTTGCCTAATATGAAGGAAAATCCTTTATTCAAGGAAGGCCTAGCTGGTGACTCCCATAATAAGGAAAGTGATGAAGATTCGGGAATTACCATACTGGAGCAAAAAAGACGCAGGAAGAACACCTACCCGAAAGTGAACTTGAACAACCCGGTTCTTGATTATGAACCCATGCATGAAGATCCAAAAAATGGGGCTATGGTGGGCTCTGCCTTGCAGGTCCACCGATCCGAATGAGTGTCTTAAGCTGGAACTGTTGTACGCTTGGCAACCCACGAGCACTTCAGGTCCTAACCAGCCTTGTTCTTCAGAATAAGCCAATTTTTATTTTCTTTATTGAGACTTTATCTTGTAACCAGAAAATTCTATCTATTAAAAATAAATTAAATACGATTGTTGTGTTGTTGTTTGTTACTAGTAAGGACTGAGTAACCGCTCGGGCTCCAACCTGTCGTGTCTGGGTGACGTGCCACAAGCTGCCGAGGCGATTGCGCAGAGGACGAGCTGTTTGCACCCGGTCCCCTTTTCGCTTCGCCCCTCCGCGTCCTGGCAAAGATCCCCCGTACAGAGATCTTTGCAGTCAAGTCCATGATTGATTGGATATGTGGCAGGAACCAGACGGCCAAATCAGCCAGTATGTGGCAGGACCCAAACGGTCAAATCAGCCAGAAGCACTCAATGCCAGCCAACCTATGGAAAGACAAGTTGACGCCTACGGTGGGACTGGCCCCAATAATCTAGCTACACGTGTCTCCCAATCCAACGGCCCCCCTCCTCTTACACCCGGTATAAATACTAGACCCTTACGCCAAAAAGAAGGTACGCACTCTTTTACTCTCGATATATGAACACTTGCTTTCAAGAAGATCGAAAGAAAAACGGCCTCCGAGTGAAAACTTGGGGATCGATTGGATAATTTCCGGCCAACCCTACGCTGACTTGACCGTCGGAGTGCCCGTGGCCAACCCCGCCTCCTATGGGAACGGCCATGTGTGACTGACGTTGTGTGGTTTATGCAGGAAAGGACAGACTCGAAGGTATCACCTGTTGGCTCGGTGACAGATCCGTTTTTTGAGGTCAACAGATTGGCGCCGTCTGTGGGAATAAATTGGGCAATGCAAACCACGATAACTTCCCACTAAAAAGATTAGTCGAACTTCCGGCAAGAAATCCTTGAAAAAGGAGGGCGGCAGGATCGGTAGGACTCCAACCTGCCAAGAAGAGAAAAAACCTTACTGCCTCGAACCATGAGTTCCAGTGAGGAAGAAGTAAATCCAAGGAGGACAAGAGAAGCCTCTGAAGAAGAGATCTCTCGAAATGTCACTCATCAGCGACCCCACCACAGGTATCGCAGAAGGAACAGAACTGCCCAACTCGCGGCTGAAGTAGCCACTATGGCCACAAACATGCGGAACATTGCGGCTCAGAACGCAGCCATGCAAGAATTCCTTGCTCAAGCTCAAAATCGAGACAGCTATTCGGCTCAACCGAGTCGACAGCATTTTGCACATAGGCGGTCTGGGGAAGGACCAAGCAGAAGGACCCAATCGGGGCCTCAGAACGACGCCCCTGCCGCGCGGGAGGTAGAGATGGACACGTCAAATTACACAGCTGCCCCTATCAGGGACACCTCGGCTGGAGAAAACAATTTCCCCCCGGATTATGAGGAGCAGCCCCAAAGATCCGCTAGCGTCTTCGACCGAATCGGACGAATACCTAGAAATGGGGGTCAGCATATCCCCCAAGAGGTTCGACAACGGCCACATGTCCAAAGTCAGGAAGCTCAGGTCCCTCCGCCTAGAAATAGGCGAGAGAGGCGAAGCGCTATAGACTGGGGGAACAGAGGAGCAGCAGCTCAACATCCGCCCCAGGCCGCCGAGGAGGAGGAGGGCCCTCACGAACCGTGCAGATCATATGAGCTTGATGACGACGATGATAATCTGCCCTTTTCAAGGGAACTTCGTTCCTTCCCGATGCCACATAACTTTGTTCCCCCGAAGATCCCGAAGTACGAGGGAAAGGGCGACCCGGAGAAACATCTCAACAAGTACAAAACGCAAATGAGCCTAAGGGGCGCCTCTCCAGCACTGAAATGCAGGGCATTCCACCTGACCCTCGCCGGCGCCGCCGAAGTGTGGTACAGTAGGCTAGCACCTCTTAGCATCAGAAGTTGGCCGGACCTGAAAAAGGCATTTCTGAACCAGTACCTGTCTAGGAAAGAGGGAGAGGCGCCAATACAACGCTTGCAGGACATGAGGCAAGCTGCAGGAGAAACTCTGAAGAGCTACCTAGCTCGCTTCACTGACGAGATAACATACTGCGAACAGGTCACCGACAAAGAGGCTCTGTCCGCTCTGAAAGGGGGATTGAATATGAATACGCTGTTCTGGAGGGATGTCCGAAGTAAGAATCCCTCAACGTACGATGAGCTGGTGGAAATGATGAAAGTCGAAATTGTCAACGAGGAAATGATTGACCATCGAAACAGGGCAGCCCAAGGGATCCCTCCACCCAGGAGACAGATGGGCAGAGGCCCCACGTCCCAAATGGTAAGTCAACGGTGGACCCAGGCAGGACATGCAGTGGCTCCCACCTCGGGACAAGCATTGGCTACCGCTACGTTAAACGCAGTGCCTACCCTAGCCTATGAAAATGATGGATTCCACGAGGGCAACCCAGCCAGGGGCTCCAGACGACCTTCAACCTCTAGGAATAGAGGGCGAGGTGGGATACCTAGCAATAGGTTCCAGGAAGACCTGCGGCCCTATTGTACTTTCCACCGCTACTATGGACATGACATAAAGGATTGCAGAGATGCCAACCGGCCATCAAACGCCCCTCGAAACACAAGAAACGATCAAGGTCAAAATATCACTCCAAGGCGTTCAACCCCCAAGAAGGGGAAGAAACTGAAAATGTGCAAAGTTACCTAACACACCGCCGGGAGCCGGTTTGACGCCGGTGTTCACAGAGACGTTGCCGGAAATTGGTGAATTCGCCGGAATGCAGGGATACAATATACCTTGGGAGGTTTTCGCAAAAGTAAAAGCTTGAAAGTGAAACGAATGGGCCTTTTATAGGCACCATAGGACTGGCCCTAGCCGTTAGATCACCCAAACAGCATCTAGGCCGTTCGATGCTGAGGTGAAAGGGTCACCGTTGAAGTGAAAAGTCACTGAAATCAACGGCTACGATGGAGCGGTGAACCCCACGCACAGCCAGAGTGCGTCATCCCGAAATTCGTGGAGCCGTCGCCATCATTGCCATTTATGACGAAACAGGCGTGTCTCGGAAGCAGCAGGAACGCCCCCTTTGCAGGCATTGGAAAGGCAAAAAGCTTTCAAATCATTGGCGCAATAACCAAGATCGTCTCTTCGGAAGCCGTCGACTACCTTACCTTCTATGGCCTCGGCATGATAGCTTCGTTCCGCAACGGCCCCCCAGATTCTGCAACCCTGGTCTCCTCGGCCAGGGCGAATGGAAGAGTTGCTACAGCTCCCCCAAGAGTTGCCAACTCCTATGGCCTCGGCACGATAGCTTCGTTCCACAACGGCCCCCCAGATTCTGCAACCCTGGTCTCCTCGGCCAGGGCGAATGGCAGAGTTGCTACAGCTCCCCCAAGAGTTGCCACTCTATGGCCTCGGCACGATAGCTTCGTTCCGCAACGGCCCCCCAGATTTTGCAACCCTGGTCTCCTCGGCCAGGGCGAATGGCAGAGTTGCTACAGCTCCCCCAAGAGTTGCCAACTCCTATGGCCTCGGCACGATAGCTTCGTTCCACAACGGCCCCCCAGATTCTGCAACCCTGGTCTCCTCGGCCAGGGCGAATGGAAGAGTTGCTACAGCTCCCCCAAGAGTTGCCAACTCCTATGGCCTCGCACGATAGCTTCGTTCCACAACGGACCCCCAGATTCTGCAACCCTGGTCTACTCGGCCAGGGCGAATGGCAGAATTTCCACAGCTCCCCCAAGAGTTCCAACTCTATGGCCTCGGAACGATAGCTTCGTTCCGCAACGGTCCCCCAGATTCTACAACCGGTCTCCATCGGCCAGGGCGATGGAAGAGTTGCTACAGATCCCCCAAGAGTTGCCAACTCCATGGCCTCGGCAAGATAGCTTCGTACCGCAACGGCCCCCCAAATTCTGCAACCCTGGTTCCGATCGGCCAGGGCGAATGGATGAGTTGCTACAGCTCCCCCAAGAGTTGCCACCTCTATGGCCACGGCACGATAGCTTCGTTCCACAACGGCCCCCCAGATTGTGCAACCCTGGTCGCCTCGGCCAGGGCGAATGGAAGAGTTGCTACCAGCTCCCCCAAGAGTTGACAACACCTATGGCCTCGGAACGATAGCTTCGTTCCGCAACGGGTCCCCAGATTCTGCACCCCTGGTCTCCTCGGCCAGGGGCGAATGGAAGAGTTGCTACAGCTCCCCCAAGAGTTGTGGTTACAACTCCTATGGCCTACGGCACGATAGCTTCGTTCCGAAACGGCCCCCTAGAGTTTGCCACATTGGTCTCCTCGGCTAGGGGGAATGGCAGAGTTGCTACCAGCTCCCCCAAGAGTTGCCAACTCTATGGCCTCGGCACGATAGCTTCGTTCGGCAACGGCCCCCCAGATTCTGCAACACTGGTCTCCTCGGCCAGGCGTGAATGGCAGAGTTGCTAAAGCTCCCCCAAGAGTTGCCCACTCCTATGGCCTCGGCACGATAGTTTCGTTCCGCAAAGGCCCCCCATAGAGTTTGCAACCCACGGCTTCCCTCGGCCAGGGCGAATGGAAGAGTTGCAACAGCTCTCTATGAGAGTTGCCAACTCGTATGGCCTCGCACGATAGCTTCGTTCCTCAACGGCCCCCAGATTCTGCAACCCTGTTCTCCTCGGCCAGGGCGAATGGACGAGTTGCTACAGCTCCCCCAAGTAGTGCCAACTCCTATGGCCTCGGCAAGAGAGCTTCGTTCCGCAACGGACCCCCAGATTCTGCAACCCTGGTCTCCCCGGCCAGGGCGAATTGCAGAGTTGCGTAATGCCCCCAAGAATTAGCCAACTCTATGGCCTCGGCACAGATAGCTTCGTTCCGCAACCGCCCCCCAGATTCTGCAACCATGGTCTCCTCGGCCAGGGCGGATGGCAGAGTTGCTACAGCTCCTCCAAGAGTTGCCAACTCCTATGGCCTCAGCACGATAGCTTCGTTCCACACCGGCCCCCCAGATTCTGCAAACCTGGTCTCCTCGGCCAGGAGTAGGGCGAATGGCAGAGGTTGCGACAGCCCATTCCCCTCCTTTCCCCCAAGAGTTGCCCACACCTATGGCCTCGGCACGATAGCTTCGTTCCGCACCGGCCCCCCAGATTCTGCAACCCTGGTCTCCTCGGCCAGGGCGAATGGAAGAGTAGCTACAGCTCCCCAAAGAGTTGCCAACTCTATGGCATCGGCACGATAGCTTCGTTCCGCAACGGTCCCCCAGATTCAGAAACCCTGGTCTCCTCACTGGGCCAGAGGGCGAATGATAATAGAGATTGCTACAGCTCCCCCATGAGTTGCCAACTCTATGGGCTCGGCACGATAGCTTAGCTTCGTTCCACAACGGCCCCCCAAATTCTGCAACCCTGGTCTCCACGGCCAGGGCGAATGGAAGAGTTGCTACAGATCCCCCAAGAGTTGCCAAATCCTATGGCCTCGGCACGATAGCTCGTTACCAGCAACGGGGTTCCCCAGGATTCTGCAACCCTGGTCTCCTCGGCCCGGGCGAATGGAAGAGTTGCTACAGCTCCCCCAAGAGATGCCAACTCCTATGGCCTCGGCACGATAGCTTCGTTCCACAACGGCCCCCAAGAGTTTCCAACTCATATCACTTCGACCAGAGCAAAATCTGATGTTGCAACAACTCCCCCAGAGTTGCCAACTCCTATGGCCTCGGCACGATAGCTTCGTTCCACAACGGCCCCCCAGATTCTGAAACCCTGGTCTCCTCGGCCAGAGCGAATGGCAGAGTTGCTACATCTCCCCCAAGAGTTGCCACTCTATGGCCTCGGCACGATAGCTTAGCTTCGTTCCGCAACGGTCCCCCAGATTCTGAAACCCTGGTCTCCTCGGCCAGGGAGCGAATCTCAGTTGCATAACAGCTCCCACCAAGAGTTGGCCAACTCTATGGCATCGGCACGATATAGCTTTAGCCTCGTTCCAGCACAACGGGCCCCCGGATTCTACCACCAGGTCTCCTCGGCCAGGCGAAACGGAATGGTAAGCCCTTTCAAGCCCGGTCCAACCAAGAGCCCCGCACTCCTTCCCACACGCCCCGTCCACAGCATTGAAAGTCCTCATAACGTATAAATGCGTGTACAAGGACTTGGGGGACTATTATACTTCGTAAGGACTGAAGTAACCGCTCGGGCATCAACCTGTGTGGTACTGGGTGACGTGCCACAAGCTGCCGATGCGATTGCGCAGAGGACGAGCTGTTTGCACCCGGTCCCCTCTTCGCTTCGCCCCTCCGCGTCCTGGCAAAGATCCCCCGTACAGAGATTTTTGCAGTCAAGTCCATGATGAATGTTGGCTTATGTGGCAGGAACCAGACGGCCAAATCAGCCAGTATGTGGCAGGACCCAAACGGTCAAATCAGCCAGAAGCACTCAATGCCAGCCAAACTATGGAAAGACAAGTTGACGCCTACGGTGGGACTGTCCCCAATAATCTAGCTACACTTGTCTCCCAATCCAACGGCGCCCCTCCTCTTACACCCGTTATAAATACTAGACCCTTATGCCAAAAAGAAGGTACGCACTCTTTTACTCTCGATATATGAACACTTGCTTTCAAGAAGATCGAAAGAAAAACGGCCTCCGAGTGAAAACTTGGGGATCGATTGGATAATTTCCGGCCAACCCTACGCTGACTTGACAGTCGGAGATGCCCGTGGCAACCCCGACTCCATATGGGAACAGGGCCGTGTGACTGACGTTGTGTGGTTTATGCAGGAAAGGACAGACTCGAAGGTATCACCTGTTGGCTCGGTGACAGATCCGTTTTTTGAGGTCAACATTGTTGATTGTATTGGCCATAGCGGTGGCCTTGCTCTACTGTGGAAGAAGCAGAATATGGCTAGCCTCCTTAGCTTTTCCCGATACCATATGAGGTTGAAGTGACTTTAGTTGGACAACCAAAATGGCGCCTCACAGGTTACTATGGCAATCCGGACCGTAGCAAACAATGTGAGAGTTGGAACCAATTGAGACTTATTGCTTCTTCATCCCCCTTCCCGTGGGTTTATCTTGGATATTTTAATGACCTTTTATTCCAACATGAAAAGATGGGACAACACGAACATCTGAATTGGCTTCTCAATGGACTCAAGGATACTATAGAAGATTGTAGCCTTGGCGACCTAGGAATGGTGGGCTACAATACACCTGGTTTAAAAGTAGGGGTTCGCCAAGATGGGTGGAGGAAAGACTAGACCGGGCTTTTGCTACTACAACACGGACTGATATCTTTCAAAGTGCCCAGGTTCACAACTTGGGACAATTTTCATTTGATCATGCCCCTATTTTCCTACAACTAGAAGCACCAGTCTTACTCTTACCACATCTAATTCACAGGAAGTTCCATTTTGAAAACCTATGGCTCCGAGAAGACGATTGTAAGGATGTTGTTCAGTCAAGTTGGGATCGGACCGTGGGAGAACCTACCCTTAACCGCATTAAGAGCCCGTTTGGAAGAGATTAAAATCGGATTAAAATTGAAAAACTAACCGTTATTGTTGACTTTTATTAGATAAGTGGGACCCAATAACGATAATATTTTCAATTTTAATCGGTACCAAACGGGCTCTAAATATTGTGGTCATGACCTACTTCGTTGGGGAGGGTCCAGATTGAGACAACTCAACTCCAAGATAAAACAATGCAGACTCGCTATGAAACTTCACAGGAGAACGGATTCTATTGGCATTCGGGATTTGCGCAAAGCCCAATCGGTTACTTTAAAGCTCTTCGCCAGAAAGAACTCTACTGGAAGCAAAGATCTAGAAAGCTTTGGCTGAAAGATGGAGACTCTAACACTAAAAATTCCATTAGGCAACCTCTTCTCGAAAACGGTTGAATGAAATTCAGCACCTCAAGGATCAATATGGAAACTGGTTTTTGGACAGAGTTGCGGTTCATGGAATTATCTTTGAATATTTTCATGATCTTTTCAAATCTTCTACTCAAAGTGATGTTCCAGGTCCGGTGGTTGAGGGGATTAATGTTCTCATATCTGACTCCTATTATGAAATGCTAACAGCCCCGTTTACAGCTCAATAGATTCAAAAAGCCATATTCGACATGCACCCTGATAAGGCTCCGGGACCGGATGGCATGAACCCGACTTTCTATCAAAATGTATGGGAGGTTGTTGGTAAGGATGTAACCTCCTTGTGTTTACATTGCTTGAACACTCACACTTTTCCCACATGTTTCAATGACACATCCATTGTTCTCATTCCAAAAAAAGGCAATCCTGATGTTATGCAAGATTTTAGACCAATATCTCTATGCAATGTTTTGTATAAAATAGTGGCCAAAACAAGATATTATTTAAGAAAACTATAACTAGTCAAGTACATTAATCTTAGTTTTAGTATCTTATACAATTGCATATCACACCAAATTAAATACATACAATTAATAAGGAAATAATTCATAAATAAAATAGTCAAGCACAACACATTGAAATTGGCTATGAAAGATCCTAAACCACCTGAATCATTTCAACTACTTTAATAAGAATGTCTTATTATGATATGTATTTAGGTATAATAAATACAACAATATTAAATAAAAATCATCATTTGTCTATCTTCTAACTCATTTTTCATAAATATTGTGTCCTTTATCTTAACATAATAATTTAAATTTTAAATTTTAAAATTAATAAATATTTTAAATATATAATTATACATATACACACACAATTTTTTTGGCACCCCAACAATGATGATGCCCTGTACGTTTGTTCAACTCACGCACCATTAGAGTCGCATATGCTCTTAATAATAAATATTATAAATTTGAACTTGTAAATTACGAGTCTTATTAGCTTTAGGAGACATTTTTTATTTTATATGTAATGATTAGGTTGGACCTTCCCGTTTGAGTAAATTATGATGTACTTGGTATGCTAATGTAGAAAAAAAAAAAAAACTTTAGAGTGCTCATTATTGTACGAGATGACATTGATGTATAAAATTTCTTGCAATATCTTTTACCTTGGTTGGGCCATATTATTTAAAATTCTTGTTTCTTTTCAAATTTATTTTTAAATACACAGTTTATGAAACTCACAAATTTTATTATTTTTTCAACCACACATTTTATTGACTTTTATCAAAATCTACTAAAAATTTGATATATATATATTTTCCAATAAAAAAGGGGATTAACCTTTTCGTCTATGCAATGGGAAGGGGATTGATTTAATTCAAACACATCGACTTGTATGCTCAATCTCTATATCTAACATAAATCGTTGATGATATTCTCCTCAAAACAAAGTGAAGGGTAGGGGTGGGCAAAACCCAAACCAACCCGAGAAAACCGATCAACCCGACCCAAACCGACCGGGTTGGGTCGGTTTTTTGAAATTTTTGGGCGGGTTGCGGGTTGTGGGTTGGGTAATCGGGTTGGGTTGGGTCGGGTTGCGGGTTAGCAACCCAAACCCGACCCAACCCAACCCAACCCAACCCGACCTAAAAAAAAAATAAAAAAAAAAAAAAAAAAAAAATCAATCCTTAAGATACCAAAATCGACACGGCTATATAATTATATGTACAAAAGAACTCGAATAGAAAAAAATGTTAGCGGATTTAAAAAATGTTAATACAAAAGAACACATATAATCACAAACGCAAAAAATTGACAAAAAATAGAGAACGGCCCAAACTCAAGAAAGTTGATATACAGCTAACAAAAATATGCCCTCTACACGAAAGTTAATTACTTGAATTCCATGACAAAACAAAATATATTAAGAAGATACTAAAATTCACATGAACCGTGTAATTACTCCAGTGAAAAGAATTCGAATAGAGAATATAATTCAGAAATAAAATTTCACGAACCTTAAAAATGAATTCTGTAATCTAATATTGGCACACTGAATTGAAAAAGGAGGAGCGTGAATCGATAAATTTTAATTTTTGATTTTCAAGTCATCACTCGAATCAATTTTCATTCAACAACTATATTTTCAAAGATAATTGCTGTCAAATTGTGGGTGCAATATTGAGCAAACCCGTCTCGTGAATAAATAGTCAAACTCGTCTTTGTGAATAAATTTTTTTGAAAATGAGATAGTATTTTTTTTGTAAAAGTTACTAATGAACATATCATTGGATTGTACTATTTTATTTTTCAAGTTTATTAACATTGGATGGCTAACGGTTATATTAATGTTATTTTACATCAAAAAAATGGATGATTTTAATTTTTGTGTAATAAATTTTTCTCAAACCGACCAACCCAACCCAACCCGACCGACACATAATTGGGTTGGGTTGGGTTGGGTTTCAATATTTACATGGGTTGGGTTGGGTTGAATTTCTAACAAACCGACAATGTTGGGTTGGGTTTGGGTTGGGACAAAAACCGACCCAACCCAACCCACGCCCACCCCTAGACTGAAGGGTAGCGTGTGATGGACAAAAACAGATTTCCTCTGCTCCAATGGTGTGATGCAATTGCAAGGGACGTTAAAGGGGTCCACCGTTGAGGGACCTACTTATTCAACATTGGTAACTTGACAAAGGGTCCCACTTTTCAAGAACCCCACCCCACCCCGACTCATCTATTGTTAGTGTTATCCAAGACAGATACTGAAGATTTTCTGGCTTAATTATTAAGGTTGTAATGGAAAGACAACCTGGCCCTCGCACGTTCCATTCATCCTTCACCTTTGACTAATATCCCCCAATAACTTCCAGATATAGGTTTTAAATCAGACAACTTCAATTATGATTAAGTCCATGTCAGACCGTGTTGTGGAACAGGCTGCCTATATAGTTGAGACTCGACCCTAGTTGAAATGTGTCGTGTCCATGGGATGTAATCTTGAAAATGAAAAGAAGACTTGTAAAATGTTTTACACCTCTATCATCTATAACGGAGTTTCTTCTTTTTTTTTTTCATTATAAAGATTTTATGTAATTCGTCGACTCAAAATCTGTGTGGCTGAGTAGCAAACAAAATTTCAACCACCTTCACATTTACGTACGCATTATCTGCAAGATTGAATAAACCGTCAAGGTGCAAAAGCCATCGTGAGTGATCATCCGAACTCCGATGATTAAGTCAACTGTCGGAAGGTGATAGAATAATTACAAGAGATGCATGAGAAGATAGTTTAGAGTACATAACAGACTCACCTTATATATGGAGGAAAATCAGGCCCAAGTCTAAGTTTAAGAAGAGGTTGCTTGATTTGATCGATCAAATCCAATCGATATCATGTAATACAATTTATAGATATATCATAACATTCCTAGCTTGTACGAGATTTGACTTGAATTTCTCATAGAAACATGAAGCCTAACATAAATGTTATCAATCTAAGGTTTGAACGTCTGACCATTTATTAATATCCACCCATTGTTCATTAATTTCTTGCTCAACTCCCCTTCTTTACACTTGAATGCCCAACCTGTCCACCTTTTCTTTTTTTCCTTTGACAACTTTCATTGAATTGGGAGACTAGCCCTAAAAAGGTGGGCAATTTTCATAATCATATGTCTTACTACTTTGGGATTTATGTTGAAAGCAACCTTGGGATGATGGTCATAAATATTTTCTACTTTGCTGTAAATACTTTCTCATGCTTTTTTTCTCGATAAATGCTCTCAATTTTCCTTTTTGGAGTAAGAGAATTGAAATCCTCTCCCATCAAAAAAAAAAAGAAAAATTATCGAGCTCTTACCGTTTTAGCGTTATCTACGATCTTGAATTAGGTCTAACATCATATTATCTTTGAATTTTTTAATTTCTCTAAGAATTGGTTGAAACTTTATCTAGGAGTTGGTCATCATCCACATATAGGAGTTGGATCTTAATAATTTACCCACTTTTATGGCCTAGTAATTGATACCCACACCAATAGAAGTCAATATGCTAGTGAATAGTAAATTGATATAAGCCTTGTTTGGTTCTTATTAATTTCAAAATACATTTTCCCTCTCTTATTTTTAACCACACATTCTTCAATAAAAATAACGTGTAAATCCAAATTTCTTCTTCTTTTTTAACCACACATTTTCCATCAAAATATTATTTCAAAATACATTTTGGACAAAAAAAAATGAAGCTCAAACATACTCACAATATCAAGTCATTATAAGTTCTAGAAATTTTAAACAAGAACAAATCTATGTCTAATTCAGTTAAAAAAAATTGAATAAAATTAATAATTAATAATTAATCTTAATCACATATTTTATGAGATGCACAACTTTTTTATCACACATTTTATTAATTTTTATCAAAATTTACTAAAAGCCTGATTTTTATTTAAATTAAATAGGGAAACATGTTTGGACTCATTTTTTCAAAACTTATTTTCAATTACTATATTCTTAAAAAAAAATCAGTATTTCAAAATACATTTTCCCTCAAAATTTATTAGAGTCCGAACACTGCAAAGCAACCAACATTATTTTAGATGCAGGAGTGGAATACAATAAGACCATAAATGCCTTTAAAAAAAATGGGACTCAAACATACTCATAATATCAAGTCATAATAAGTTCTAGAAATTTTAAACAAGAACAAATCTATGTCTAATTCAGTTAAAAAAATGGAATAAAATTAATAATTAATAATTAATTTTAATCACATATTTTATGAGATGCACAACTTTTTTATCACATATTTTATCAACTTTTATCAAAATTTACTAAAAGTTTGATTTTAGGGCCTGTTCGGCGTGACTTAAAAGTAAATTAAAATTGAAAATATAGCCGTTATTGGATTCCACTCGTCTAATAAAAGTCAACAATAACGACTAATTTTTCAATTTTAATTCGATTTTAATCTCTACCGAACACACCTTTATTCAAAGTAAATAGGGAAACCTGTTTGGACTCATTTTTTCAAAACTTATTTTCAATTACTATATTATTAAAAAATCAGTATTTCAAAATACATTTTCGCTCAAAATTTATTAGAGTCCAAACAGTGCAAAGCAACCAACATTATTTTAGATGCAGGAGTGGAATACAATAAGACCATAAATGCCTTTAAAAAAAATGAAAAAAAAAAAGAGACTAACCTAAATACCTAATCATTTAGGTAGAATCAACCTTAAACAGTAATAAACAATCAGGGCCATTAAATTCCCACTGATGTAAACATGAGTTAGATTTAAGCATGAAAATGGACCCCTCCTTTGACCAAAAGTCTCATCCCCAACCGCCATGGTTAAATCCCAGGGCTACCAAGGTAATAAATACACGTGCGGGGATAGAAGAAAGGAAAAACCTACAGCCTCTGTCCCTCTCATCCCTTAACAAATCGAAAGAGAATTTGCAGTCTTTCTTTGTTTTCTTATATATAAATATTATATACACACACAGCAAAACTGGGGAAAAAGGATTTAACATGCCTGGGAGTTTAGAGCCATTGGATGTTGGTTTACAGATCCCTTATCACTTCCGGTGCCCGATTTCTTTGGAGTTGATGAGTGATCCGGTGACTGTTTGCACCGGTCAGACTTACGACCGTTCCAGCATAGAGTCGTGGGTGGCCACTGGGAATATTACGTGCCCGGTTACCCGCTCGCCTCTTTTAGATTTTAGTCTTATTCCAAATCACACTCTCAGACGGCTTATTCAGGATTGGTGTGTTGCGAACCGGTCATTCGGAGTGGAGCGGATTCCAACTCCGAAACAACCCGCTGACCCGTGTGTGGTCCGGATGTTATTGAATCAGGGTTCATCTGAATCGGTTGCTTTCAATTTGAGACTCATTGCTTTGAGGAAACTAAGAGCTCTAGCTCGTGACTCGGATAAGAATCGCGCTGTGATTGTTGCGAATAATGCACGTGAGGTTCTTCTTTCCATTGTGTTCTCAGATGTTAGTTCCAACTCTTCCGAGTTGAATCACGAAGCGCTTGCTATTTTGTCTATGATTTCACTCTCTGAGGCAGAGTGCTTGTACGTGGCTACCGTTTCGGATCGAGTTGGATACCTGGTGAATTTACTATTCCATTCAAACATTGATATCCGAGTAAACTCGGCTGCGTTGATAGAGATTGTTGCGGCCGGAATAAGATCCGCGGAGCTCAGAGCACAAATCAGCAATGTTGATGGAATATTCGAAGGTACTGTTGGAATTTTGAATTGTCCTCTGGCAAATGCGAGGGCTTTGAAAATCAGTATCAGGGCCTTGTTCGCTTTGTGCCTTGTGAAGCAACATCGTAACAAGGCTGTCACCGCCGGATCGGTGCCGGCGCTGATTGATAGGCTGCTGGAGTTCGAAAAATGTGACGCAGAGAGGGCACTAGCGACAGTGGAACTACTCTGCCGTATATCATCAGGCTGCGCATCCTTCGCTGCCCACGCGTTAACAGTGCCACTCCTAGTAAGAATCATTCTGAAAATCTCCGACCGTGCAACGGAATATGCTGCTGGTGCCCTTCTTTCTATATGCTCGGCATCCGAGCAGGCTCAGCGAGAGGCGGTGTCTGCCGGCGTGTTAACTCAGCTTCTACTACTTGTTCAAAGCGATTGCACAGAGAGAGCAAAACGAAAAGCCCAAATGCTACTGAAATTGCTTCGTAACTCATGGCCGGAGGAATCAATTGCAAACTCCGATGATTTTGCTTGCGCAGACGACGTCGTACCGTTCTGATTGTTTTGTTTCTCAAATCCAGGTTATCTCGTCCAGGTAAAACAGGGAAAACCGTTAAGGAAGGAATAGTACATACGGACAACTTTGCTTATGCATGTATTTTTGTACGAAAGATTTTTTGTTGAAAGAAAAAGGGAAATTTCAATATCAATTTATTCTTGCTTTTTCAAGATTGCATCCGTTTGGATTTTATTCTTTACTGAAAGGTTATTTTTCGAAGTCAAATGTTAATATTAACCACATATTTGTAGAATTTACAAGTATTACTTACGTACTTATCAATTATTTCTTGAAATGTAAAATTTTAGTTGAGAAATGAAACATACTAATTGGATTTTCAATAGAGAAACCTCGATGGATTGCTCAATTGATCAGATATTAGGTTTGCTCTCCAATGATTACCAGTCTGAATCTTTTCAGGGCCATTGAGATGAGTACCCCGATCATAAATTTCAGGATCTTGTGGGATTTGTCAATGTGCGCGTAAGCTGATCCGGACATCCACGGTTACCAAAAAAAAAAAAAAAAATTCAATAGAGCAATTTTTTTAAACCATGTTTTTTAAATCTTAATTTCATTAGAATTAACTTCTTTTTTAATGTTAAAAAAAAAAGTCATGTGATCACATCATAATTAGTTAACATATTGGTTACAAATTAACACACAAGCTCATAGATCACATTTATATAATGTAACATATCATAGACAAATTAATAGGTCACACAGTGGTAAATGTTAAAAAAGTCACATTCTACACTATAACAAACTAATATGTCACTTATAGATTATGTCACAATCAGACATCATACTAAATTACAATTACCCAATTTATAAGTCACGATAATTTATCAGAATAGGTTACAGTCACATACCACGCAATTTTTAAAAGTGTTTTACATGTTTACTAATTTAGAAATTATATTCTTAAACTATTTTAGTTATGAAAATTCTCATTTTCAATATACATCTTTTAATGCATCGAGTCCTCGTGACCAATCCTTTAATGGATGCTTATTATTTGTTCTAGTCTAAAGTTCTCTCGCTCTTTGTTTGTTTTTATTTTTTGACACTTTGAGCCGTAAGTTTATGGATCAAAACACATGAATGATCTTTCACGATTTTCATGGTGGTGGTCCTGCAAAGATAGGCAAGCTGCCAAGAACCATGAGCACCACCACATATAGATTAATTGATGATCAATTTCGTTTGACCATTGACGGTCCATAATAATGGTCCGTGTGCATACAAAAGGGTCCATTAGGAATAATGGCGTATTATCAACAATTGTGGGGTATCCTAAATTGAAGGTGAGAGGAGAGTGTGTGATACTCAATGCGAATAGAATTATACCATGGAATTGGAATCTCACACGGGCTTTAGATTTTCCCTTTTCTTGCTCCACACAATGCACAATGCTTTAAAACCCCAAAAAATAACCTTTAATGCATGTTTATTGAGCAATATTTCACATGATATTTTTAAACTTTTTAGTATATTATATTTTCAAAAAGAGAAAAAAAGAGGGGGGGGGGGGGGGGGCGATAATGCATAAGTCAAACGTTTACTATACCACATTTTATTTTTAAAGAAATTTAAAAGTTCAAAACTCAAGTAGTAATTAATAAATATTATATATAAAATACATTATAATAAACATACATCCTAAAATAACGTTTTTATTTTCCATTCTGAATGGAGCTCTCCAAAACAATAAATTGTGAAGATCGAGCAAAATAGAAAAGCCACAGAGACCTTTCCAGAATAAATAATATCACATGACCATCGTCGAAATCTCATTAATCGGAAATCATCAAATTATTGAGATCACAATTTGGAAGCTATCAGAAGATCAAACAAAGATAGAATCTACAGAGAACTTATCGGAGCAAATAATTTCAATTCTTACTGCCAAAATCTGGTTAATTGAACCCGTCGGACGATTGAGATCATAAATTGAGAGTTGTTGACGCCGTGTATCAGAAGATCAAACAGAGAGAATCTATAGAGAACTCGTTGAAGCAAATAACTTCGATACTTACCATTGAAATCTGGTTAATTGAGACTCGTCGAACGATTGAGGTCACAAATTGGACCTGTAGAGTGTGTATCGTAGTTTTTGAAGCTACAGTCACAATCGAGGTCGGAGAAATTAATGGCATATGACAAATTCTCTTAAATCTATTACCTGTGATCTATGCACTATAACACGTGATCGTAAACTCTTACATGTGATATTGGTTCAATGGCTAGTGACTAGATCTCTTGTAATTGTAACATATGAACAAATATGACTTGTGACATGTGAATTGTTATCTGTGACCTCTAACATATGAATTGTGACTCATGAACTTGAATTTTTAACATGTTATCATTGCACAAAGACAAGTAACACCATTTGTGCCCAATTAATTTTGATCTGTGGCCAATTAATATTGATCTTTTATCTATACAATATGACTTATGGAGTATGACATGTGACATGTAGACATGATATGTGATCAATTCTATTTGATTTGTGACATGTGAACATGTATCCGTGACCAATGCATAATGACCTGTAACCTAGTACATATTACATGTGACCTATCACCACCATTGGCACCACTAGCAAATATCAACACAGCATTTGACATACACTCTAAGAACATGTGACCACCACAAAACCATCCCAAAACACTGGCCATGTGGCATATCTGAAAATCACCTCAAAAAGCACCATAAAATCGCAGCAATCTAAATACCACCGATGTGCAGCACTTAGATCGCCGCGCGTGCTCACTAACGAGTACTTTCATTAATCATACCCATTAATGCTCAGTCGTTTCTTACCTTCATTTTTTCTTGTGATTATCTAAACACTTGCGTAAATCCACTCATCAATCTCCCATTCACCACCCCCATTTAATCATACTTTCTCTTCCCCAAATCCACTGAGCTTAGAGATTCACAGGTTTTTCCTCAATTACCTAATTTCTTGCAGGTGAGTTTAATATATTTAGTGCCCGGGTAGTATTTGAAAATGGAGATTAGCAGTAGAGAGAGAATGGAGAAGAAAATGAAAATGCGTTTGAAGAGAAATGGGGTGGGGTTAGGGCAGGGTGGGTAGATTAATTTATTTTTATAATATTAATTTAGTTGAGCCCGAGCTATTTTAAACGCTTTGAGAAACTTCCAATCAAATCAAACCAAATTAAATTAGTTTTGGGGTACTTACCCAAATACCCTATATTTTGGAACAGTTTTGAAAAAAATATATGATAAACTTGAATTAAGTGGTAATTAAGTAAAATTTAACGTACAAAATATGCTCAAACATAAAACATTATGGCGTCAACGTAAACAAGCCTCCAAATTAAAAAAAAAAAAAATAAGGGAAAAATTGGAAGTAGAAATAGGAAATCATCCTCAAATTCATTTATTATTCAAAACTTTGGAAAAAGATCAAGGTTATTTTAATATTGAAAGCTTTGGAAAAAAATCGAGAAACAAAATTACAGGTTTTTTTTTTTTAATTTTTGACTCCTTGTTCAATTAGTTCCCCAATTTTGTCATTTTAAGATTGTTTAGTATTCTCTTTGCATAGATTATGAAAGTAACAAATGTAATTATCAATTTTCAGCTAAATAATCTCTCGCTTACGAATTCTAATATCATAGTTCATTGTATATCTCACTTTTATTTGGATTTCATGATTAAGTTCAGTTTAAACCTTATAGTGTAAATAATTAACATTTATAAAGTTTCTTTTTAATGATTTTGTTATTGTGTTTGGTAACATGCTTGAAAATGACATTATTGAGTTTCAAAGGAAATGGATTGTGTCAATACATATGAAAAAATAGCTTTGAATAAGGTAAATCATTAATGTATGTGAGGTGTTTGACAAAAGGAGTGTGAATTCGGTCACTTTTATATGAAAAAATGACATTCTGTCACTTCGCTAAAAAAAAGCCACACTATATCCTTGCAGTAATTAACTAGATGCATACGTGTGTATTTTTTAAAATGTGAACATACCAATTCAAGCCATATTTTATGGTAATACATATGAAAAAGAAAACTTCGAATCATTTAAATCATTGATGCGTGCAAGATGTTTGACAAAAGGAGAATGTAAATTTTGTCACTTTCTATATAAAAAAAATGTCATACTATATCCTTGGAGCAATTAACTATACGCATACATGTGTATTTTTTGAAAATTTGAACATACCAATTCAAGCCTTATTTTATGGTAATATATATGAAAACGAAAACTTTGAGTCAATTAAATCATTGATGCATGTAAGATGTTTGACACAAGAAGAATGTGAATTCAGTCAATTTTCTATGAAAAAGTGACATTATGTCTGTAGCGATCAAGAATTTTAAATTTATATTAAATTATTTTTCTCGAAAAACGTGTCGCTAAAATTTACACCCTAACGTTAAAGCGAAAACGTGTTCGTCTAGCCGTTATAAACGAATTTAAATTATTTCAAATCGAATTCATTTCCGAATAATTTTGAAGTAACGATTTCTTATTATTTTGTTCTCAAATCCAAATTTTAGTAAATTAAGAGAGAGAGAGAGAGAGAGAGAGAGAGAGAGAGTGTGTGTGTGTGTGTGTGTGTGTGTGTGTGTGCGCGCGCGCGCGCGCGCGCGTGTGCGTGTATCCTACAAATATTTAGAGTCCAATATTTATAGTCCAATTAAATAAGTCCAAAAATTTAAATTATATTCTTTTAGCCCAAATTCATTAGGTCCAATTAGAAAGTCCCTAAAGTCCAACTTCTCAACCCAATTACTTACCTAAAAATTCGTGCCCTAATTCTCTACTATTCATACACCCTCATTTCCCTCCCATCATCACCATCCTAGCATCCATTTTGGTAAGATTCCTTCTTTCCCTCAATTCAACCTATTGGAAATCACGAGTGATGCTAGAATCCCCATTTATAGCATCATCAACATGAAGATTCCACAAATACATACACATGCTGCAGCCAACACAAGCTGCAATCATCCATTTCCACAGTTCAGGCACCATTTCCATTCATCAAGCTTCTACAACCACAGATTGTAAGTCCTACAAACTCCAGCCACCATTCGAACAAACAGGCAAAACGGAACTCGGGACGCTACAGCTTGGTATCAGAGCTGATCTGCGTTTCAGTAGACTGACAAATTTTCAAAAAGAGAAAATCTTCAAATAGATTTTTTTATTATTTAATTATTTTTAATGAAAGTCGCCACTGCCATCATTCGATCAACCGACTCCGAAGATAAAAGAAGTTTATGAAGTTTAACGTTATTTTATTTCGGATACCTGTTTTACAATTTACGAGACTTAGAAGAAGAGAAAGAAAGTGTATCCGAATTAGAAAGAAAGAAAGAAAGACGAGTTTGAGCATAATTTGAAGAGTTTTTAAGTTATTTTATTTACGTCATCGTAATTTTAACTAAGAGAGATGAATAATCCCGCATAATTGGACTTCGCATAATTGGTTTAGGACATGACACTCATTCGTAGAAATATATCAAGTGACGCAGAACAAGCCATTAGAAACTACAACCATTTCAGGCCAAGACTCGATTGGACAATTGTCCAACACGTAGAGCAACTAAACATTGTACGTGATCGAGCCATACAAAATGGCTATGTGACTAATAATCACCGGCCGATCTATCACTTACTCTCGAATTTTTGGGACGACCATGCGGAAGTAGCTCGTAGCATATACATTGATGTCCTTGTATCACCTAATGTGGAGATGGAGTACAACACTTTCTGCGCGAGATTCATAGAATATTGGCCCATGTACTTTGACAACCGCTTTGGGGTTGCACCTGAATGGGAGCCAGAACATAAGCCAATGCTCGAGCCCGAACTTGGGTAAGAAGATGGATTAGAACCCTAGGAGGAACCTGAAGAAGACCCCGAAGAAGAACCCGATGAGGAACCGGAAGAAGACCCGAAAGAAGACCCGGAAAAAGAACCAGAGGAAGATGCTAATCCAGCGCTCGGAGAATTCTCAGACGTCGAATCATATATAACCGAAGGAGAATAGAGAGATAGGATCTAGAGTAAGTTCGACATTTTACTGTATCAAAAAAAATGTTCAACATACATGCCTTCCTACTTATGTACCATAATTAAGAGAAGTTGAGTTATAAATGAAATGATGTTTAGTTTCCAATTTCCAATCGATACAAAGACACAGACCAGAAAAGAGAAGGGAAAGCAAGAGTATTTGCTATGGAGGCAGTCGAGGATTCTGATATGATAACAACTATACTATCTATTTCTGGTATTCATGTATATGTTCTGATAAACTCAGAAGCCACATATTCATTTATATCCGATGAATGTTTAGAAAGACTGAACCTAATAGGAGAATAGACTGGTAGTACCCTCGAGGTTAGTTTGCCGTCAGGAGGAACTATTGATACTTATAGTATAGTCAAAGTGGTACAAATAGATTTTGATGGTCAAGTTTTAGAGGTAGACATGAATATTATTCGAATGAAAGACTTCGATATTGTTCTGAGTATGGATTGGCTTAGCTCCAATCATACCGCAATCATGTGCCACGAGAAAGAAGTTATTTTTTGCAAGGATGGTGAAGAAGTATTCAAGTTTTATGGGACGAGGATCAAGTCACTTCCTCGTCTTATCTCCGCTTTACAAGCCGAGAAGTTTTTAGCCAAGGACAATTGTCAGGGCTATTTGGTTCGTTTCCAAGACAAACTCGAAGAAGAGATTATTCTGGACTCAGTGCCAGTAGTATGTGCGTATGGTAATGTCTTTCCAGATGATCTAACCGGTACTCCGCCGGATAGACAAGTGGAATTTTCCATTGACTTGGTACCCGGAGCTGCTCATGTTTCTAAAGCTCTGTACCGTATGGCGCTGAAGGAGTTGCAAGAACTTAATGTGCAATTGGAAGAATTGCTAGAGAAGGGTTTCATCAGACCAAGTGTATCTACATGGGGATCACCTGTTCTGTTTGTAAAGACAAAGGATGAAAGCATGAGGATGTGCATTGACTATCGAGAACTTAACAAGTTGACGATAAAGAATAAGTATCATATCCCTTGGATCGAGGACTTATTAGATCACTTGAAAGGTACAATTATTTTCTCCAAGATCGACTTGAGATCTGGTTACCATCAGCTAAAGGTTTCGCCAGCTGACGTACCAAAGATAGCGTTCAGGACACAATATGGGCATTACGAGTTCGTAGTGATGCATTTCGGACTCACGAACACACCTATGATATTTATGGACTTGATGAACAGAGTCTTCCATCGGCATCTTGATAAATTCGTTATTGTTTTTATCGATGACATACTGATCTACTCCAGAGATTCGGCACAGCATGAAGAACATTTGAGGATTGTATTGGAAATGCTGAGAGCAGAAAAGTTGTACGCCAAATTCAAGAAATGTGAATTTTAGCTTGAGAGAGTAGGTTTCTTGGGTCACATTGTTACAACCAAAAGCATCGAAGTTGATCCTTCTAAAGTGAAAACTGTAACGAATTGGCCGATACCTTCAAATGTTGGAAATGTGAGAAGTTTTCTTGGATTAGCCGGATACTATCGGCAATTTATAGAGGGTTTATCTAAAATAGTAGGTCCTATGACTTAGTTGACTAGGAAAGGAGTTAAGTTTCTGTGGACCAAACAGTGTGAACAAAGCTTCCAGGAACTTAAGAAAAGACTTGTCTCGGCACCAGTGCTGACTATATCAGATGGGTCTGATGGTTTCGTTATTTACAGCGATGCATCCAAACATGGCTTAGATTGTGTATTGATGTAGAATGACAAAGATAGTCTATGCTTCAAGACAATTGAAGTCACATGAGAAGAATTACCCGACACACGACCTAGAGCTCGCAGCTGTTGTGCACGCTCTTAAGATTTGTCGACGCTATCTGTATGGTAGTAAATGTGAGATTTACACCGATCACAAGAGTCTCAAGTATTTCTTCACTCAGAGGAATTGAACATGAGACAACGTCGATGGCTAGAGTTGGTAAAAGGTTATGACTGTACCATTCTTTACCACCCGGGTAAAGCAAATAAGGTTACAGACACTTTGAGCAGAAAGAATGTTGGACAGTTATCAGCTCTGGGAACAACGCAAGATCAATTGATTCGAGATTTTCAGAATTTAAGAATTAAAGTGCAAGCCCCATCAGTCCAAGGACCTATTAGATTGGCAAATCTGACTGTTAAACCAGATTTGAGAGGTCGGATTGTGACGGCTCAAGCCGGAGATAAATTCTTAGAAAAGATCAGATCCGAAGTTGGGGCTGGCAAGAGAATATGTTTTGAGATTGCCTCTGATAAAACACTTATGTTCAGATGACGTCTCTGTGTGCCAAAGGATAAGCATATAAAAAATGAGATTTTGACAGAAGCTCATTCAGCACCATATGCATGCCACCTAGGAGGGACAAAGATGTATCGTGAATTGCGCAATACCTTTTGATGGAGAAACATGAAGGATTGCATTGCAAAGTTTGTCTCTCGATCCATGACGTGTCAGCAAGTTAATGCTAAACACCAGAGACCATCAGGGTTGTAAAATCCCTTGGATATACCAGAATGGAAATGGGAGAAAATTTTCATGGATTTCGTGACAGGGTTACCGAAATCGGTGAAAGGACATGACGCTATTTGGGTTATTGTAGACCGACTTACGAAGTCAACTCATTTCCTACCTATCAGAATGACTTTCAATGTGGACCAGTTAGCCAAATTGTATGTTAGAGAGATTGTTTGACTTCATGGAGTACCAACTTCCATTGTCTCGGATAGAGATCCGAGATTTATTTCGAGACTTTGGAAGAGTTTACATGTTGCTATGGGTACTAAATTAAATTTTAGTACTGATTACCATCCCCAGACCGATGGACAGTCTGAATGCACTATTCAGACACTAGAGGATATGCTTAGAGCCTGTGTACTAGACTTAAGTGGTAATTGGGAGACTCATTTTCCATTAGTAGAGTTTGCCTACAATAATAGTTTCCAGGCTACTATTGGTATGGCACCATATGAGGCACTTTATGGAAGACGTTGTCGATCACCAGTCTATTGGGATGAAGTATGCGAGAGAAGAATTTTGGGTCTAGAATTGATTGAGAAGACAATTGAGGCTATTGAGAAGATCAGACTACGGATCAAAGTCGCACAAGACAGACAGAAAAGCTATGTCGATCGAAGGAGAAAAGACTTGGAGTTTGAGATTGGAGAGAAAGTATTCTTGAAGGTAGTTCCTATGAAAGGAACTATCCGTTTTTGCAAGAGAGAGAAGTTAAGATCTCGTTTTATCGGACCATTCGAGATATTAGATAAAGTAGGTAATGTGACTTATCATTTGGCGTTGCTACCCGAATCATCGGCCGTACACAACGTTTTTCACGTTTCCTTATTGAGAAAATATATCCACGACCCAAGTTACGTGGTAAATTTCCAGACTATTTCGATTTAGAGGAATATGTCCTATGAGGAGGCACCTATGTGTATTATTGATAGAAAAATTCATGTCTTAAAAAACAAAGAGATTCATTTAGTCAAAGTCCAATGGGGTAGACAGGATAGTGATGAAGCTACCTGGGAGAAAGAAGAAGAGATTCTGGCTAAGTATCCAGATATTCTAGATCAAGTAAGTTTAAATTTCGAGGACGAAATTATTTTAAGGGGGTAAAGTTGTAGCGACCAAGAATTTTAAATTTATATTAAATTATTTTTCTCAAAAAACGTGTCGCTAAAATTTACACCCTAACGTTAAAGCGAAAACGTGTTTGTCTAGCCGTTATAAACGAATTTAAATTATTTCAAATCAAATTCATTTCCGAATAATTTTGAAGTATATATATATATATATATATATATATATATATATATATATATATATATATATATATAGTCCAACTTCTCAGTCCAATTACTTACCTAGAAATTCGTGCCCTAATTTTCTACTATTCATATACCCTCATTTCCCTACTATCATCACCATCGTAGCATCCATTTCGGTAAGATTCTCTCTCTCCCTCAATTCAACCTACTGGAAATCACGAGTGATGCTAGAATCCCCATTTCTAGCATCATCAACATGATGATTCCACAAATGCAAACATACACAGGCTGCAGCCATCCATTTCCACAATTCAGGCACCATTTCCATTCATCAAGCTTCAAGAAGTCCCACAAACTCCAGCCACCATTCGAACAAACAGGCAAAACGGAACTCAGGGCGCTACAATGTTACTTTTTAAAAAAAAAGTCACAGTATCGATTGGAATAATTGACTAGATACATACATGTGCATTTTGAAAGTTTGAATGTACAAATTCAAGCCTTGTTTAATATGTATGAAAAATAAAACTTTGAATCAATTACATCTATGCATGCAATGTGTCTTCATTTGTTATAGATGCAAATATAAAAAAGATAATGAATATACAAGTGAGAAAATGACTAGAATTGTTGTACCAATGAATTACACGTACAACAATCTTGAGTGCATGATATTTTTGTGATGAAACTAAGTGCATCAACACAAAGAATAAAAATACAATATAGAGTGAAGAAAAACCTACATTTGATGGAGATTTTTGATGATATTTCTCTAACATTTTATTTGGAACTCAAGAGGAAGGATAAAGATCTTGCAAACTTTCCATTGTGCGTGGATGTGACAACGGTATCAAAAAGTCATGAAACTAAATATGTTAATAATTTACAATATTTGGAGTCTGTTGATTTCGAAAAAAATGATATGATGCAACTGTAGTTTTGTGAAACTATAACTGATAATTATGTGACATCAATTTAGAAATTATCTAGTATGGAAGAAATTGTTGTTGATGTATATAATAGTATATCGGGAGTTGAAGAACGATCAATGAAGGAGGAAGTGATATAATTTCAGTAGTCACTATGGATGGAATTTCAAAAGATAAAGTGTTCAGAAACAATATATTGGTTAAGAAAAGTATTTCGATATATGCGATACACAATAACTTTTAATTCATAGTAAGTAAGTCGGACAAGAAAGAATATGTGTTGAAGTGTATTGATGATAGATGTAAATGGACTTTTAGATATGCTCAAGGTAAGGTATATTAAAAATGATCATATGTGTTCTAATAACATCATTTTAGAAGATCATCGTCAAGCAACCAACTCAATAGTAAGAGAATTCATCATGTACAAATATATCTCAACAAAAACAATATACACTCCTGCATACATTATGAGTGACATGATGAATACATATGGAATGTTGCTGAGTTATGAGAAAGCTTGGAGATCTAATGAGAAAGCATTAAGATTGGTGAGAGGAAATGTCACGGATTCATATGAAAAGCTTCCGGAATACTTGTACATGATAGAATAACAAATCCCGGATCAGTTACAAAAATTGAGACATATGAGGACAAAAATTCAAGTAAATTTTCATGGCATTAGGAGCATCTATTCAAGGATGGAAGTTTTATAGACCAGTTATAGTAATAGATGCTACATTCTTAAAAGACAAATGTGGCGGAACACTTTTCATTGCATGTACGCAAGATGCCAACAACAATATTTTATATTAACATTTGGAATTGTTGATTTAGAAGCTAATGATTCATGTGAATGATTCTTAATTATGTTAAAAGAAGCTTATGGTGAGGGAGAAGGATTATGTATAATTTCAAATGGACATGCAAGCCTAAAAAATGCAATTTCCAAAATGTATGAAAATGTAATGCATGGTCTATATTCCTACACTTGTTAAAGAACTTAAAGTCATCTTTTGGTGGGAAGAAAAATGGAAAGAATATTACAGAACATTTCAATAGGACTGTAAGAGCATATTCTAAGAATAATTTTGAATTCTATATGAAACAATTTGAGGAAATCAATATGAGGATCTGATCACATTTGGTATGTTATCATTGTTAACTTCTATAATAACTGATATCACATTTTAAACAAAGAGTAACAAAATGTCGTTTTTTGTTAAAAGCAACATGATGTCAGTTTTTATTTAAAAAGTTTGTAAGTGTTGATAAAACAAAAGGTCACTTTCTGTCACTTTTTTGTTAAAAGTGAGTTTAAAAAGTGACAATCTGTCATTTTTTCTGTTTTCGGTTAAATAAATATTAATATTTTAAATCTTCTTTTTATAGAAAGATATCGGTTATGAGAAATAGTCAATGACTTATATGATAAATAACAGAGTTTCTACAATGACTTCAAATATAGTTGAGTCAGTAAATTCGGTAATAAAAGCAATCATAGAGCATTTATCGAAATAGTTAAAATACTTGTTATACCAATGATTTTGAAGCATATAAATAATGTATGGGTAAACTTCATAACACTTGCCATCAAACAAGAGAGAAAATTGAGAGAAGTTTGTGGAGTCAAAGGAAATAAAGGTAAAAAGTTATAAACTTGTTGTTTTGTTGTTATTGTATGTCGGGATTTCTATTATAACATGATTTGCAACCTATATGCATATTAATTTTCACTTTAAATATTCATTTAATATAAAATAGTGACAAATTTATTGATAGAGTATTTTGTTGTATTATTCACACAGGTATCAACTTCAAATTCGATATTGTACCAAGTTAATGATGGTTGTGCCCCATATTTGTTGAATATGGAAGAAAGAACATGCACATGCAACCAATTATAAGTGTGCACACACACTTGTGGTTATTGCAAAAATAAAGGGAGATTTATATTCATATTGTTTGGTATATTATAATATGTATATTCAAACCTATAGTGTAGCAATTTTTTCACTTGGAGATCATAATGACAGGAATGTACCGAATGAGATAAAAACAAGATAGTCTTGGCTCCTAATCTAAAAAGAAAATCCGGAAGACCTAAAGAAAAAAAGATACCATCAAAATGAGAGAAAATCCAAAATACAAAATGTGGAAGATGTGAAAATAATGGCTACAATCGTAAATCATGTTCAAATTCAACAAATGTGGAAAAGAAACCACCAAAGAAGCGGAAGCTGAAAGACATACGAAACCAGATTATTTGATATTTTTTGTTTTAGAATGTTTTCTATTCAAATATTCTAAGCAAAATGTCAATTCTGAAGTTTATTATGTATGTGACTTTGTTAAAAAAAGTGACAATGAATTTTGATGGAGATGAATTTCTAAAAAAATGGTTTGTTATGTGTATGCTTATGTGATAATGGATATCATACTTCATTGACATTGGATCCCCAGTTAGAAGTATTGTTACTTAATAAATTGATTGGGTTCCAACATCCTCCACTCAGCCTTTTCAGCATGAATACAAAATATCAAACTACCACAACCAATGACATGTTAAAAGTTACAAACATGTTATAGTTAGGTAACATATTGCAATTCTTGAACACTAGTACTAATATTGATCAATTACATCAACAATATCCCTACTCCATTGATATTGTAAAGAAAACATGTTCAAAACTTTACAAAACACATCTTTAGAAAATCATTCTTAATAACATATAATGACACTTCTTTGGATAACTGGTTATGTCACGCCTTGCTAAGCCAGATGATATAGTGTACTTAGACCTTGGAGTAGTAGGATATGTTCAACCTCGATAATGCCAAGTGATATGCAAGCGACCAGTAAGTTAAAAAAGATGATAATGTCACTTTTTTAATTGTAATTTTTTGTTCTAAAAGCTGCTAGCATGTTAGAAGCTACAAACATGTTATACTTAGATACTAGTACTAATATTGATCAACGCTGATCCATTGATATTGTAAAGAAAACATGTCCAAAACTTCAAAAATTAACAAGTGAAGTTGTCCTGCCACTATTAACATTATCACTTTTTTGTCAAATCAGCCATAACATTATCACTTTAGTTGAATTACCGTGGTTTGTAATAAAAAAAGCAGTAAATAACACAAAATTTGGTGCTAGAGAAACCCAATTGGGTAAAAACTCCGGGGTCAAGCCAGTTACCTCCACTATAGACAATGTATGTTACATTTCAATTTCAAATTAGTTCCACTAGTTGTCGTAAACCCTGTAACTCCAAGATCTATTGCTCATTCTAGCTTTGAGATCTACTACCGTAGATACTGTCAAGTTAACCCACTAGGCCTCCCGATCTACCTTATGTAGCTCCCAAGTTCTGTTGTACTTACAGACTCACAATCTTCTCCCAAGATATGTTGTAGTAGTCTCACGATCTTCTACACACGTCTCTTCCAAGTGGATACTCATGACTCACCTATTTCCTATTCTTCTTCCCTTGCTTGTAGTCCAACCTCTCTCAACCTCCAGAAACTTCTGAAGTTCAATTGAAAAAGTACCTTCTTATGACCAATAAGAAGTAGGCGATGTTTCGATTTAAGGAGTTGATGGTTTTCCCAACAGGTGGTTGTATGATCTCAAGAATCAAAGGATAGAATCAATGTAAGAATATTTTGGATCTTCAAAGGATGATAGGAAGAAGTAATATAATGAACAACCATACCAAAATTCGTCCAATGACTTAGGTATTTATAGGAGAGTGAAATTTGATTGAATGGACCCGAAAAATCTATTTAAAATAGCAAATTAGGATTTTTCGAAACAACCGTCGCTCAAGTGAAACCTTGGCGACAGGCAAGCGACGACATATTGCTCGAGCGAGAGCTGGGTGACAAGCGAGCGACAACCATTCTCTTTTAGTCGCTCGAGCAGTGTCCAAGCGATAGGCCAGCGATAATGCAACGCTGTGTTTCTCTTCTTTTCATGCTCGAACCTAGACCTCAAAATCAAATTTATAGAAATTGCACCCTATGTCCTTGAATTTTACAACACATTATAAATTGGTCATTTTGTTCACAGAATCGTCAACACTAAAAACCTAACACATTTTATGTACATCCACAAAATATTCTAACAACTAAATCAGTCATTACATAACAAAACATGTCCGCTTCTTCAAAATCACCTTCTTTTTTTACATCAACATATTACTAATCAGTCTTTTTTAACACACATTCATTATCTGTATCATAATCTTCGTCTTGCTTTTTCTTTTCATAAGCATATAATTGAGCTACTGTTTCTTCTAATATGTGGAATGTTAAATATTTTTGGCATTTCATTTAACTTTTCGTTAATGAAGTACCGGGCACAGTTAATTACATACATTCAACAGTCTCCACTGCATGCAAAAAAGAAAATGAATTTAGACAATTAAATACATGAATGTCAAATGAAAACAAAAAAAAAAAGATTTTTAGAAAACAATCTAACATGTTATTCTGCTGTGAAAGTTTTGGAACCATTTTTACGACGAATGGTTTCAAAACATCTTCCGAAATGTCTTTTCCCTCAAAGAAGCTAGTATAAAAAAGAAGACGAAGAATTATATCAGAAAATTGTTTAACAGCCTCAATTACAAAAGCCTTCCTCACAATTTTGTGATACGAATTATATACATTAAGGCACATTTGTTGGATGTCAAAATGACAGAGAATCCAATGAGCTGAATTTGACATTCTCATTGGTATAAGCACATGGTCTACAAGGCTCCAACTCGTATTACATGGCATATACAACCCAATAACATATGAAAGAAGAAAAATCTATTTTTTAGAGCAGACTTATCTTGGCAAAATTCAGCACACAACCCTCTAATTTGGCTATCAAATGAAAAGTCTGTGGTTGTAGCATTTATGCTTATATCCTCGTCATGCTTTAACATCTTCCTTAAGTAATATAAACACACATCGATATGCTACACAAAAAGGGAAAAATTACAAAATCAACAATTGTACTAAAAATTATATAAAAGAATCTTAAAATACCAACAAACAAAATGACTTATCGTGTCTTCTAGACATTCATTCGGAGTAAACAATTTTTACCACCACTGTTTCGTATATATAGCAATATCACTAAAGTAGAAGCAAGGATAGATAGTAGAATTTTCATCATTGAAATGTTTATGCCTACATCACATAATGCAAAAAGTCACATAAAATATCACTTTACTGGAAAAAATTCACAAACAACAAATATTGGTAATAACTTACTTATTTTTTATCAATCCCTTCATGTACCAAAGCTCAAAAACATCAACATCACGTGTCATCAAAGGGCCCACACCAACTAGGAATGCAAAAGTGTCTTTTACAATACGTTTCTTAGTCTCCGATATAGAACCATATTCATTGACCCAATGGGACTGAAGAAGCGCTGCAGGTTTCTTGTCTCTTCAACGATATGTCTGAGGTCACGTCATCATCAATATTAATAATTTCAAAAAAAGTCTCTTCCATTCCATTTTAGCTTCAATCGTAGCCGTGACTTTCACAACCTTTTTCCAGACTTCATCTTTCAATTCAAATTCGTTGTTAAGCACTTTAATTCTGCCTTCATTAGTTGGTAATGCAACACGCTGGAACATGAACAATAACACAAATACAAACATCGAATTATATTAATGTAAAAATAGACGCAAGTTATGAGGAAAAACATAATAAAATGAAAACGCAAGTACTCGATTTTTTGCTAAACTACGAGCAAAAATATGAGCAACTCTTAACCAATCATTTTCATGAAATTATATTTCATCATTCAAATTCATTTCAAGTGCCTTATCACTTTCTTCAATTCTCTTGTCATTATTTTTTATTTTCTTGTCATCTTTTTCCACTGCTTGTCACTTTTTTCAACTGACTTGTTACTTTTTCTGACAAGCACCTCAATATCTTTTTCCCCACCACTCATTTCAAACTCTGTGCCTAAAAAAACTGGGAAAATCATTAAACACCTTTTCTGATTCATCGAGTAAACTCTCTACACCATCCTACAAAAAAGTCACAAAGATACACGAAAAAGTCGCAAAGATACTCAAAAGTGACAATAAGTTAAAAAAGTGAAAAAAACTCAACAAAAAGTCACCAATATTAATTTTAAACTCGAAAACTCTTAAATATCTCCATTGGTTCCCCATTAACAGCTAACATATTGTCTACTTTACGTTCCAAGTTTTGTAGACACTCTATTAATTCTTCATTCGTTTTAATCATTTCTTCGACGTCTTTCAAACGGTCCTCAATTGGGTTTGACTGAATTTTGATTTCGAGATCTGAAATACATTTTAAAATTAGATCATTTGATTGAACAACTTTCAATTCAACCTCATACATCCATCTCAAAAGTCTTTCATTAATTGCTGGACTTCCAGAAAAGGACACAGAATAATAAGAAGCAATAAATTGAAATGACATAAATGGTAAAAAGAAAGAAAAAATGCCCCATAAACCTCGGCAATCTTCCCTTTGTTTTTATTTTTTACAGACTTTGCAGCTTAGTCAACATATTTTGTTTTTCATTCGTCCAATAACTTTTTCTGTTGAACAATTGGATGCTCAAAATCATCATAATCCTAGTCAACCCCAAACTTTCAACAAATAAACCAGTTGCATACTCTTCTTCCTTCTCTGCCTCAAGAGGCACAATTCAATTTACTTTCAATTGAAAAATACATAAACATATAAATAACAGAAAAAAACTAAAGACATAAAATAAATAATAAAAGGGTACAAAACTTACTTTAATCAAATAAAAAAATGTTATTCCTTAACCCCACGGATGTCTGATTACTACTCCAATTAACATTCAACATTCGAGGACACTGAGGTTTATGCTTAATGTAGTAATTCTTCCGAGCAATAGCAGTGATAGTTTCATAAATTCATACTTGAAAAGCAACTAGGAATCCATTCAACATATAAAAACTTTTTTTTTCATAAAAATATTCTTTATTCTTTGATTAAATGCACACTTTAGGGATGATAGAGTCTTACTAAAAACTTCTATACCCAACGAAAAAAATTCAACTCCTCAGACTCCACAGGACAAAAAAATATGAGTCATCAACTATCCTATGATACAATGAATCAAAAAGGAAGGATATAATAAGATAAACTATGCATATACCAATGACATATTTATCTAAAGTGTCAGCATACAAATTAAAAACACTTCTTGAACCTCTTTTGTTGAGATGCTTTGGTAATCTTTGAAGAACCGATCTTTCAAACGACTTTTCTTTCTATATCAGGTAAAGTCACAATTCCTAATACATTTAAGCCACGATATCAAACAAAACTCTTCAACTAAAAATCTCACAAATGTTTCACATATGTTGAACCATATTTCATTTGAATTAGGCTGCTTAACTTGTCTAAGCAACAACCGTTGTATGAATTGTGGTTGCAATACTATTTTCTTCAAATCAATGAAGCCACCAAAGCATGTATTCTTAAATAAAGTCATTTGATATAAACTAAAATTTTCATTTAGTTCTGTTATCACCTCATTTGGGGATAATAATGTCACTTTTCCTTTGAACCAACATGATTGAGGAATTAACAAATATTAATCCTACAAAAAGGAAAAAGATATAGTTAAGATAAAATTCAACAAAACTTACATGCATTAGGGAAGTCTATAACATACACGTTTGTACCATGTTATGATGACTAAAAATATGTTTGTAATATACAACTACTAAAAGAGTGCATACACTCAAAAAATTGACAATAAATAAAGTCACAAAAAACTCAAAAAAAAAAGTGACATAAAACCTAAGGCCTATGCATGAGTATCAACACATATTTGCCTAGATTCAAGCGAACTTCTAGATATGTAATGCGACATGATCATTCAAATTGTTAGATCATGATCATTCAAATTGTTAAAAAGTGATAAACATGAAGACAAGCTAACTAGAAGTTGACCACTTATGATACTACAAGATGACATAAAACTCTTTTCTACATGCAAATATCAATCACTATGAAAGTATGCATGTGCACGAATCACTTTTGACAAACATTCAAAAAAGTGACTATTAGAATATTTCTCTAACAAAAATGAATATTTGATTGTAAGATGCTATGTGAGCAATGAATTAGAATGTTAAAAGTCATCAAACAAAACTTCAAAAAATATTCTACAGATGCTATTATCATTTTAAAGGAAGTTATAAATGACACCTTAGTTTCAAGCTCCACTAATACAAAACCGATAAAGTCTAAATCAAAATATTTTCAAACACATTGTCTCAAAATTCCAAAATGAGCCAAAAATCCACATTACAGCATTAACAATCCCACATAACAAGACGTGAAGTCTATTAAACTACAAAAAAAAAAAAAACAATGGGCAAATTAATTACTACAACATTCAATTATGTCATCATTTAATCACGTGCAAAAAAAAAAAACTGTGTTGTTTTACACCATCTAAGACATAAATTTAATCATGCATAAATTTCAAGTATTATTATCATACATAATGCATTTAATCAGACATAAATTTTACAACAAAATACTAAACATAATGCACAAAAATACAACAAATTTCAAGTATTATTATCATACTAAAACATAAAAAAATGTTGCTAACTTGGGTTTATAAAAGGATGAAGAAATTTTGTTCATCTTCTTTGAGGATGGTTCTTTTTCGAGATTTCTTTGCCTCTTCGAATATGAGTTAATAATCAAAATCGAAATCAGATTTCGGATCTAGGGTTTTGGCTATTTGGAATTTAGGGTCGAAATGAGAATGAGATAATAAAATCGAACAAATACAAAGGAAAGACGAAGAAGAAATCAATGGAAAATGGTCAAAATGGAGATTTATAGTCGGATTTTGCTCGTAGATAAGGAATTATCACATGGAGACGATTTCTACGAATGAGGATGTGAACCCGAACGGACGCGAAGGGAAGACAAAGAAGAAATTGATGACAAATAGGTTGGAAATTGAGATTTACAGTCGGATTTTGGTTTGTACAAAAAATTTCGATTTTGCCTCCAAAGATTTGGGGATACGAATGGTGAGGATATTACGTTTCTGGGAGGAGGGGGGATTAGGTGATTTGGACTTGTAGTTAATTAGGGTGGGCTTTGATTTTACCAATTTAGAACGTAATTAATACTTTCTTAAAATGTTTAATTAGTTTAAGGGTATTAATCAAAATTCTGTTAAAAAAAAATAGGCCTAATTTCCTCATTATTTTTTATGTTTGATTTGGTTTTATGGTTTTGGGAAGCGTTCCACCTTTTGACAAATATATTTGACAAAAAACTTCAACTCTTACTTTAAATTGATCAAATGTTTTAGATATTCTTATTAAAACCTGCCAAATCAAGCACCCTTCCACTACTAATCGTGCACTATATTTGAGAAATCACAAGAACGTGAACTATTATTAAAAATGGCTCATGTTGAGTTCATTGGAAACCTTCAATTTGAGTTCCAGTAAGGTATTTTGAAATCTATATTCATTGATTAGCTTCTTATCTGGGCCAAGGAGTGAGTTTTAAATCAATTCCATTTGAAAAATTGGAAATTCATAAAAGTGTGGATCCATTTCAATTTCTATCTAGCCAACAAAAAAAACACCACTAATATGTAAATATAACTCATGTATTACAAGTTCAATATGTATGTATTTATGTGTGTGTGTGTTTGTAGAGAGAGAGAGAGAGAGAGAGAGAGAGAGAGAGAGAGAGAGAGAGAGAGAGAGAGAGAGAGAGAGAGAGAGAGAGAGAGAGAGAGAGAGAGAGAGAGAGAGAGAGAGAGAGAGAGAGAGTATTTAACCTAATTGGGGTTGGATGAACCCATTTGAAAATTTTAAATTGTTTTAATGAAATAAAAGTGGTCCGTTAGATCCACTTAAATTAAATATTGAAATGTTTTGTCAAAAATCTTGGTACAAGGAACACTCCCCTATGATTTTAGCAACATAAAATAACATCTTTCGAATAAGTGAAAAAAATAAATATACTGATTTGAAATTTTAAACAAGAACGTTACAAAACTAATAAACGTCTCAATATAAACAAGCTTAAACCAATAAATTAATGCAATGTTCAACCACAAAACTTAATCTTGCAATTTCATTCTTTAGAGAAAAAAATACTACCATAAATAAATTATTATTTCCCTAAAGAGTTCATTTAAGTCGAGTAGCAAGTAAATTTATTGAATTATAAATTGATATCTTGAGTAAAATAAGTAATTTTTCTAAAGGGTGAATAAGTTTATTCGGTTCCAAGTAATTTTTAACTACCGAAACTTAAATTTAACCATTTCAAACCATGGGATTTCAAACCAACGCTTTCAAAATCATGGCTTCGAATCGATTTTACGGATTGGAGGTTTTTGTGTTTACCCTATTCTAAATTGATGAGGACATGCTAAGAAGGCCAGCGGCCCCAAGACAACAAACACACAGCCAAGTGCCATGTGATAAAAATTGTATACGAAACAAAATAGACAACAAATAGACAACATGGCCACGAGTCTCAGATTTGAAAACTTAAAACAAGTTTGTTGTACGAAAAATAATCAAAACAATAGACAACATTTTCTATATTTCACTTTAATGAGATAAAATATTTAAAATAATGCAAATACTCAGAAAAATTGTGTTAGACAAGCTATATAATACGCGTTACTCATCAACTATTAAAATTCGGAATGATTTAAAACTTTTATCGCAATTAAAATATGATTTAATTAACAAAATTTTTGGTGTAAATATAATTGTCTTTTAAAATATTGGGTTTAAAGTAAGGTCTTTTCTCTTTGTAGCCATTTCTTTAAGGATTATAATAAATTTTTATTCATGTCAATTTCTTATTTTTATAGCAGACCATTGTCATTTTCAATAAATACTTTTTTGTGTTTTTGTTAGAAAAATACGGGTAATGGGTCGTCTATGTGGGATGACCCGGCCCACAAGTTATTAAAAGGGTTGGATGAAGTGGTTTGAATTTGAAGTTCAAACATGCAACTTCATATAACCACCATTAACTCCCTATAACCTCTAATGATTGTGCATTGAAAAATAGAGGGAAAAAGATGGCATAAAAAAAAGGAGAAAATTCGTGTGAAAATTTACACCAAAATTGGAAAGTCCTTAGAACCATATTTTGGACATGAAATCTTACAAAATTGACACTTAGATTGTGGATAATAATCTCATTCCGTTGTGATCAGGATTGGAACCATTGGAGAACAAGAAATGCAGATTGTTGGAACTTTGAAATGCGAAGGGATTCAACCATCAAAAGATCTTGAAATTCATCATTTCAAGTAAGTTTCTTGACCTGAAATTCATGTTAAAAAATGTTAAGAATTCTTACATTGTTATTAGAGCCGTAAAAGTTGTTTCCCTTGCATACTATCTTGCTGTAAATGGAATTATTATGTTGAAAAATGCATGTATGCTATTTTTGTTGAAATTTGAAGCATTGTTAATGGTATGTTATGAAATATGCAACATAAATTCACGAAATTTTTATAACATATTCCTTATATGATGTAGATCAAATTTGCAAAGTTCGAAAATTTTTATTTTACAAATTTGGAGAAAAACCAAACCTTAGATAAAATTGCAGAAACTTTAAATATTTAGTGTCATCTGCTCGTTCATCTTCATGCAGTAAGATTAGTATGGTTAAAAAGATATTCACATAAGCTTTCCAGCTATATAAAGAACTCAAATTTTGAAATTAAAATGAAGAAGTTATGAGGATTCGAAGTTTTGAATGAAAATTTGATTTTTTTTTTTTTGTATTAAAATCGGTAAAATTCGAAATTTAATCACATGATAACTTCTTCCACACTATATTTCATGATAACCATTTGGTATGGTTTGATAGATCTTCTCGATACCTTTTTAACGGTATAAAGAACATAATTTTTGCTCTTGAATTGAAGAATTTATGGCATTTCGAAGTTTTGACAGAAATTTGAAAAACAAAATGGTAGAAACCTGAATTGTTGTCATGGAGGTGAATGATTCCAAATTCAATTTTAAAAGAACTGTATAGTGGTCCCTAAAATATTCCAAATGTAATTTCGAAAATTACATGTTGGTCCCCACACTTTTGAATGTTGATTACTTGATTATTTCAAATGCAATTTTTCAAATTGCATGTTGCATATTGGCCCTAAAATTATTTTTTGGAAATTGATTATTCCAATAACAATTTCGAAAATTAAAACTGGATCCTTGAAATATTCTTGATTTTTTATGTGCAATTAAGATTAATTTTCAGAAAATCAAAAATATTTTTTTATTATTAAAAAAGGTATTAAAAATATCTTTTTGAACTTAATTAAATTCTGAAATTTTTTAAAAATTAATAATATTTGTTAAGTGGTATTTTTCTAGTAGGAGTTATTTTTTTTTTAAAGTGTTTCAATTTTTTTTTTGAAATGAAAAATACTCTGAAAGTATTTAAAATATTACATTTTATATACGTTCATGAGTTGTGGGGGTCTTGATTAGATTATGTGGTCCATTGTGACTTATTTTTCAATTTTGTGCTCGATCAGATATGATTGATTATATGTATACTTTTAGTGTCTTTAGAGTGAATACTAGAAAAGCATGGGTTATACAACTTGTTAAAATGTTCTGTGCTTATCGATATAAGTAAATGGATCTGGAATATGATCTAATGTGGAACGCGTGAATATTTTGGGACATAAGCTTTTGGTGATAAGCAGAATATGAGAATTCTGATGTTACTTCCATTTGTTGAGACTGTGTTGCAACAGAGATTTAAATGAGATTGAAAATTTGTAGAATAAAACTTAAATAATGTTAATTTTATTTTTGGATTATAATTGAAGTTATCTTCTGGAAGAATTAATTTGTTATAACATGATGTCATAATTGGATAAACGTGCATATTTATGCTTTTATTTCATATTATGAATTTATCTAATTGAATACATGATATCGTTAATTTGTGTATTGTTATAAATTCTAAGGTCAGTAGAATTAGTGAGATTCTTACTTAGACCTACGAACTGTCGATTGAGTGATAGTTCGGTGATTAGAAGATTTAGAAAAAAAATTATCTAGAACTATTTGATTTACCAACTGAGTATGAGTTCTCAAGTTGGAAGAATTAATGTAATTCTCACTTAGAACCAATGAAATTTCTATTATGAAATTAAGTTTATGATAGTGAAACAATAGGATTGCGGACGATGATTGGGCACATATTGGACTTTCGACTCCGTGCCTAACGTTGAACTATTGTTGACGTTAATTTGCATTGATGCAAAATTGAATGTGCATTGATTGAGAATAAAATGTCTCTAAAAATTGATAGATCATGACATCAAAATCTATAGTAGTTAACCTTAATAAAAGTGATAGCTAAATGCAATAACAATTGACATGACAAGATTTTGAATGCATTAGAATGACATAATGTTTAGAGAGCATCAACCACACAATAGAAGACCTTATGTAGCTCATACTGCTCTAGAGAATAAAGATCGAAACTTTGTTAAGTACGAGAAAATATAGATTCTTGTGCTTGAACATTTTAATTGTTAAGTTCTATTATAAGTGATCTTTTTTTCGAATGTGACTTGGCTAAGATGGTTAGTATAAAGTTGATAGTTTTTGTTAGTCACATTTTTTTAGATGAGTAGTATGTTCAAACTAGTCTTTTTTTAACATATGAAAACTGTGAATGCCAATGTGACTTACAAATTGAAGTGTAAATTTTCTCTATTGAAACTATCCACTATTTGAGTTAAAAGACATGCGACTTGATGTTGCTAAGTCTTGAGGATACACTTGTGTAGCAATGTTCTAGTTTGCATAAGACCTGGATTTTAAGCATTAAATGAGCTAGAACAAATGCGGGATAGATGGAGAGACTAGAAAAGGGACCAAGAAGAACATATTAGGTAGTACGTGAATGAAAGTAGATTTGGTAGATGATCAATGTTATAAAGGTTCAAGTGCTTTAACTAAACGGTTTGAATCTCTTAACTCGAAAGTGGTTAAGTTAAATGATATTACACTTAAATATATTTCTCTTAGTGTTGTTTACGCGTTAACACTATACATATTGGATCTTATCTTGTGTGGATACGGATTTAAGGATTAGAAACTCACTTTATATGAGATCAAGAAGTATTTTATTCTATTGTCGAGTCCTTAACTTGATACAAAATAGATTTATACAAATAATGAAAATGAAGTAGAAGCTTATATGATTGATACTACAACTTAGTGTTGCAAAGGGAGAAACGAACCTCCCATTTGATATTAAGATAGTATCAAAGATTCCACTAAACTTGATCTCAACTGTTCTTCTAAGAGTGGTCTCTAACTTGAACTTATACGTGATATTTCTATTTGTACTCACGGTGGTGATATTTAATTATGGTTCTGGATATTTGTGCAATGATTTGAGATTTTGTGTTGAGAAAACCATTCAAAGTTGTAAGAGCTAAACTTCAATTAAGTAAATCCATTCGAATTTCTTCAGAGATAGAGATGGATTTTTGTATCTTCATTACATTTATAGATGGATTCACGCATTTTAGTTGTACCTCTGATTTTTTTTAAGTTGAAAATACTGTATTTATTTAGGTTTCTCTAAAATGGAGTAGAAAATCAGATTATGGAAGTGAAGACATTGATAACTATTTAATAGCGTGAATCTCTATCATGAGATATCGGTGATCTATGTAATGAAAGAAATCCTTATTTGATTGATTATTCCTTAATCACCAATAATTATATGGTGTATTGTGTAGAAGGATGGAATATAATTGAATATGATGATGTTTGAGATATGCAGTCCAATTTACGTCTTTGCTTTTGGAAAGATTGTTGGTTAACTACAACATATCAATTAACAGAGTTCTCTCTAAGTTAGTACCTTCATAATTGTATAAGTTTTGGACATGAAGACAACTAATATGGGTTGTCTTAAACTCATAATTGATTATGTAAGTTTTTGATAATGAGTTTGGGAACATGGGTCTATTAAGAACGAGATGAATCTTTGAGATATACATAACAGTCTAAAAAGGTACTTAAATGAGATTTTGAATGGATATTAGGTCACAACATGTGACATTTGACATTTCTTTCTTAGTAAGAGAGAGAATTTTGGAGAATATTGTTGAAATCGATATTATGTATATTGATGAATTAGTTTTTTGGATACATAAGAGTTGATTTAAACTTCAGATTCAAGTGGGAGTAATCTGTTTTTGAGTGGGAGCTATCTATTCAAGTGGAAGCTATCAAAGAATTATCCAATTTCAATGGTTCTTGGTTCTGAATGGGATTTAAGAGCTATTCGATTTCAATAATTATTGGTTTAGAAAACTAGTGGAGAAATTTGAAGAAAGTGATGGAAGTATATATGGAGTACATAATTACAATCTATTTTGAGATGTGGTGGAAGTTCTAATTGGACATTATCTTTAATGAGAACATTCATGTTCTTAAAAACTAAATGGAAGACTAATGAATTTATGATAAATAAAGCTCATTTTTTAGAGAAATGTTAAACTCAATATGAGTATGTTGAGTTTGATAAACTTTTTTCTTAGTAGTGAGATTCACTTCTATATGCTGATACTAACCATGATAGTGTGTTTAAGTTTAGATTACACAAAATAAACTTTGAGACTGTATTTCATTCTCAATTGAGAATTAATTGAAGAGATCTATATGAATCATTTGTAGGCTTCATGTTGAAGGCTTTTATAGTATTGTGGTAACTCTATAGTTACACTTGTAGCCTAATGCAGTTATCTTGCCAGTGGTAATTGAGTTTTAATAGGGTTTAAATTTCATATAATTTTTCATCATGTAGACGAAAATCACCGTATTTATGTAAAAATCTGATGGTAGGTTATAATTCTAATTTTGATGTTAATGACACTATATTGGCTAAGTATGAGAAGAAGTGTATTGAGACTATTTTGAAATTGTTGTCCTTAATTTTTGAGACGAATGACATGAGTTTAGAAAATTGTATATTTTGTGTTAAAAAAAGATTATTCTATTTTTGTTTCTCTATCACAAGAGTTATATACCATAAAGATTCTAGAATATTTTTTAACTATGGAATTTGCTGCCCTAATATTTGTCATGCCATGAATCTAGTTAGAAGGTATCGATGTTGTCCTTAGAAAGGATATTGTGATACCTGAAGAATGTTGCTGTTAATTATTCTATTTATTGTAGAATGAATAACTTGTGATTGAAATATATATCCAAATATCGACTAAAGATGAGATTTAGTCAAGCACAAATATTTATGAGACTTGTGCAATTTTACTACATAGAGTAGCAATAAACATATCTTGTAATATATAACTTGACAGTTGAAGAAATTGTTTGGTATAGATGTATTGGACATCTAATGATATTAGTTGTGAATATGAGACCCATAATAGTTGTGCAATTATCTTATGTGTTGAGAATCTCAAATATCATGATGGAACAAAACACTCGATAGTGTTTCTGTGAGAGACATTAACAAAGAAAGTGTCTTTGCAATATACTTACATGAATGATGGTCTGTAATCATCATACTCTAAAGATGTTTAGAGATGTACTTGTCGGTAACGTCGAATCTCTAAAATTACGTAGAATATGATACTTAAGCGTATCAGAAAAATCTTGATTGATTTTTTATGTGTCTATAGATGAACAATTTTGAGTTTATGTGTAATCTATTCTTGAGATTACGAGATAATATTTTGCATGCACATGTAAAGTATGTTAAACATGTTGAGATTGGTTCACTCACACGAACAATTGCCTCAGATACTTTGGAGTGTACTGAGATGAGACAAAGAGGTCGTGTTGTGTACGTGATCCAGTTGCCTTGATAAGATATTAAAATGAAATTACAACAGGTAATCGAAATGGATTTTGTTATCCATTAAATCTGTTTAGTAGTTAGACCGAGTTCTCGATTTGAGATTGCCTGGAGGAATGAACATAAAGACAACTCAAGTTAGGTATCGGGAATACCTGAACTCGGTGTTATTTGTTTATAAATGATATGACATACGCCATAAGAATGGGAGAAAACATCGTAACACGTGTTTTATACCACGTGTGCTTTTACGACCAATATTAGGTAAATGGGTGAATGGATCCATGTTTCTTCATTGTGTGAGACCTTGAGATTTATATAATCTCATATATACCCTTATAACTTTTGACTGTTTTTGAGATTTTATTTTGGTGTTATTACTTTAGCATGTTGTCAATAACTATGATTAATTGAATTTGATGGGACATGTCTAGGAAAGCAGTTGATTTAAAGTTGAAGGATTCAAGTAGGAAATGAAAACTATTTTGACCAATATTTATAGTTGTATTCACCGGTCGGATAATTGTGTTTAACCATTTAATGTATAGAACATAATCGTGAATACAATGATATGATGTGGGGTTCAAGTATATTCCATAAATATTCAAGAGATCAAAAATACTTGAATTAATATTGAAAAATGAGTTTGGGGTATAGCGAGATGTAATGTTCCTCTAGTTGAACTACTATATATCCCTAACATGTTTAAAGTATTGTGAGCTCTAATATTACTCGTTGGTCGCACGATCTATTTGTGGTATGAATTTTTGTGAGATAGATCTTGAGAAAGATCTAATATGTGACATTCATTGTCCCTTGTAGTTGGGATCAAGCCCGTCATGTGCGAGTGGGAGATATTAGAAAAATACGGGTCGTGGATCGCCCATATGGGATGACTCGACCCACAAATTATTAAAGGGGTTGGAGGGAGTGGTTTGAATTTGAAGTTCAAACATGCAACTTCATATAACCACCATTAATTCCATATAACCTCCAATGATTTTGCATTGAAAAATAGAAGGAAAAAGATGAAATAAAAAAAAAAAGGAAAATTCGTATGAAAATTTACAACAAAATTGGAAAGTCCTTAAAACCATATTTTGGACATGAAATCTCACAAAAATTGACACTTAGATTGTGGATAATAATCTCCTCCCATTGTGTTCGGAATTGGAATCATTGGAGAACAAGAAATATAGATTATTTGAGTTTTGAAATGTAAGGTTATTCAACCATCAGAAGATCTTGGAATTCACTATTTCAAGTAAGTTTTTTAACACGAAATTCATGTCAAAGAATGCTTCGAATTCTTACAATTTTCAAAATTGAGAATATTATATGCTTGCGCATGAGATGCCTAAAACGTCATTTGTGAGGTGAGGTGGTTTAGTGTGTTGAGTAAAAGGCTAAATAATTAAGGATAACTAATAATTTTATTGTTCGTGTTTGTGTTAATAGGTACATAAAAACCACAATAATAACAAATAAATTAAAACATCAAATTTAATGTGATTCCTAACTACGCCTAAGTCCATGACCTAACTCGGAATAAATTATAGATAATATTATTCATTCTCTAGTAAAACTAAGAGGATCGATAAAGCTAGTGCTAGTTTATATGTATCTCCATTTTTCCTCTCTCTCGACTGATTAGACCATCACCAAACATTGGTGACTTGTCCGAGCTCATCTATTGCGTTGGCAAGATACTCTCATATACATTTGGAGTATAGGGTGCAGTTGACCTTTTCCTTTGCTTGTGCCTTATTTTCGGATTCTTAATTTATAGCACAATCATCAATCTTGAAAAGGTAATTTTGAACAAAATTTACTAAATGGTAGGATCGTGAAAACGGATTTTTTTACCTTAGGTCCGTGGAACAATATGTTATTATTGAAACACGACAGAATTGAAATTCCTATAATAATCAGGGTATGATTGATTGTAAAATCACAAAAATATACTCCTACATTTTGCCAAAAATACTCATGTTTTACCACTCAAATTAATTCCATGCTAATAAGACATACAAGCTATACACTAATATCAAGCTTGAATATTAACAAAAATGTTTTGAGAATTGAAATTTATTTTAGCCTAAAATGCTATAATATTGAAAATAATAACTTCAGAAAATTGTAATATTTTGGAAATTAAAGATAATACTGTAATTCAAACGAAGAGAGAATTATAATTTATAACTACTGCATGGATGCTAATTAACATAATAATACCAGGTACAACATTATAAATGTTTGTACCAATACAACTTTAAGAAAGCATAGAAATTAGAATAAAGTCTTTGCAACTGAAAAAGATAATTACGATATAATTTTATACTAAAAATAAAGAGAGAAAATTTTTATCACTTCCATCTCTCTTCCTTGAAATTTTTATCTGTCAATCAGGCATTAACCCATCGCATTATTTCTGCTGCAGCTTGCTTGTAGATTTCTTCCGCTGGAATTGCCACTGGGAAATGCTCAGATGCTCCATTTGCCTAGCACAAAAATAAGTAATTAAGAGTTAAAAAAACAATTAATTATAGGAAAATGTTCTTGAAATACATTAATTTTTAACTCCAATTCTTCCTCTTGAATGTATAAAATTTCATCACAATAATTTGGTGTTGTGTTAGAGAGATGGGACAAGTTTGTGTATTTAATCCGTCTTCAACACGACTCCTCACTTCTGGATGAGTTCATTTGTTGAGACATGAACTCAGTATATCTTGTATTCTCTGCTACGCACATATCATGTGTGACCGGAAAGCCAACCATGGTTAAGTAGAGCTTAATCATTATTTTCTTAATCACCAGCTGTAATCAGCCAAAAAGCTTCGCCAGGCTCACGTTTTCTACTAATGAACAAAACCCTAGTTTTGAAACCGCCAAACTTAGTACATAAAATTCACATACAGTGTGTGTTGATAGAAATTGACACGATGAATTTACATGGGTGTGAATCAGATACGCGCTTCTGCATTGATTAGACGAAACTTGGGCAGAAACCACTTGCAATCTGTACTTCTCCAAAACATAGCAAATGGCAGTGAACAGACCTGGTTTTTTAGCGGCACAAATGCTGATATGGGCATCTTCACCAAATGTGTTAAGGACAACATTTGGAGAAGTATATGTCTGATAATTGGGTGTAGTTGGAAATTTAGGAACCGGAGGAATAGCAATAGCAGTCGAGGTACTTGCGCCTTGTTCGGCTAAAAATGCCTCCCTTGATTCCGTTGCCAGTCTCGGGGCGAAAATGGAAGCGGTGGAATTAGTCATCCCACGGATCCTGTCAAGTTTCTTTTTCTGCAGTTTCTCAAGTGTTTCCTGCAATGATCCGATGTAGGACACTGCTTCATCAACAATCGTGGACTTGTCAGCCTGCATATATAACAAGGGACAAAACGTAATTAATCACAATAAATGTATCCTTGATTAATCGCAATTAAAGATGGAACATGGACTAAAATTATTAACCAAAAATAAGTATTTTTTTTCTTCATTAATTTAGAAAAACAACTACAACTTTTTACGAGTTCAATTTTGCAATTGGATTCTTGATTTTGACAAATCATAGAAATGCTTACCTGTTTAAGGTTATAAAAATGACTGCATCCTTAAAACTTACAGAAGAAAAGCTCAAAATCTTTATTGAAAAAATCTAAAGTTGGATTCTTGATTTAGACAAAGAACCAGGGTTTGATCTGAAAATGACTTGAATCAGAAGATTTTCTTTTGAAACCTACTGTATATAGGGAAACCCGTAGTTAGGAATATTAAAACTGAAAAGGGATCCTCTTGTTAAGTTTTCAGGGCCAGAAAAGCTACTTTTTCAGGGAGAAAAAACAATTTTTTTGGCAACTCTCTCTCTATATACAGTCATACAGAGAGAGATAAATACACGTTTATATGTGTATATATGGGATACCCTAGCTTCAACAAGGACATCGTTTATTTGAACTTTTACTCTATTTGGAAAATTTAATGAACTTACCTTTGCAGGAAGTTGAGGTAGCAAAGCATGAAGACAGGCAAACATGTCCCTCATCTTCTTTCTCCTCTCTCTCTCCGTCAAAATATGCGTTTCATGATCAGATTCACCGACAACTTTTTTCCCTTTACCTTTGTCAGCACCACCTGCAGCTTTCCTCTTCTTCCCTGCAGCAGTGGCTGGCGGCTTTGGCGGTGGCGGTGGCATTGGAGTTGGCACTTTAACATCTTTCGCCACCTCATCATCCGGGCTATTTATATTGATGATATCCATCATCCTTCTATCCAAATGTTGATTAGTAATTACTTCTGTGTTGCCTGGAATTTGAAAATCCCATAACTGATCATCATCCCATAAGAATCTCTCATTTCCATTTCCTCCTTCAGACATGGCTAGCTTGAGCAAAAGGGAAAAGTAAATTAAAAACTTATTTACTACTGAGTTTTTGTGAGTAGCTTGATAGTATAAATAGAGGAAGAGGTGGGGTCGGTAAGGTGGGGTGGGGAGAGGTAGTACAAAGGAGGATAAAGAAATATATGGGGTTACTAGCTTAGATAGGAATGAACCAATTAAAATACCATAACCAAAAAGTGACGCTTCATCAAAAAAAAATTGCCGTAGTTTAAGGACCTTAAAGAAATTTTCATTCTATAAAGGGTGGGTCCCACTTATGGTAAAAATTTATTTGTCCTAAAATGCTCGCATAAGTTTTGTCTAGATCGAAACTTGATCTTACTGTCTAATCACGCTTTGCGTTTTTTTTTTTTTTGTTTCTTTTTTTCTAATCATTTGTATAAAGCTTGAAACTTGATTTGCCTCCTAACTATGCTTTTTGATTTATGCATTTTAGAACAATAATTTAAAAATCCAATAAATATGTTTTTTTTCTTACTTGAAAAAAAAAAAAAAAAAGTTATGGATTGCTATTAGTATAAATAATTTATAATATTTACTTACTTTACAACTTATTTACTTGGGGAAAAAATGTGGAAATATACTCACACCAGATAAACAATGTTTGGTGATGAAATCAAATGACCACATTGCCAATAAGGTGAAACTTTGGACTCAAGTGTACATCCATTGTACATTCTCTTATTACTTACCATATTTAAATATTTTATAAAATTAAAATAAATGTTGAAACAATTGAGTTATTACACGTGTTGGATATTATCGTTGTTTTCGATGCGGTCGACAACTTTATTACCTTTTTTTGTCAGAATGTGATAATGGTCTGTCTATCTGTCTGGCAAAGCGGGTTCTAATCTTGTGACTGCGCTAACCGTCTCATCATTGAGTATTTTAAACACGAACGTTACATTTAAAGGTAATGATTTGCTGTAAGACCACTTTGCTTTGTATAAAACGTGATTAGTTTTACAATTCTACATGAAATAGTGCAAAATGCTTGCAGTATGTAGATCCTTCTTCAGATTATTCATGAGCTACATATTTTACCCTTCTTGAACGCGTGTATCTCTTCTTGTTCTATGTGTGAAAATTCAAAAAACTTCCAGTCACAGTATAACATATTGGAAATGAAGTAGGTCCGTGACTTAATTTTGATGCATTTAGATCCCGAAAATTGTATGTTGCAGCACTTGAGCATTCATTTATGATAGAAACTGTCTATTTGATCGTCAAAACAAAATAATAATAATAATAATAAAATCTTTCATCCTCTCTTTCTCTCTCTCTTGTTTGCGACGGCAAAAGACCTTTGTAGAAACTACCAAAATCCATCGCAAAATATATTACCGTCACATATCTGATATTTTTTAAAGTAAAAATAGGCAAGCACTTCTTAATTGAGAAAATGAAGGTTGTTACCAAAAATTGAATTTAAAAAGGAGCTTGAAGTAAAATTAATAACAAAAGAAATGCATTGATAGACTGAGTGCAGTGCATTCAATTTAGAATAATTTTTTTGCATTTTCAAATGCTACAAATATTTTTTATCTTATTTTTTCAGTATAATTTACTAATGCTCCATTTGATAGCACACATTTTCATGGAATTTTTTTTTTTCATTTTCCAACTTTTGAAATGTTTGGTAGGCAAGCTTTTCTCGGGAAAATATTTTCTAACTTTCCAAATTTACCACATTTTTGAAGAAAATAAATTCTTGATGTTTTAATGTGTAAATATTTTCCCTTTTTTTTTTTTTGCATTTGGAAAAAAATTTCTAGATACCATGGTAAAGAAAATCACTTTTATTGACAATTTTCATGCAAAACAAAGTCAAACGAATAATATTCGGTATGGTTATTTTTTTCAAATTTTTTTTTTTTTTTGCAAGAACAAATTATAGACCTAATGGTAGAAAACATTATCACTTTAATGGATAATTTCCATAAAAAAAACGAAATCAAACGAATACCAAACTTTAAACATTTTCCCTGAAAAATTATATCAATCAAACACAATTAAACTAATCAATTGTCATTGAAGAAGAGAGTCAAAATATTTACTTGGTCATTGAGCCGGCTCAGTGACTTTTTCCTTAAAATATATTATTTCCTCAATAATATCCACCAAACACACCCTGAAATTTTATTTTAAAAAAAAAAAAGATATCTCGGTAGAGTTTATCAAAAAAAAAAAAATTGTTCTTGTAAAATAAAGAAATGTGTACTTTTTTTCCCAATTTTCCTATAAAATGCTGTAATTTTGATTAGTATTTGTAGACAAATAATGATGTGTTTGATTGTTGATATTTTTTGTTTGACCCCAAAAAATATTGTCAACAGAATCCGTAACACACTCATGCACCTGCAAGCCTTGTCCAGCACACGTGTGCCGGAGAATGGTCAGAAAAAATGTTCTAGAATCCGAGCGTGGAAGGGGACTCGCCGCACGTGACGTCTCCGTTCAGGCTCCGGCAAGATAAATATAACGTGATCGTTTAAGAATCCGATCACGAGAAACCTGATTTTTTAGCTTGATGTATTTATTGATGATATGTTGAGAGACGTTTGGTCCAAGTATTTGTTGCATTCAAAGTTGGCGATCTCCCTTTCCTTGGATACATTGGCTGGGTGTATTTATAGTGTTACAATAGAATGGTGATCGTTGAATCGATGTACACGTGCCTCATCTCCTTGGCCAGAGCATCGCATCTTAGCCATCAAGTTCACTCCCCTATATCTACATGCCCAATTAAATACTCTTACATTGACAAGACAATACAAGACAGAAGTTGCTTTATGCTAGGGTCACGTCAATCATTTACACAGATTTTCATCATTATGATATCTTTCCACACGAGGCTTGGGCCTCGTTTGGGCTATAAAGGCCTGGGGAGAGGCTTAGGTAGATGGTTAGTAACATTTTGCATGAAAATGTAGTTTTTTCTATCTAATTTCTTCTTTTGTGTTTGTTTGATGACATTTTTTTTTTTTAAGGAAAATATTTTCCTATTTTTGATCACGTGACTAGTTTCTTTCCATACAATTTTACACTCTAACAATCAACATGCCCTAATATTAAATGGAGGGGAATTGTTGTCTATGGCGTGACGTATTCGAATTTCTATAGAAATTGTCTGATCCGAAAACTTTTTGATTAATTTAAGCATTTTAAGAGGTATGCTTGCGTTTCAGTAATGATGATAAAATGTCCATTTCTTGGTTTTGGCTCTTCTTCAACTATACACACAGCTGAGCGTGGCCCACAACATCCCCATAGTATGCCCGTTAGTCATTACGTAGCATACATGCAACAAAAATGGGCCCACCTACTTTGCTTTGTAATTTCTTTCTTTTATTATTCTCTCTCTATTTTTTATTTTAATTTTTTGTTTAAAAGAAAAAGAAAAGTAAATCATTTAAAATTTTGATTTTTTTTTAAAATTAATTTTTTTTTATAGTTTTGATTTTTTATTTATTTTATTTTATTCATTTTTTTAATATTTTATCAAGTAATATATACAGTTTAAGTGATTTTTACACTATTTTTGTGGTTCCCATTATTTTTCAAAAAAAGTATATATTTATTTTTAGAAGAATATGTGGTTAAAAGTAAAGAAATTTTTTTTTTTTTTTTTAATTAATTTTTATAATTGTGTTTTTATTAAAAAAAAAATGATATGTATAAAAATGAGTTTTCAAATAAGGACAAAATCAAAATAATGGCGGTGCAAACAACATGGCACTAAGTTAGGTCAGCCATCACCTGTTTGACGAGATACGAGGCTTACCTTTGCCAAGAGAATTGTGCATGGGTTCTATAAAACTCGACTCGCTCATATTGCTTATATTTGTTTTCTTTTTATCTTTTCTGTTTATTGTGAAATATAGTAACAAATAAAATTTAGAAATTGAGGTTAAAATCTAACTCAAGTGGTAATAACAAAAAATTATCAAGCCATTGACTTAGGTTCAAGCCTTATTCAAGAATGAGGGAGAAACTCGAAAGAAGAAAAAAAATGAGAAAATATAGAAATTAACAAGCAACATGTGACCTGTGTCTAACTAAAAGTAAAAGATGAGCCGTTTTGATGAGCCATTTGGAAATGAGCTGAGTTTTCAGACAACATCGTTTTGGGTAAATAAATGAAGATAATTGTTCCTGCTTTTTCTCTTTCTAGAATATTTATTTCAACACCAAATTATTGCCTCAAACTTATCCAAAAAATCTGAAAATCTGGGCAAATTTTCACAATTTTTGGTTGCCAACTTCGTGGGTTTATTCCGGCCGATTCACTTGGAGTTTTGGGGAGATTTTTTGTGGTAATTGAAGAGGACATCGTGGGCTTTCCAACGGTATCCGAAATCGGGGATTTTGGTGGTCGGAAGTTGTTGAAAAATTGCCTCAAACTTGGCCAAAAAATTTGAAAATTCAGTGACCATTTTGAAAGAAATTTCAAACTTCAGTGGTCGTTTCTGAAACTTTGAAACTTCAGTGACCATTTGTGAAATTAACCCTTATAGTTTTATACATTTTCAAGAATTCATATATAATTTTTTTTTTTTTTTTTTTTTTTTCTTATAGTTATACGTGTAATGACACTAGTGTATTGAAAAAGGGCCAAGAATTTCTTTTTGGGTCTCAACGAACTAAGCCCAATTCAACCCTAAAACCCTAACTCAACTAAAGTATATATTCATCGCCTTCAACTCCGATCCAATTCTATCAGAGTTACACTGGGTGTAGGGTTTTCGTTCGCCAGAGAGAGAAGCCACCCTTAGACATGGCGTCGAAAACAGAATCCGTACAATGCTTCGGCCGGAAGAAAACCGCCGTCGCGGTTACCCACTGTAAGCGTGGCCGTGGATTGATCAAGATCAACGGCGTCCCCATCGAGTTAATCCAGCCGGAAATCCTGCGATACAAGGCATTTGAACCCATTCTTCTCCTCGGTCGCCACCGCTTTGCCGGAGTGGATATGCGCATCCGTGTCAAGGGTGGTGGTCACACCTCCCAAATATACGCTATCCGTCAGTCCATTGCCAAGGCCCTCGTCGCTTTCTACCAGAAGTACGTGGATGAGCAGTCCAAGAAGGAGATCAAGGACATCCTCGTGAGGTACGATAGGACCCTGCTTGTGGCAGATCCCAGACGCTGTGAACCCAAGAAGTTTGGTGGTCGTGGTGCTCGTGCAAGGTTCCAGAAATCATACCGTTGAAATACTGGTAGTGGTGTTGCTTTTATTATAATTGTTATCTCAAACATGGTTATTCATCGGCTGTAGTTTGTTATGGGATTAAATTAAGTTTTTGTTGATGGAACTATCCGTTATGTTTGGATCATTTGCTATCTGTCTCCGTTTGCATTAGACTCATTGAGACCCCTTCAATCAATACATGTCAATTTCTAATTACAATTGCTTTGGTTGATAGGTTTTATGTTTAGTATGGTGCATTGTTGTTTTTTTGATACTTAATTCTTCTGGATGTGATGATTGTTATGGATTCATAGCAAATTAAAGAATAGTCGTGCATGTTCAATTACTCGAATGGTTTTTGCACATATAATGTGTGATCTCTTTGTTTAGTCTCTTTGTCCCTTTGTTACATGTGTTTAATTTTGGATTCGTTATCATTAAACTCGAATTCTTACTTTGTGCTGAAGCAATTTATAAAGCTCATGTTCAAACAGGTGAAAAGGTCTGAATGATTATCTCTACAGTTGGCTGTTAGAATCAATAGGTCTTCAAATTTGTTCATTTGTAAAATGGAAAAACTTTCTTATTGGATGATCATGATGCTTCTCAAAACCGGCCTTCATTTATTTCCAAATGTTCATGTTCTTTCCAATTGCATTAGATTTGTATGATTGTATTGGAAAGTGTAGAGGTAGTGGATACAAGTTGGGGTCATTGGGGAAACATAATTGAGCGGGAGTTTGTAGTGCGGAAAGGATTAGTATCGCCCACTTTCTCTGGTACAAGTTACAGATTGATGATTCCGAAACCAGCTTGAAATCGATTGCCTAGAATCTGGATGAGTTATTTAGATAAATGTATGGTTTTTATCAGTTAGCTTATGCTTGTATAGTTGTATTGACTTTGGCTTGTATTATCTTGAATCTTTTGTTAAAGATTTGGATTCCACCATTAATAACTGAATTACTACCAATGCATGATTTTGCATCAATTGGGTTACCTTGTTGAAGTTTTGAATTGCAGCATTTTCCTTGAGATGAATTTTGGTTTCCTAGATATGGTTTTTAAGCTCACTCCACTTCTTCCCCTCTATGTGCTCTCCAATAATATAAAGAATTATGTTAAGTGTACGTTCCACGGGTTACATCTTGGTGTACATTGTGTGGAAATTCAAAAAGTGTTGAGCGGGAAAGTATGTTTTAAAAAAAAAAACAACTGTCAAATCATGCGTCGACATGTGATACAATGTAAAACAAGATGTACATGTAGCATGATTGTAATACACTTGGGAACTTTAGATATTTTCCGAGTGTCGTCCGGTCCAGTGTTAATATTTAGTGGATGCAATGATATTTGACTTGTCAAGCTAGGCAATTTTACTAGAACATTAGGACCAATAGCATGTGCTTTGCCTGTTTTGTTGTTTTTCATCAGTAACTTGCTAGGTTCTCCATTAATCTTATATTATACATAACAGGACCTGGAAAACTAATTACCTGCTTCGTGACTAGCCAAGAATTCTTGTTTAAATGCCAAACCAGTTCCTAGACTCCTGATGAAACAGCCTGTAGTTAAAAACATGTAACCCCTGTTTGGCCTTATTTTTTAAAACTCATTTCTCAAAGAGCGATATTTATTGTTACCCATATAATTACAGCCACTCAAACTTGAGAATTGCAACTCTGTGTTTGCAACATCTATCTTAAAGGGTGTTTGGTAGAGATTAAAATCGGATTAAAATTGAAAAATTAGTCGTTATTGTTGATTTTTATTAGACGAGTGAGATTTAATTACGTTTATATTTTCAATTTTAATTGAAATTTGAGCTATACCGAACACGCTCTTAATATCTTGTTGGTCTCTCAATGGTTAGAATCTACTTATGCTAACTCACCAACCATGAGAAAAAAGCTTTAGTGGATTGGACTACTCGTTTATAAATGATGTTATAATACTGCCATAGTATACAAAAAGAACAATGCTACTTGTACAAAATAATTGTACAACTCTCTTTACAAAATGTTAAATGGTGACCCCCTATTGGGGGGCTGCCATTTGGTATTTTATAAAGAAAGTTGTGAACCTATTTTGTACAAGTAAAATAATTCATACAAAAATGTTTTGTGTGGGGTGGGTGGAGGGTGGGGGTTATTTGTTGAGAAAATTACCTAAAACCAAGTATTAAAGTTTTCAAATTCAAAAATCAGGTGTAAGGTTTATTTAATCAAAAATCAGGTTTTAATTAAATTAATAATTAAAACCCTAATTTTCAATCCCTCTCTCGTTTATCTCTGTCTGAATCGTCTCTTCCCACCCCCACCCCCACCCCCACCCCCTCTCTCGCTCTCTCCTCTCTCTAGGACCAATTGAATCATATATCATTCTTGTAACTTCTATTTAGTCCAGATCAATTTAATCCTAAAACTTCATAGAAACATCAATTGTTAATTTCCGGTCAGGATTGCTTTTCAGTGCAAGAGTCGGAGAAGGAACTGATGATCATTGGTTGCAGGAGCTAGAGAAACAACAAATATTGTGCGTGAAGATGAAGGCGAAGAGGTTCTGTGGTGACAATAGTGCTTCTTCTTCCTCGTCGAGTGCCTCCACTTTTGCTTCTCCGTCGCTGCCTTGCCCCAAACTTTAGTTGTTAATTTATATTTTAGTTGATGGATGGAAAATTACATTTGTTGTTAATTAATAGATTTTATTTTCTAGTCGTTACTTAATTTGAATCGCTGCTGCTAGTGTTGCCGTTCGCGGTAGAGGCGTCTGGTCTTGAGAAGTGGCTATTGGCTGTTGTCGGTGTTGATGGAGGTGAAACCGTGGTTGTCGGTGTTGATGGAGGTGATGTTTTGGTTATAGGGGTTTGTGACGTGGTTGTGGTGGCGGGGTTTGTGACGTGGTGGATCTGACGATTTTGTGGCGGTGGCTGTTGTGGTGGATCTGGCAGTTTGGGTGGTGTGGTGTTTTGTGTGGTGGTGGTTTTATGGTGAAATTGGTGGTTTGTTGGTGGTTGTGGTGGTAGGGAAGAGATGGAGAGTACGGTGTTCCTAGTTGTCTTGAGGTGGTGGTCATTCTGGCGGCAGTGGTTGTGGTTCTGGCGCGCCAGATATGTTCCCATCTTTCAAATTTCTTTTTAGGCTTAATGACTAGTTCTGTTCATGTAAATCGTGCGGCTGAAAATTCTAGTGTTGGATCGGAGTTGGTAGTGTCGGCGAACCTTTTTTGATCTATGACCAGATCACGATTTGACTACCCGATAGTTCGTTGTGACTGTTTGTGACTGGTTAATTGTGACTGATTGTGACTTGAACTTCTGAAATTTTTTTGGAAGTTCTGGATCTCTTTAAAGCTAGAAAATGCAAACCAAAAAGGGTGGTGCTACAAGTATTCTGATGATCTGAAGATTGATCGTAATTATCTTTGCTGTTGAATAGAATTATAATTTTGGTTATGTACATTCGCTGGTTTTAAATTAGTATTTTTGATAGGCAATGGATTCGTATGTTAATTTTTTGTATGAATTTTTGTTCAGCCCTGCTTTGTAGCAACACGAATGAATTGTGCAATGAGATTTCGAGTGGACAGAAATTTGAATTTCCTATTGCTGCTGACATGATTTTTCTCTTCTTTTAGTTTTTTGATAAAATAATAGTAGTTGCTTTCTGGTGTTATGCTCCTATTGTAATTTTTGGATGAATCAATTGTATTAAGAAGTTTGTAAACAATTTCCGTCACTTCTTTCTGGTGGTGGATTGTGGTGTTGGTCCGTGGTGTAAGCAAATTTGTTTGTGGGGACCATTTGTGACCAAATATGTGTATGCTGTGACTTGTTGTGACCAAATGTGACTTGAACATATTCAAGTCACATTCGGTCACAATTAATACAAAATTGTTCACAGACAGTCACATTTAACACGAATTTGGTCACAATTAGTCACATTGAGTACACACTTGGTCACAATTAGTAACAGATGAGACTTGACAGCAACTTGATTATATAAAGTGATTTGAAATTTTTTTCGGTAATTTTTTTAGGACGTGGAGGCAGGGGTGGGGTGATGGTAGGTGGAGCCATGGGAGTGGGGGTGTTATTCAATTTTTAATTTTTTGAAAATCTTTAACTCGCCGAAGTGGCTGCTCCGGAGTGTTCGTCGGAAAAGTCGTCGAAAGTTCACCGGAAGTCGTCGAAAGTCGTCGGAAGTCATCGGAAGTTTGCCGGAGACGTCGCCGGAGCATATGGCCGTTTCCGATTGAGAGGTGGAGGGAAGGAAGGTGGTGTAGTGGAGTGGCATTGGTATAAATAATTAACGTACACTATATTATTTTTTAATATTTAATAAATTTATTTATTACCTGATTTTTGAAATATTTTAATAAGTTTGTTATTTATGAGATGTGAACTTTAAAACTAAGAGTTACGTATTATTTCCTTATTTGTTTTTGCTATTCAACAATTCAACGAGTTTTAAAAATCAAAAGCCACCACCTAAGATTTAGTCCAATATGGATTTAGTCCAATATGAATTGTTAAAACTTAAAAAGTTTTCAAGAAAGACGGGCGTAATTCATTGTCACTTTGAACACTCCTATTCATTGATAATCACCCTTTAACTAAATGCTAAATACATGTTTTGTCAAGATGTAAGCAAGATTTTTGTAATATCGCTGTATGTAGAAGAATCGTAGAGATACACTTCCTCAAGTTTTGGCAACCGATTTATTACCTCGAATAATTTATTTATTTATTTTTAAAAAAAGAAATTTAGTTGTTTTCGCGCGTTTTTGCAACCCGCCAACAATTACGAGAAAAAAGGGGTCAGACGATTGTGTAAGGAACAGACCTCTTGAGACAAAGTCTCAAAAAGGGGTGCGTTTACTAGTGAAGAGCTACAACTGGAAAATAGACAAAACGCCTCCAAGGGGCGCAAGCACACGAGTACTGAGAAATGATTAAATTTAAGCTAAGGAAATAAAAGTTACATATTCTCTTGTCGAGAGTTTTTGATTCGGGGTCTTTTTGCTTCTACAACATTACTTCCTTTTATACTTCTTGAGCATCTTTTGGTTATCGAAACTGCTCGGACTTGCTCCATTACCTTCGTAACCGTCCACTCTTTTAGTGAGGAACCGCTTGTTTGGGGAGTAGTTGCTTAGTAACTGTTGCCACTACCCTTGTTGTTCCTGGATCGTGGGATCGTGCCGGGTTCACTCACCAACCGCTTCCATAATTGTTAAGTTGGATAAACTATACCCTTTAGACTTGTCTGACTCTGGGCGACTTGAGGTTCTGGGCGACAATGAGGCTGTCGTCTTGGGCGATTGCCTAGTACTACATTCGTTCAGCCTCTGGGCATCCCACAGTCTTGGGCGATGGTATTCCTTTGCTCTTGGGCTTCCAATATTCAGGCCTTTTCACAGGCTTCCAGTTTGGGCTTTTCTTCTTGGCCTTTTAATTGACTTCCATTGGGTCTTCATCCTGGATTTCTCAATTGGACTTCCCTTTGATTTTGGGTTGCATTTTAGTGTGTCAACGTTAGTTATCTTTTTCCACATAAAAAATTCTTTCTTCGAAATAGTATAACTATTTAGTTGACATTATTTTAAAAATATATGTAACCGAGAAATGAATAGAGGGAAAAATGATGTGTGACAGGCTGGCTGGCAGCGCACCAATACATATGGCCAAACAGAAACCCTTATAGAGAGTTTGGGGCCCACTGACTCCCTTAAGTACCTGAAAGCTGTACAAACAGCTTTTCCCAAGAGTTTATAATAGCCAGACAGCAAATATAATCACTTTAATTATGGAGAGAGACGAGCCACTAACACCGGCTGGTCGGCTCTTCCTCCAACCGGAAACGAGCCAAATTATCAACTGCTTAATCGGCGTAAAGAATCCAATAGACGCCGACGCTTTCAAAGCCGTAGTAAAAAACTCTGTATTGCTCAAACACCCTAGATTCTGCAGTCTCATGGTCAAACACTCATCAGGCCGCGAGTACTGGCGGAGGACGGAGGTCGACGTCGACCGTCATGTCCTCGTATTCGATAAACCTCTCTCTGATGACCCCTCCATCTCCGACCAAGATTCTGTCAATGATTATCTTTCGGATCTCTCGGTTTCTTCTCCTCTCGGTACTGATAAACCACTGTGGGAAATTCACCTGCTCATGGCGCACAATTGCTTGGTCTTCCGCTTGCACCATGCTCTTGGAGATGGAATTTCATTGATGTCGATGCTTCTCTCTTGTTGCCGGAGAGCTGATGATCCTTCGCAGCTGCCGACCGCTGGTGGCGTAGGAACCTCATCGACGACGAGGCGGCGGCGGAGCTTGTGGACATTAATGAAAGTAGTGTGGTACACGTTGGTGTACGTTTTGGAGTTCATGTTGAGGGCTCTGTGGCTGAAGGACAAGAAAACTGTCATCAGCGGCGGCGCAGGGGTTGAGCTCTGGCCGCGGAAGCTGGCCACGGCGAGTTTTAGACTTGACGATATGAAGATCGTCAAAAAAGCTATTACCGACGCAGTAAGCCCCTTTAAACCGTTTAATCAGTGATATAATAATGGATTTTGCTGTGTGTAAGTCTACATCCCCTCACATAGAGGGGATCATCATCCACGGTTTTCTCCCCCTTTATTGATGAAAACAATGTTTGCGTGTGAAAAGTGATGATTTGCTAACATTCCCGTTTGGTACGAATTCTCTAAATTCTACAGTAAATTAATTCTCATTTTCAACATCACATTTTTCAATAAAATAATATTTTTTATTATATCAATAATTTTTTCTTCTTTTTCAACCACACATTTCTCATCATATTACTGTTCAAAATTAATTTTTCCCCCAAAAAATCCCTCCCAAACAAACTCTAAGTCATCAGAACATCCAAGATTCTTTAAACAAGAAATGATCTCTATTTTAAAGAGTCAACATTTAAAATCATGTTCCAATAAACTTTTTAGATTAACCTTTTAATTTAGATTTTGATAGTCAAACCCGCTCTCTATAATTTCGATTTTCAATGTATGAAGTCAATAAAATAATATATAAAAAAAAGATAGTTAAAATAAAAATAAAATATTAAATATTTGTTTGTAGTAGTAAAATTAAGTGTTAAATAGAAAGAGTTTATTGGAGTATTTCAAAATTTTAACTTTTTAAATTTACAGATACTCTTCAAATAATAGAATATAATCTTTAAAAATAGATTACCTCTTGAAGATGCTCTTAGTGTCTGTTTGAGTTTCGTTATTTAAAAACTCATTTTCAATTACGTGTATTTTCTCAATAAAATAATTTGACATGTAAACTCAAAATTTTTCCTACTTTTTAACCTCACATTCTCCGAAAAATCACCGATACAAAATCATTTTTTCCAAGAAATAGAGCTCAAACAGGGTTTTAATTAGATGGACCGATTATTAGAATTCAATCTAACCTACCAAATGTAAACTGGTCAGCGACTAACTTTCATCCACACGTATATTTCAAATCTTTTTATACATACTAGTGAGGGCACGTGCAAGGCACGTGTTGTAGTATAGTTGGCTACGTAATAGCGTTGACAAATTTTTGGTTATTGTTGATATGCATTTTGGGTTGATGTGTCTAAACAAAATGACATAACAACACAACTTCACAACAAATCCTATAAGGAAACACTAAGAAGAGAGAGAAAGAGAGAAAAAAAAAAAAGGAATGAATGGTGACAATTTCGAAAAAGGATGATTAATTCTCTAAAAAATAACAATCATTTGTTTTTGTACCTGGATTTTCTTCATAATGAAGTATTTGTTTCCTTTAATCTACAAAAGAAAATGTACCAAAATGGAAAACAAAAAACTAAACGTTGGATGGAAAAGATGAGTTAACAACCTTGTTTTGTCTTCCCACGAACCAAAGAAGAGTTCTCCTTGTGAAAGATGGAGAATTTCCTTGAGAATCCAAGCTGTTATATCTCCGGTCAATATTACAGCCCAATTCACTTCCTCCGTTTTCCCACCTACTGGTGTCGAGTTCAGATATTGTCCTCCCAGCACCACGAACATCGTTTTTGGGCTTCAATTCGTCAGTAGCCATCACGTTCTGGTTCCCCAGAAACCGGAATGAAAACGCGCGCCTAGATGACTCGACTGTGGCTGCATTAGGCCGATCCTTTTTTCCCCTTAGCCAAATCTTTGACACTGAAAAGTTTTCCCTCTTGCTTTTCCCAATGGCCTTTCTGTCATTGCTACTGGTAATACTACTATCATTGCCATCTTAAATCTTAAATTCTTCAAAACCACCAAATTCTCTTTTTGAATCACATCCACATTAGACAATGATAGCCTATGACCTGGTGTCAATGGCAAATTAGGTTTCTTGCTCGATTGTTTCTTCATAGGGGTTCTAATGGAAACTTGCAACAATAAATTTTCGTCCATTACATAAGCAAAAGACCCCATGGAGAAGCACCTTCTTGCATCAGCACTACTATCACTACTACCTTCACCTCGACCTTCGACATTCTTGAACTTCCCAAGCTTTACAGTGACAAGTTTTCCTCCCGAACCCACAACTATTTGTTGATTGCCATCATCCTTTGACTGAATTTCGCAAGAGTTAGGCACTGGATCTTCATGAGATTGTTTAAATTCATCATCACAATGAACACTCAAATGAGAATTCACTCTTGAAACTGAATTACTGGTGTCTAATCCACCCTCCCTATCCAAAACAATCTCTCTTGAACTTTCACTTTCAGATTCGAGAACAAGGACTATTGGAGAACAATTGCTTTGTCGTGAAAAATCGGGAATCAAACAAGCTGTATCCTTAGGCATGTATTCCAGAAGCATCTTAAACAGACTTGTTGCTGCACAAGAACAACGAATTTAATCAATATAAGTGTCTTAGATAAATTTCTAGTAGAACAAGAACATTTTATTTTACATTAAAGAATGTTAAACCAACATAAAGTATAAACAAAAGACACTTGAATTAGCATAAATAAAACAAGGTTGGACGAACCAATGTTGAACTGTTGATTCTAGACACTGGTTTACAAAACAAGCACGTTAATAGCTTCAATTCACTTTTTTGGCGGAAAAACTCTAATAGTCCAAAGAGCTAAAAAATGACTGGTTGAACCGCAGATTGTCATACATAAGCAATAAAACCAGATATCAATTAAATATGAACAAAATATCCACACAACACAATGTTTTCAGCAGTTTCAATTAGTCCATCTCTTATCACAACTGCCTCAGTAAATTTGACTAAGACAAAATCAAAATTTTGGGAAGTTTCTCACTACGCATTAGACATGTACATGAATAATTAATAGTGCCAGGACGAACCTATCACATATTCAGGGATACCACTAACTCAAGGATCAAAAGTTTCCAAATAAATATAAAATTATATAGCGCCACACATGGGCCTCAATTCAAAAAAATAGATCATATGTTAGGGACAAGCGAATTTAGATCGAACAAAACCTATAATATGCAAAGAGACTTACATTAAAAATTAAATTCTTCCCAGAACATAGGAATTCATTTCCCAATAGAAACGCAATACACCGCACACATCCCAACACATTTATCCATCAAGGAAAGTAAGAATTACAAAGCAAATGGAGAAAAATAGAAACAGAGAGAAAGATGGTAGATTTTTAGTACGCTAATTACCTTTTTATAAAAGAGGAAGAAAAGCGAGCACACAGAATGGAGAATGTTGTCCAGTGAGATCTATATAAGATCTAACTGGTTAAGCTTTTGACACCTTAAGAGGTTGAAGATGATTACAAATATCAATGCTGAACAGTAGCAACAAATAATAAAAAAATGAGACAAACAAGGGCTTATTTATCCTTCCGTCTAAACTATTTTGATTTTTTTTTTAACGCTTGATTCGGTATTTTTATGGCTAGGCTTGGCTTGGTTAAGCCAATGCGATGAATTACGGGCCTCTAGTCCACCAAAAAACTTCCTCTATAATCAATTATGGGAATATAATATCCTCCCTGGTCAAAACTTGAGGCTCACACCGACATCAAGAATGCAATATTCTTGACACGTCAACAATAACTCATCATCTATCAAAGATAGAAACGCAAAAACAAGGGAGAGTTCGCCTAGTAATCACCTAGCGGAAAGAACAATATTCTTCAAAATAGAACTCAAGGGATATATATCTCGCCAACAAATCAATGATTATTTGGACAATAGAATTCACCCTCTTGGGCAGAATATCTCAGATCATTTAGTCACACTAAATCACAGAAATAACCATCAACTCGCACAATGTACCAACAAAGCCATTTGCTTTAAATTAGTCAATTTAGATTAAAGTTTGGTGACTTTGGTCCACTCAGTGCACTCACTACGTGTGGTGGACAACCAACTTGATTATCTTTAAAATTGAAAATACCTCTGGAAGCTTCCAATATCCCTTGAATAGAGAAGAGCTTTTAATGCAAAGTTCGCCCACCTCCGTATCACTTCTACCATCTTCTGCAACGATTTTGGCCTATTTCAAGAAATGAATGTTCACAAGTATATATGTTGCATAACAACATATCAAAAATATTGTTGCATCTAGAATAAATAAATTTATCACAGTCGTATATAAGAAGTATAAGGTCATCTTTTAAATAATGTTAATCGTGATTCCCTAAAAAGATTAAAAAAGAAAGAAGTATTGTTACATATCCAGTAGAACATATACTCGCCATAGCAAATTAGACCCAGATCATACTCTCATTGTAAGTGGACAAAATCGCTGGAATTTAATCTGGGTGTATAAAGAACTTTTTCATGTGATGTACTGACTTTTAAATGTTGATTTCAACTGAAAAATCTGCGTATAAAAAAATTTTCATGTGATGTAAAAATTTTTAAATGTTGATTTCAACTGAAAAATCTCGCTGACCTGCACACCTGGAAGTGGCTTGCCAACAGTGCCTCGTTTCCGCTCACCTTTTAAGGGATTAGAAATTCCCATGGCAAACTGTGATCAAGGAATCATTGACGTAAACCAGGAAAATGGTTTGTAAATAGTTTATTTCTTAAAAAGTCTCCATTCATGCCCTAAAAGCAGCTTAGATAGTTGACATACCTCAGTCATGCCATATCTTTCCAAAAGGCGATGTCCAGTGATGGTTTCCCATTGTTGCATAACAGGAACAGGAAGAGGGGGAGCAGAGGAGCCACACATCTGGCAATCAGGCAGCCCATAAAGTTAAATGATTTGATAGTGGTAAGAAGACTAAAGAGATCAAAGCGAAATAAGAATAAGGGTTGTCAAAAATGACCAATTAGAACTCAAAAGATCACAAATAACATGTATTACAACTCTAAATTCTACTTGAATATTCCCATCCGAGGCTTCACCAGGAAAAGTATCGAAAGCTAATTACCATGAGACGCAACTGTCTTGCAGCTGAAGCGAGTCTGGATCCATAGCGTCATACAGGGGCGGATCCAGAAAATCATGTTGGGTGGGGGGGCTGAAATATAAAAAAGCACAAATTTTTATAAAGTACATAAAATAAAATTCCATTACTACATTACCTATTGAAGTTGTGTCCGTCGAGCTTTAAGTGCGTAAAACTCATCTATAATAGAATCTACATCTATTTTCTCGACAAATTCTCGTTCAATGTAGAGTGTCATACAATCAGCAAGAAACTCATCCTCCATTCAATTACCAATTGCTGTCTTCACATGTTTCATTGCCGAAAAAGCTCGTAGATACCGGCAGTGTCAGTACAAGACGAATCAATCTAGTGAGAATAATGTAATTCTCTGACCTTCTACTTGCAACCAAAAGCTTGCATAATTCAGAAAGTGTTGATACTTGAATTCTAGGGTTTATATTTTGAGACCAATTGAATCGATGGAATTCCCTTAATAAGACGACTGGTTCTTAATTACGAAAGAGGAGAACTCGGAAACCGACCTCGAAACAGATGGATACGCTGGGTACGGTTTCTATTTATCGCCTCCCGGGTTCACTCCCTCTACCGGCGTTTGCAAAACTAAAAGCCTTGACAGTAACAACAACTTCACCGGTGATTTCAGAAGCTCGTAAGACTCGATCTTTGATTGACTGTTAAAGTACGAAGGATTGGTCTACCGGTTAGATTTCGTTGAAATAATCTGTCGGTTTTGTGATCGATAAATAAGTTTCGACAAATTAATTTTATAATTTATGACCTTGAAATAAGTTGTGAGCATTTAATTTGATAATTTGTTATCATAGAATGAGTCGTGGTTGATAATTTCACCTTCTCAATAATGCAGATGATGATTGTTACGTTAATGTGGATAAAAGACTGCAATTTTCTTTGATTTTAATTAAAATCTGTTCAAAATTTTGTCAAATAGCCCTTATATATGACATTTACATTTTTTCCAGTCTTGTCTATGAGAGGTCAATCCATACGTGTTTAATTTCGACAAACATGTCCAAATTGTGAATTTGAAAGCATTGTGTGGTGATGTCTTATAATGTTATATTATTATCAATCTACATATCTATGTATTTATTTTATGATATTTATTTAAAATTTGTCTATTTATTATTATAGCAATTAAGTAAGAGTTTGTGCTTTAAATTTTAAACGACATTCTTCAGTCAAGGGTTTTTTAGTGCAAGTTGGAAAACTTCCGGGGTTAAAACAAGAAGTTCCGAAATGTGGGGGAGTCAATTATAATTTCTCCCCTTCAGTTGAGCGACTAAATTTACTCTCTCTCTCACACACACACACACACACATATATTGAGATTGAATTGATTAGACCACATTACAGTTACGTTTTCCATTTTCAAGAATCCTAACTGTGAGTAATAACCCGCCAATTCCAATTCTCTCTCAAGAACAACAAAACCACCATGCGCCGCCGCAATCTTCTACCGTCACCTCCCAACATTCCTGGCACTCTCCCTCATCCTCTGGTTCATCCGCAAACCTGTCGAGGAAATGTATGGCGGCCTAACCGATGACTACGACCCTTCAGTCAAAGACCTCCTCGACCGCATGGAATTCCCAAGGGCTCACCCCATTCGTCAAGATAAATTGGGTAGCTAGTGGCCTAATTTAAAATTTGGGCCGAGCTATAATTTTTTTCTCAGAAAACTTACCAAAAAAACTCCGTGTGGAACGGAGGCAGGCATCGTGCCTCCGTTCCACACGGAGGCACGGGCTCCGTTCCGACCGTGCCTCCGTTCCACACGGAGACACCACGTTTTCTATTCTACGGAAGAAATTTTCGTTGGAGCAATCATTTTCCTTTTCTGCTACTTTATCCAATAGTTTTTTTTTTGTGGGGGGGAACCAATACTAATCAAACAGCAGCATCTTCAGCAAAAACCGTTAATGTTACTGTACAAACTGATGTATATGAAGTTCAGTATCAACTGTAATCTAACAAGGAACTGAGGAAGAATAAAAAAATAGCTTTCTACAAGATTAAAGATGCACCTCTTCGTCATGTGAATCGTCATGATGCTCACTTGAATAGTGGTTCTCCTCATTCCCTGCTGCATCAGACACCTGAGTGTTGCTACTCTTCTCTGGCTCCGCCAAGGTAATAAAAACTATAAACAGGGTGTTGCATCGCACTCACAGCTTTCTCAGCAGCCTCCACAGTGTCATACTCCACGAGAGCATGTAACTGCATGTAGAGACGTGGGTGTTTAAGGGAGAAGATGGCGGTTTAAGGGAGAAGAGGCGGTGAGTGAAACGCGTCGTTATGGTTGACGATGGGAGAAGCCGACATCTGTTCAAGGAGAAAACGACGTCTTATTGACGACGATGACGTGGCAAACTCCCTCTTTTAGTATAGTTAGGATTAGTATAGTTAGGATTAGGATACATATGGAGAAGTAGCTTCGTGTCATTCTTAAATATTATTTATTTTGCAATAAATTTTTTGTTTGTACGTTGTAAATTTTAACTACCGTACACTCTCGAATATGGAAAAAAAAAAATTAATAAATAAATAAATAAAGCCTAAATTGTGTTTTTTTTTTTTTCATCAAAATGCAGACCATTAATGATGTTCTTTTTGCGGTATTATCTTGTGGATTTTCAAGGTACTTGGACATCAGATCATCAAAAGGTAAATTTCATTATAATTTTATTCACTTGCTAGACATATTTGTTACACAATAATATAAAATACATAGATTTTAACTTTTTTTTAGTTTTTTAGTATACTATATAATGTGCCATTAATGCTTGACATATCGATGTGTTAAACTGGATTTACTTGTTTCTTCTAGCTTTGAAAGAGGGGCTTAAACTCACAGGTGCTGCCATGGTTAATTTAAGACCACAATCAGGATTGCAGGTCTCATTCTATTTCTTAATTTTATTGAGCTAAAGAATGAATTGTTGGTACCAAATTATCTCATATAAAAGTTAAGAGTGAGATCTCAGTTGAATATCATGTACAAAGTTTTTTGGGTCGGAACAAATGAATAGTTTATTTCAGGATATATCAAAGTTGATGAATAACAACTCAGGAACTCGTTGGGGCAACAAATTTGGGATGATGTTGTTGCCTATTTACTACCATAAAGGTGGTTCAAATCCACTCGAGTTTCTTGAGAGAGCCAAATCAATGATTGACAAGAAAAAGTTATCTCTAGAGGCCCCGTGTTCATACAAACTTGGGCATTTTGTCATGTCATTTTTGGGGGCAAAGGTGACTTTTTGCTCAACTGCAAGTTTTCAGTACATTTTTTTTTTTTTGTTACTGCATATTAATCTTGATTTCTTGTTTTCATGGTGTTGTAGCTTGCCAGCATTCTTAATTACAGAATTGTTTGCAATACAACCTTTACTATCTCAAATGTAATCGGCCCTCGAGAGGAGATGACAGTTGTAGGCAACCCTGTGACATACATTAGGGCAAATTCAACCGCCTTACCTCATGTAAGTTTTCTCATTAACATAGTGCATATTTGGTGCCCAGTATAAAAAGATGTGTGATTCGCTAGTAGTATGTAGTGTAGTTTGTTTCCATTTAACAAATGTCTTATAAATTATATATATAGAATGTAATGGAAATTTTAACCCCACCTACCCCCACCCCACTCCTGTTCTTGGCCGTGCAGGCAATCACTATGCATATGGTGAGTTATGGTGAGAGAGCTGATATGCAAGTACTGGTGGCCAAAGACTTAATTCCAGACCCTCAAATTCTGGTACAGTGTTTTGAAGATGCCTTGCTTGAAATGAAGGATGCTGCAGAAGCAGCAAGCAAAACTTGACATTACAAGCATCCAACTTTATTCATGTATAATGGATAAACTCAACCACCTCGCCAATAAATTTACGATGTATGCAGAAAATTCTACATGTAACCTGGATGAATATACAAAATGAACGAAACTGCAGAAGCCGCCAACAAAACTAGAGGAATTTTTTTCTAATTCACTGTTGATATTGAATGCAAATAAGAGCACTGCTAACACACACATACATATATACAGCCTCCACTTTTTATCTTGCATGCTTGAATGCTTAAAAGCATGTAGAGCCACGAGTATCTATATGTACCAAAAAGAACCACACTTGCATAATATTTGTGTCTGTGGCAGTATCTATATGTACTAAAAGGTAATCCAATAGAACAATTCTGCTCTCCACCTTCAAAGTGATGATCTTTCCAGTTGGAGTCTTGGCAGTGTTGAAAGGGATCCCGGCTCAAAGATGACATGTGTAAACTTTAGACTTCAGGGACATCTTCATTTTTCTCACCATTCATAGGCCATAGCCCCCTCTCCATCACTCGTCTCCTGCCCCAACAATTCACAAGACAGCACTCCTCCCCAACACTCGTCCCTTTTCCCACCCATTAATAAGATTGCTTAATGAATCTTTCCAAATGAGCAGGGTCGTCTTATCTCCAACCATTCCCTTGCTATATCAATGTGTCCTTTAAAGGTTTTGCGCCATACACGTAGGTAGTCAACTGAAACTCATTTGACATCTTGTAAGTCTGGACTACTTGGGAAGCACAAGTCTTCAGTTGAGCCTGTAGGGAGGAGCGCCTTGCCACCTCCAGGTCCTCCAGGGACATGTTCAAATTCTCTCTCTCTTTCAACTCATTCCCTCAATTTGAACCAGTTGATCCTGAAGCCAGGCTTATGACCAAACAAGAGCCTCCACTATGGTGATCAACTCATTAAATCTCGTACGAAACTTAATAAATACAATCCAAGAATTAAAATTAAAAAAAAAAAGATGATGGCTGCAGTTAACAACCACCACCAACACAACAACACAAACGCTAATACAGCCGCAGTCAAGACAAAAACACTTTTCCTCCTATTAACTAATAATTTAACACGAACAAATAGATAGTATCCAAATGGTAACATTACAACTATTCTTGCTAAGATGGTCTTCACAATGAGTTAGAAATGATTAAATTATCAACACAAGACATAAAACCTTCAGAATAGTTATAAACAAAAACTTGAGCAATCATAGGAAGCAAGGTACAGTGAATCAGGTCCAAATCCATTCACAAGCAAAAACTCATTTTTATTGCATCGCTATGCATTATATATTTACTGACGGAAAATAAGGTTTTTTTTACTGCTACCTTTCTTCCTCCTAAGCTGAAACTTCCTCCAGAAATTGAGAACTCCTCCCAGCTTTTTGCTTGGTACAATGACCAAAGCCCCGGCTTTGGCATTTTCAGCTTTATGCGTCAGCCCACGATACGCTTCTGGAGTTGCACGAAAGATAGGCAATCTGTCAGCTTTAAGGGGGCTTGTACTCTCTCTTGTGTTTGGAGGTTGTACGTCCTCAACTTCTGCACTATCTTCAGATATCATCTGATCAAGAAATGATGATCGCTTCTTAGACCTGCTATTACTTTTATCTTCAATCGACAGAAACTTGTTGACTAGTTGAGCTTCCTTTTCTGAAGCCAGTCGTTTTAGCTGCTTTCCCAGCTTTAGGACGGTTTCTTGGCACTCTGCTAACTTAGCAGAAGCATTTGTTATCTCCACATCCTGCCAATTTGAACACACGTCTCTCAACAAGAAGCCATTGTTTGAATACTTTCTGTTTCACATATATTTCTCGCATTCTCACTGATGTCATTAGTTGTTTACTCCAATTTGATGACTATAATCTGAGTGAATACATACGTTCACAACTGTCTGTATGAATTTTCTACCTTCCGAGACTTCATGATAAGATACAACTGAATTTATTTTTCAGCCAAATATGATTTCCGATTTCAGAAAAAATTTCTCTCGTGGCTTGAAAATATGAGATTTTCGTCTGTTAGTAGTTAGTAAATTAGCACAATATTACCATCATTCAACAAACCAAATTAGTTATTCTGGACACTACTTTAGACTACAGTATTTTTGAACATAGACATCTCTCTTCACATGAACAACATTTGACTTCCTTATGTGATATAAAGTATTTGCTTTAGTCCAGAAGAGCAAAATAACACTTCAATGTTCAAACTAAAATGGGCAAAATAGAAAATAATGCTCTATACATGCATGAACGAAATAAAAATACCTCAGTAAAGCACAGAAGATATGCCTGGACAAGCTAATACGTTAATTTGCATTAACCTTTGGCTTCAAAATGTCAATTTATTTCCAATACCCTTGTTGAGTCTAATGTTATAAGTTGCATGTTCAATAAATTCTCTCCTGCAATTCTGAGCAGAACTTACAGTTTTGTGCAGCTTCTCTTTTTGATATTCGTTGTCCTGTGGATACTGCTTGCTGTCAGAACTGCTGGCACATATAATCAACAAGAATCATTAATTTACTGATGAATAAACTTAACTATAAAGTTAAGAAAACAGATGGTACCTTTCCAATTGAAGCTCAAGACCTGTTGCCTCCAGTTCTTCACAGCAATGGCTTTTATCATCCAATTCTACTTCAGCAGAAGATAATTTCTGGAGAACTTCATTTATTTTACCTTTGGCAACAGTGAGTGGGGTATCGAGATCTTCATTTATCAGTTTCTGATTTTCAATCTGATCCTCAATTATTCTTTTTGATTCTTTCAAAACTTTCGACTCAGTTTGTAGCTTTGCAATACTTTGTTTTGATTGCTCTAGTTCCTGCTTGAAGTCCCCATTCATCTCCCTCGCTGACTGCAGACTAATGTCCATATCTTTTACCAAGGATTTCGTGAAATTCAACTCATTTATTAATCCTTTATTTTCTAATTGGAGAATAGAATGAATCTTCTCCATTTCAAGCATAAGGTTTTGCACAGATTCAAGTCCCAGAGCAGTTCCTGGTCCATCCCCACCTAGGTGCTTCTTGAATTCATCTCTGATGGTAACATTATTATTAGAAGGTATACATTTGTCGCTGATCCATCCCAGTGTAGAAGTCAATGTCCTGATGAACTTCTCAAAATCGATCTTCCCATCCAGTAAATAACTACATGCATGAAAAAATTGCCGTAGAACAGCATTAAGTTCACAACTATTCCATTGGAAAACACGAATAATGCAATCAGCTGCTGTTGAAGACTGCTTGCATATTAAGGCATTGAAATCTGTGTCCAAGAAGTTGGATGGCATATTACAGTCCTCTGCACATGGTGGATGAAACTGTGTAATTAGCTCCATAATTTCACGCATAGATCTGTTCAGATCAGATTGGTTAAATTCAGTGGTCGTTTCTTCCACCAAGGTTCCCATGTTTTCTTGTTCTGAAATCGTTCTTGGAGATGTTGTAGATTTCCAAGTGATGTAGCCACTAATGGAAAGTAGTTTAGATCTTTCATCATTAACAGGGCTTGACTGGTGATTCATACTGTGCAAAGCCATTCTAATGTCTTCAAAAAGTTCATTCAGGCTTCTTCCTGAAATACGGGTTTCTTCCAAGATCACATTCATGACTTTCTGAAGCCAATTGCTGGGCTTTCTAAAGGATGGATTTCTTGTTTCAAGTTTGTTATCAACATCACTGAACTCATTTTGTTCCACTGGAACAAGTTCCTTAGTTGTTGAAATACTATTCCCACACATATCCTCAAAGGAATCTGATAACGTGTAACTCGCTTCAGAAGAAGCAAAAGAACTCCCCAATGGGGCATCAATTGAAACAATTGCTAATTTCTCCATTTCAACAAAATCGTCCATTAGGGTGATATCATGAGCTCCAATCACTTTGCACTCTGTTGCAGTTTGAGTTTCCCTATGTTTGACATACCCTACTTCTGAAATTAAAGCAGAGTCATCCACTTTCTTCGTTAGAACCTCTTTGAGAATATTATTTTCTTTTTCCAAATCGTGCAAACGCTCCATCAAGTCATTTAGCTTTTTACTTAGGATGTTTGGATTATATTCGGCTCTAGAGTCTTTCACGACTAAACCTCCTCTAATCGAGTTCAGTTTTCTACATCCCTTCTCCACCTGGTTTCTTCCCTTCATTTCAATTTCACTCTTCATATTTGCCAAGAGAGCCGGATCCGGCAGCCGCCTGCGCGTTATGGTGCTTAACCTGTGGCACTCCGCTTCCAGTTTCTTTATTTTCTTTATATTCTCCAAGTGTTGTTTATGCGCAACTTCTGCAGATTGATGACTATATTCCAGCTCCTCATTTCGGAGGTGAAATTCTTTCTCAAGCATCCGAAACTCATACCTTAGAAAACCATTTTCCTTCTCTGTGGAGTCTAATCTTGTCATTAGTGCATTAAATTCTGCCTCTGTTTGAGATTTGCATTTATTTATCTCTTCAATCAAATTTTCTTTTACTAGTAGGGTCTTGCTAAGGTATGAATGCTCAACAGTCAAATCTGCAAGCCTATTACTTGTTTCTGTTAGTTTTCCCTCTAAAATCTTATGCGCTTTTTCCAATTCTTCCGATGTTTTCCTGGCAGCATCGTGCACTCTTTGCTCTTGTTCCTCCCTCACTAGATTTAATTGCTCCTTGCAGTTCTTCAATGCAGAATTTAGGTGACCTAACTTTTCGTTTGCAACCACACTCTGCTGCAAAGCTCCATCGAGTTCTTTTTTCAGGCTCCTTACTTCTTCCTCTGCTTCCTCCTTACCTGAAGTAGTATTAAAGTATCAAGTAGAAGAACCAAAACCATACAACAATTGTAAAATTGTATGAACAATCATGTCTATCATCACCTGCAATGGCTTCTTGTGCCATTTTGACATGATTTACTACAAGTTCATCATTAGCAGCACATGCATCGACAGCAGAAGCCAGCTTCTTGTTTAGAAGTTTTAGAGAATTCTCAAGAGCCACTTCTTTTTCACTGGCAAGCGACTGTACCTGTACAAATCATAAAAGCAGAGCCCTGACCAATGATATAGTATTGCAGCCAAAGAATCATTCATGCCGAGAGTATTTGACTCAGTTGAAGCATTAAACTTTAGAATTTGAATGGAACCGAAGTCCGGAATATGCTTGAAATTGATAGGTTGGATCAAGAGAAAGAAAGCGAACGAGTTCAGTTACCTTATCTCTGTCACTTTCATTTGCAATATCTGCTTTTCCATGTACAACAATTGTCTTCTCCGAAGATCTTTTCCTCCAAAGCCACGTCTTCCGGTCCATGGTTTACTGTGTTTAACAAAGAGATGGAAAGCAGAAATTATTAAGAACCATTACACTGCCCATGAGTATTTTAAGGGGGAAAAAACCCTGGAAAGGGTGGAACATAAATGAAATGAATGACTTTGTTCAATCCAAACAGATTTCTCATACAAGACAAATTTAAATTAAAGTCCTTTCTCCATATAAATGGAAAAAAATGGCATTCTATTTATGATCTGATGATGTTAGTTTGTGGAAAAGATTAAATCTCTCTATGTGAATAAATCTATCCCTGAAATCATTTCAGAGCTATCCCTTCAAGAAAATATCATGTGTTTACAAGTATTACTATCATAAGTACTTTTAATGAGATCATAACCCCTTTACTAAAATGTAAATATTTGTTAAGATCACATATGCATAAAAGGCTGCATTTTGGATGTTCAGAGTCACAGAAAAGATAATGCATTAGCTACATAAAAGATTTTCCATTCCATGCAAGGCATAAGTTCACCAAAGCCTGTGCTTGCTTTAAAATTCATAAAGTAAAAGAATATACATGGCCTTAAACAATATCAATGCAGAAATTCTAATAGCAAGCTGTACTTGTTATTTTGTGAATTTTTTGGAATAGAAAAAATATAAAAGAAGGTGATAATAAGGTTATGCTTCCAGTATTGATTGACTCAATCTGATTTATATATTATTAAATTCAAAAATAAAAACAATTCTGATTAATCATGAAATCCATGCTGTACAATGCAAAATGAAAATTGGCAAAAAGAAACAATCAGGAAACAGTCATACTAAGAAAAATGGGCTATTAGACACCAGTCAAGACAATGAATTTGTCTATAAATTGAAGCTGTGTATATATATAATGAAGCAGTTGCAGTAGAACTCACTTGCATTAAGCTAATTTCAAGTCATGAATATGTTAGTAAATAGCTATATATATATATATATATATATATTTATTGAAGCTGTTGGAGTAGAACTTACTTGCATTAATCTAATTTCATTGTTCACGGGTCAAATCACCAACCCACCACTTCCATTTTTAAAATTCAAAAGGAAGATCAAGCACCGCAGAATTCAATTGTGCAATTTGAAGAAAAATGTGAATGAATTAAATAAAACACAAGCGCTGAAACTGAAAATACCTTGTGATTTTAAGCAATTCTGTTCAATTCCACCGGCAAAAACGTAAAAAAAAAAAAAAAAAAAAAAAAAACGTGGGAGGAAAAAGCATAAAATTTAGGAGGAAAAAACAGTGAATTTACTTACTGTGTGTCCATTGCAATGGTAAAATAGCTAATAAAAATCGTTAAAGCGAAAATCCACCGAATGCTTCTGAAATGATTGAAAGTAAATGCTTTTCAATTCTTTTGATTTGAGATTAAATTTGGATCATCAAAGGAAAAATGCAAAGGGTTGATTGATTTGAGTAGGTGAAAGGCACAGCTTCATAACATGAGCAGTTGAGCACATCGATGCCACCCACGCACTGCATTGGACCCATTCTTTAAATGTTGGGAAACTTTCAGTGAAGGTCCCTATCCTTTTAAAAAGGTTCAATTAGGTCCTAAACCTTTTATTTTTAGTAGCACATTCCCTAACGTTAAGTAATTATTAGGGATACTTGCACTCACAGTCCCAAACTTTTTAAATCTTTACAAATTTTATCTTAACATTTCATTTATTGTACCCATGATCTCAAACTTTTCAAGTGTGTACGACAAATGGACAATACTATGTGTACATAGGTGTACACATATGGGGTGACATAATATAAGTGGGGTGGAGCCCATGCTATAGTATCGTGGGTCTTACCTCACTCATATTATGACATCTCCTATGTGCGTACATATGTACACATAGATTAATCCAAGGGACAAATGGATGATATTTTTCTGTTAGTTGACTAAAAAGTTAAATTTGACCACAATTTTAACAATTTTAAGGATGACAAAATAATAAATTTATATATCCTTAGAGAGAAGGGAAAAAAAATTGAATCTTCTTCCTCAACACATCCCACCAAGCCACCACCCACCCCCAAAACTAGAAATAGCGATTAGATAAATAGTACTTCAAGTTGCCTCCAATCCGAAAGAGTGTTTGGCGAATGGAGGGCAAAGACATCAAAGATCTTCTTTTCAATGCTATAAGATTAGCTATCATTAATTTGGGTGGCCATGATGACACTAAATATAAAGTATAATGGTTCGGTGAATCAAAATTAATTTGGAGGACCATAGTAATGCTAAGTATAAAGTCAAGTGGTCATGAGTGAATTTAATTCCATACTGTTTACATCAATGGATTATAAGATCGAATCAAAAGTGGAGAAGCACTTAAAAAGTAATAAAACTTGTCCTATTGTAGCTTTGGAATTCAGACCGTGGTTATGTTATTGAAGCAGGTAAGGATTATTTCATTCAAATTCAGTCCATATGTGTTTCTTAATTTTTGCTTTTCTTTTTTGTTTGGGAGTTTCTATTTCACTCGCTTCTCTGATAAAAGTAAGCCTCTGTTTGAAAATGATTAAAATCAGATTTTTAGTAAATTTTGATAAAAAAAAAAAAAAAAGATGAAATGTGTTGTTGAAAAGTTGTAAGATCTGTGAAATATGTGGTTAAAATTCATTGTCGACTTTGATTTAAATTAAAATCTGAATTTTAATCATTACCAAATAGGGGCTAAAACTCTTCACTCAATATTATTTGTTTATTTCTTCTATTGGCCGGTGGACGGTAGCGATCGGGTGGTGGATGTCGGTGACTAAAGAAGTTTCTTGCTTTGGGGTCCGGTGGTGGGGTGGGAAGGGGAGAAAATTCAATTTTCTTTCCTTCTCTCTTTTTTTTTTTATATTAATTTTTTAATTATTCTATATGAACTATATAAAGTTACTATTTTAACCTCTTTAGAAATGTGGTCAAACCTTTTTTTTTTTTTTTTTTTTTTGGGGGAAAAATGGATCCGTCTGCATTTGAAAGGTTAAGATAAAATTTGCAAAAATTCAAAATGTTTGGGACCATGCTACAATTATTCCTAATTATTACGCAACAGTACTTTTCGGCGGAAATGATCCAAAAGTTCAGCTACCTATTTACCCAGAGGTTAAAGATTGCACAGTTGCACTGTCAAAATGAAAGATTCAGACATAGTTCTATTTTAAAAAAGTTATGTACCTTAAACGATTTTTTTTAAAAGTTCTGTAGTCCCTGTTTTTACAACTTTCTTTTAGACTTTCTTTTAGGGAGTGTTTGGTTGCGAGCAAGAATTTGCATTACAAAAAAATCTAGGCAATAAAACTTATTTGTATAGAAATTATTAATTAAATATGTCTAATTGATTTAGATAAAAACTACCTCTCCCTAAAAAAAATGTTTCCTTATTTTTAAAGAATATGGTTTACATAATCAAAAATTAGAAAATATTTTCCAAAGAAAAAATTGTCGATCAAACACTTCACAAGAGTAGAAATTTGATGGAAAAAAAGACATTTTCCATAAAAAATAATGTCCATCAAACACACTTTTAGGGAAAGTTCCACCAATGGTCTAAATTTATTGTTTTCAAAATACATTAGTATTGACATTTAAAAAGGAAGATGCCAATCTCGAATCTCCAATATTTCCAATATTTTATGTGATGAAAATTCTATTAAAGATTTCTAACTTTAAAGATGGTGGAATAGAAGAGTCGAAAGAACTGCAACTAACATAATGATTTTTTCAAGATTATTTTTCCCTTTCTAAAGCAACATAATGATTCGTGTCCGAAGATTATATTATGCCCTTCTCCTAGGAAGGAACAAGTTTACATTAGCTTTTCATATTTTATTAGATATATAAAGTTGGATGTCTGTTTTAACTGTTTTGGACTACTTTGAAACGTATTTGAATATCTATTTTTACACTACTTTTATTCATATATTTGGTTAATCCGCAAATATCATTCACTTCTTCATTACTCATTTATCTTTATTTATAAATAGTTTTCAGTGTCGAGATGCAAATTAGTTATTTTGCTGCATAAAGTTATTCTTGTGTTATTTTCCGTTATTTAATATTTTAACTCTTTAACAATAATACCAAATACAAATCATCTTAATATACACAAGTTTAAATACTTTTTACAAATACAAATAATTTACTTGAAAATTTTTTCAGGTTGAGAAAATGAGTTCTAGTAGAGAAACTTGGTCTTTAAGAAGGGTATGCAAAAAGCACACTCGACATTGTTACAGTTAATGACTAAACACGACCAACTTTTTCTTTAAATCGATCTTTAAATAAATTGCAAATAAAGTCGAAAAAGAAAAAGAAAAAGAAAAAAGACCTCAAGTTTTTTATTTTTCTTTTTCCAAAGATGATCATTTTCAACGCTAGAACTCAACGCAAGCTGGTAATATTGGGAATTACCGGAACCTTACCATAGTTTTCCGAACCTTATCAAAGAACAAACCCATTCCACAAATCTGAACCAAGTTTCACACACAAGAAAGAAAACACATTTGAATTATTCTGCGTGTACATTCTTTGTGTACCATGATGCACCACCTTGAAGTCTTCAAGCTTAGAAACAGAACTACCACTCAGAAATAGGAAAATCATTGCCACGAGCAGAACCATCAATCTCCAGCATGACTTATGAGCATAGCATTAATCTTATATAGCATATTATGTCTATGAAACACATTCATTAGATAACGCAGTTAAGGAACATTCAAGATTGTGCAAATACCAGATTTATTGATAATTGGGAACCCGATAGACTTTCATTGTTTAAGAACTAATGCTAGATGCCATCGAAAATGAAGAGCAGAACAGATCACAGAAAAGTAGTGGAGCAAGACAGCAGAACAGACAAAGACCATGGGAAAAGGAGAAACAAACAACTAGCAGTCCATTAGCAACATAACATTCAAAAGCCACCACGAAGGCGGAGGACAAGGTGAAGAGTGGACTCCTTCTAGATGTTGTAGTCAGCGAGGGTCCTTCCATCCTCCAGCTGCTTCCCAGCACAGATCAACCTCTGTTGGTCTGGGGGGATTCCCTCTTTGTCCTGGATCTTAGCCTTCACATTGTCAATGGTATCGGAGCTCTCCACCTCCAATGTGATGGTCTTTCCAGTCAAGGTCTTAACAAATATCTGCATCCCTCCCCTCAACCTCAGTACCAAGTGCAGAGTCGACTCCTTCTGAATGTTGTAATCTGCCAAGGTACGGCCATCCTCGAGCTGCTTGCCAGCGAAGATCAGCCTCTGCTGGTCCGGTGGGATACCCTCCTTATCCTGAATTTTTGCCTTGACATTGTCAATGGTATCTGAGCTCTCGACCTCGAGGGTGATTGTCTTCCCCGTGAGGGTCTTGACAAAAATCTGCATGCCACCACGAAGTCTCAACACCAAGTGAAGGGTGGACTCCTTTTGAATATTGTAGTCTGCCAAAGTACGGCCATCCTCGAGCTGCTTACCAGCGAAGATCAGCCTCTGCTGGTCTGGTGGGATACCCTCCTTATCCTGAATTTTTGTCTTGACATTGTCAATGGTATCTGAGCTCTCGACCTCAAGGGCGATTGTCTTTCCCGTGAGGGTCTTGACAAAAATCTACATGCCACCACGAAGTCTCAACACCAAGTGAAGGGTGGACTCCTTTTGAATATTGTAGTCTGCCAAAGTACGGCCATCCTCGAGCTGCTTACCAGCAAAGATCAGCCTCTGCTGGTCTGGTGGGATACCCTCCTTATCCTGAATTTTTACCTTGACATTGTCAATGGTATCTGAGCTCTCAACCTCGAGGGTGATTGTCTTCCCTGAGAGGGTCTTAACAAAAATCTGCATGCCACCACGAAGTCTTAGCACCAAGTGAAGGGTTGATTCCTTCTGAATATTGTAGTCTGCCAAAGTCCGGCCATCCTTAAGTTGTTTCCCGGCAAAAATTAGCCTCTGTTGGTCTGGAGGAATACCTTCCTTGTCTTGGATCTTGGACTTCTCATTGTCAATGGTGTCAGAGCTTTCCACTTCAAGGGTAACAGTCTTTCCAGTGAGGGTCTTAACAAAAATCTGCATTCCTCCTCTCAGCCTGAGAACTAAGTGAAGAGTGCTCTCTTTTTGAATATTGTAATCAGCAAGGGTGCGGCCATCCTCGAGCTGCTTGCCTGCAAAAATCAACCTCTGCTGGTCGGGGGGAATTCCCTCCTTGTCCTGGATCTTGGCCTTCACATTATCAATAGTGTCAGAGCTCTCAACCTCAAGGGTGATGGTCTTGCCAGTTAGGGTTTTCACGAAAATTTGCATCTGTGACATTAAACAGAGATTGTTATATAACAGATAAAGCATTGTCCACAAGAGACCACTCAAACATTCTGGAAAACTATAATTATCAAGTAAAACTGTGTAGGAAATTTAATTCATGATAGTCAAAACATGTTTGTCTAGAAATATTCAAAAGGGAGCCAGTATCAAACTTCCAATTAAGATGATCATGGCATAAGAAAAAACCTAAATTTGGAATCTATGAAGACCCTTTCCATACCCAGGAAATTTTCAAGAAAAAAAATCTGGGATGCAGATGGAAATATTTGCATCTGATGGATTAAACAAGTAAATCATCACAGCTCGTAATGAAATTTATCAAAAAATAGACACCAACAAAATGACCAAGAAAAAATATAACCCCGGATGGATTGTTGACAAAAATCTACAACTCCAGTTGAAAAACTGTCATGATTTCTATTGCAAGGGATGGAGAGTATGAGCTTTCAACGTGTGGTCTATATAAATTTGAAATTATATTTGATATCAAGAGATAAAATCCAACATCGAATGAAGATTAAAATATAGACCAATTTATAAGGATTTAATACACTCCTTTTAACAAGGCTGGTCTTTTAAGATACTCCAAAACTTAATATGGTATCAAAGATCGTTAATCTCTGATAAACAATTCGATCAGATTAAAACTCAAAAGATTGATGGATTTCAAAATTGATTTACTCAAATGAGCCACCGTCTTGGGGTAAAATTGCACCTCAAATAAAAATGAAAACATAGATCAATTTGGTTCGGACTACGCCTCTAAACCTTCTAAGATGGAACCCAATCACTTGGGAGATCTATATGTGTGGTTCCTATGGCAAAGTGCGTGACTTGAATCCACATCAAAACTATGGGTTCGAGGTATGGTTTATGTAGAAGGTATAGCTCTCCCGAGTCTATATCAAAAACTATTAACTAGAAAATTGTTGTTTCACACAAGATTGCAATTTCCATCAAGATCATTTAAGATCTCCACGTAATTGAAACCTAAATTTGTGATATGTAAACAAACCTCTGTTATCTGATAGTTATTACACAGAGAAAATCGATTTATTCATCATGAATTTTTAAGAAAATGGATATTAAAAATTTTTAAGCACCGAATGAAAAATAAAGATCCATACAGACGGCAAAAAATGAATGATTTCTCTCGAAACTTTCCAACTGAAATGAATCGGCAAAGAATTAAGAATCTTCGTGCTAATTAACGTATATCTGACAAACAAAACTACTTAATCACGGAACCAGTGAAACGAAATTTATTTTTAAAAAACTCAATGGCTCGAAAAACTAAACGAAAAGCGAAATTAATAGGAGGCGATCAAGAGAAGGCGGTGTGACTGGTGCGACCGACCTATCTAGGTCAAAGCATTAATCACACAATTCCGCACCGCGCCACCGCCTTTGACCAATTACACAAGGGTAAAATTGCCATCTAAGAAACCTTCATATTTTAGCGTAGTCCCCGTGCCCGCAACTGTTAATCCGGATCGCATTCCTATTCACGGTGAAATTACCGTTCCAAAATGCATAACATTTTGGACTTGTTCGACAGATATTAAAATTGAAAAATTAGTCTTTATTGTTGATTTTTATTAGATTAGTGAATAACGACTATATTTTAATTTTAATTGAAGTTTGAGATGTATCAAACAAGTAGGGGTGGGCAATGGGTCGGGTCGGATCGGATCGGGTTGTATTTGGCCCAAAACTGACCGACCCGATATATCTCGATTTTGGGCTCTTATCACAAATCGACCCGACCCGAATCGGATCGGGTCGGTTTAGATCCAGTAAGAAGCAGAATTACCTCCGGTCCTCCATTGCCAAGTTTGAAACTGAAAGGAGAGTCCTTCACAATAATTACTCCTCCCGCTGAACCAGCTGTGGAAGAGAATCCACCAACCTGTTGGTAACATCCATAGGGCCCACATCGATCTTGGGGAACAAAACCACCAACTCGGCTGTCCGTCCGACCAACACGCCAACTCGGCTCAGCTCGGCTGGCACGGCACGGGCAAGGGTCAGGGCCGTAGGCTTGGGCTTGACTTGGACTTGGGCTAAGTTGAGATATATTTTTTTAGTAAAATAATATTTGATTTATATTATTTTCATTTAAAATGATCATATATTTATATTATTATTTTTCCCTGATTTTTCTGTGGCTGACACGTGTATTCTTCTAGAAAGACGATTGGCGGCTGGGGGTTGTTGTCCTAAAGGTTTGTATCTGTTGGAGACACAACTTTTCGGCTGTGTGTCTTTTGGACACAACTTTTCAACTTATTTAAATAGGCCCATATACCTCCGGTTTCATTTACTTCAAAATCAATTCTGATTTTATTCTTCTTCCAAAATTCTTCATTCATCCATGCATTATTTATATTTTAGCATTCAGCCTCGGAAAAATATTTTCATGCATTTTAGTCCTTCAATTTGTAGAAAGATCAAAACATTAGTAGGTTCGTCGGGACTTGTAATTTGTAGTGTTGCTATTACAAGTCGAAATCGTTGTATCTTGAGAGATGAGTGTCGGACTACTGTCAGCACCAGTGCCGAGTATTATCGTCTTAAGGAGAAAGAGTCGAACATTAGTAGGTTTGTAGTGCTGCTATTACAAGTCGAAATCGTTGTATCTTGAGAGATGAGTGTCGGACTACTGTCAGCATCAATGCCAAGTATTATCGTCTTAAGGAGAAAGAGTCGAACATTGTTGCCTCGACCATTTTTTCGTGCCTTCAAATTTCAATTTCACATTATTATTCTGCTCAATTTTATTCGCGGTGATTTCATTACTTGCCTATTATTTCCAACATTGTTGCCTGTTGCTGTTTATGGGAGTTTGATAGTGGCTAATATTTTTTTCTGGTTAAACTTGCCAAGCAAATGGGTCCTTCCATTTTTCCACTAGATATATCGTAAGATTGCATTTCACGTTTTAATATTTAAATAATATTGTCTCTTCAATACATCATCCCTTCCCTTACTGACTGACAAGCACTCTTATTTTGCAGTGTTTCTGACCCGTTTACTGAGATTCCTGCTGACATGCTTCTCTTTCAAATATGCGTTTCATTTGCTATTGAGCATTTTCAGCTGCGGACTACTATCAAATCCCTCCTACAATATTGGTTTATTGCCGTTGGTTGGGCACTTGGTTTAACAGATATTTTACTCCCAAAGCCAGAGGACAATCGTGGCCTTGGAGATAGAAATGGAGTTTCTAGGAGACAGGATAGGGAACGTGCATGGTTGGGTGGACCTGAGAGATATTCCTTGCTCTTGGTTTTTGCTTTTTTGATTCATTCATTTGTCTAATTTATCCCCATTGGTGTGTTAATCTACTTCATGCTTTTCAGTTTTCTGATAGAAAGTTGGAGCATTGAGTTGGCATAATTTCCACTTCCTTAATTTCGCATGTCTCTTCACTGCAGTCCTTTTTTCAAAGAACATTTTTGTTCTACTATTTTGGGTCATAAAAGCATTTACTTTACACTTTTGCCTGCTTCCATTTTCTATAAAGAAAACCTAGATTGATAAGCCTCAGACCTGTCTGTTCTTCCTCTGATTTGAAGCCTTGGTTATATTATTTTTATCGTCTTCCTTGACAAGATTCACCTTCTAAATTTTGGTCCACCAATCTTGTGTGTGAATCTTAATGCTTTGTGTCTGGAGTATTACAGATTTGTGTGCAATTGTGTGAGTAGATATGTTATTATAGCATAATAAATAATGAAGGATGTACACCAATTTTTCCTTTTCTCCAATGACCTGGTCATGACGTTGCATCTCTCTGTTTTGTGTGATTTTATTGCTCTCAAATGAATTGGTAATGTAAGAACTTCTCAACGTTCTCTACAGTTGTATTTCTGATTTTGTTCTCTTTTATAATTGACTTTATTGGAAACTTTCTTCGTGCAAACAATGGTAGGCTCTGAGATTTTATTTTTTTTAAAGGACTTTTTATTAGCCTCTTCTTTTCTACGAGTATTTGATGTTCTCTGATTCATTTTTAGAAGGTGGAACTTTGAGCTTCGCATCGAGCTGCTGTTGTTGGTGGCTTGGATGATTCTACTTGTCTTCAACTCCATGTTGATAGTTAGACCTGTCACAGCTGGACAAGCAGTCTTCAACTCCCTTCCATTTCTCCCAACAACACATAGCATCAAGTGCAACGGTAAAGTAATTGGTGAAGTTGGTTAGTTATCCCCTTATTTTAACTTTGAAAGGGATGAAGCTAAAAAATTCACTCTTCCTATGATCCTCTTTAGATTTATATGCTTTCATCATTGGAAGATATGTTATTTGGGCTGCCTTGGCTGGAATGAGACATTGTGTCGAGCATACTAGGAGACGAAGTACTAGATGTTTGCTTGGTCAGATTTGAAAGTGGTATGGCATTATTGTCAAGAGTTCTGTGATGTTGTCAATATGGGCAAGAATGGGTAATTCTGGTTATGGCTAAATTATATCACAAGGAATTTTTTCCTGTCAACTCTTGTTCTACTTCATGGTCCAGATATTTGTCATTCATGTGTTAATTGGACTGGTATTTGAACTTCTTGTAATCGTTCCTATGCAGGTTCCTATAGATGAGAGTCCAGTATTCCTTTTGTATTAGGATTGGGCTCTAGGACTAATCTTTCTGAAGATTTGGACTAGGCTGGTGAGTACCAGGGGCGGACGCAGACTTTTTATGTTGGGGGGGCACAATCTAACTTTTAAAAAGTGTACGCAAAAATAGTAAATATTAATGAAATAATTGATTTTTTTAAAAAAAATGCGAGTTAGACGTTTTTCTTTAAACTTTACGTTTAACGTATTTTTAACTATTTTCGGTATCTGTTTGGACTATTTGATATGCCCATAATGTAATTCTCGAACTAAGCTTCAAAATGATATAAGCAGTTTGTAGATTCGATTAGCGTACGATCGTCGTAGAATTTTTAAAATTAACGTATTATCGAAATTCAAATTTATTGTGATTTTGACCATGTTTGGTGGAGATTAAAATCAAATTTTTAATAAATTTTGATAAAAGTTAAACATTTATGGATTTCATGAAATATGTTATTAAAATTATTTGTTAACTTTGATTTAGACTAAAATTTAGATTTCAATTGATACCAAACATGATTTATATATTTAAAAAAAAAAAAAAAAACTGAAAAGTGGGGGGGGCACGTGCCCCCCCAGGACCCCCCTTGGGTCCGCCAGTGGTGAGTACTGATGTATTTTGTCACAATTGTGCTGTTCCTTTCTTGGGGCAGCATTAGCTTCACTTTATTGCATAACTAACCTGTGTACCCATTATGAGTATTTTGCTGGACACATAATTAACTTTGTTAATCAGGTCATGCTTGATCATATGATGCCGCTAATGGATTAGAGCTGGTGTGTAAAATTTGAAAGAGTGAGAGAGGACGGTTTCTCTAGGCTTCAAGATCTTTGGGTGCTTCAGGAGATCGTGTATTCAATTATTATCAAGCTGCTTACTGCATTATCTGTTCCATATGTTTTAGCAAGATGCAGTGTTTGGCTACCCATTAGTCATGAACTCAACAATGTATCGATTTGCATGGTTGGGATGCCTTGGATTCAGTTTGCTGTGTGCTTGTGTGCTAAACAGTTTCATGTACGTCTCACCAACTTCCACAACTCAATACGTGATGACCCATAATTGATTGGTCATCGACACCATAATTATGGAGAGAATTGGGAAAGGCAAATTAATTCTGGCACTCAAAGTTCTAAAGAAAGTGGCACCAGTGATGTTCAAAATAATTGGGAAGCTGCAAATATAGGGACGAGACAAAGGCATACTGTTCACCAAGATGCTTGAACTAAGAGGTAACTATTAAGCTCCCGTGGCGTGAATATATATAACTGGTTTAAAAGGTTATGGTACCGCTATTGTAAAAGAGGTCGAGTAGTGCAGTTCGGGTCGGTTATTTAGTGAAATGTTGAGCTTCTGTCAATGGTACAAATTAGTGACAGAGATTGTTTATAGAAGCATATTTTGTTGAGTATTTAGTGAAATGTTGTGAATACTGTTAGAGCTTCTGTCAAAGGTACAAATTAGTGACAGAGATTGTTTATAGAAGCATATTTTGTTGAGGAATGCTATGCCTACAGGGAAAAAAAAAACATACAGCCTACATAATAGTACACACAAATAGGTGGGGCCCTTTTTTTTTAACAATATTTAATTTGCATGAGGTCCACCCCCATGTAAGTATATGTAAATATTCTGTAAAGAATTTTTCTGTACAACTAGATAAATTCTATTTTCTTCGACATGTGAAAGGCACTCGAGTTTTAACTGATGCCTTGACACCTTATCTTTTGCGAGTCTAGCAACCTATTCCCTTTCGAAATATTGTTTAGCGAATCTTTTGCGAGTCTAGCCCTATTTTGTTTCGCAATAGTGATTGTTACATGAAGGATATAGCAGCCAGCATTTTAACACACTCGTGAACAAATAAGAATTAATCAAACCGAGAAGTACAATTACACAATGGTAAACGATGCCTGTGCGAGTTTTCTAGGAATAATTCAGGGAATCCTACCGGAAAACATAATTTGCTCATCCCCACAAACGATAGAAATGAAAATCAATATATTCCAAAACCTTATTTAAGTTTGAAAATAGAAAACCCAACCATGCTTTTAATGTTCAAAGAAATGAAACATCAACAGAAAATGTCACGAGTTCCCAAGTCATCAAGCGTTGTAGAGTATAACAAACCATAACATAAACTTGCATCGAAATTTTAGCACAACCCATAGCATAAAATTCAACCTCCCATTTCACATAAAATCATTAATTCAATGCCAAAGCAGCCAACTGTTCAGCCGGGCTGCTGGTCTGCTGCTGAGACACGTTCCTCAGAACCTCCATAGCCTCTGAAACCTTAGCTTTTAGAGCATCTGGTGATTCGACCAAGTGTAAAACTTCCGTCTGGTCCATTTCCAGAAGCATGCCCGTCACCTTAGCTGCTGTGTCAGGCTCTAGCTGTTCGACCAGTGGGTAAAGAATTTCGCCCAACATCTGCAGACAAAACATGCAACTCCACATTCAAATTACTATTAATGATACACATACAAGACGTCTTAAATTTTACCAAATAATGAATAATAATTATTCAGTCAATATCTAAAAGGATATTAGTCCCCTGACTTAAAAGGATGAACATTTACATCCATATCAAGCAAACATTATTGTCAAATAAACCACTCATAGCTGGAAAATAATTAAAATCTTGAGGGCCCACTTGTACGCGTTACGATTTTCTGTCACATCTTAGAATAAGTTTCTTCAAAGAACTTTAGCATTAAGTATCATATTTGGATGAAACGATCCCAGGAAAAAGGTTCTGCATTTCTTTGAGAAATGTAAATATAATGGGGCAAAACATAAATATTTTGCAGAATAAGGCCTTGGATATTTAACAGAAAATGCATCAAGACAGCTGCATATGCATAAGATATATTTAAGGGAAAAAAAAAAAAAGAATGGCTAGATGGCTAGATATATGCATAAGATATATTTAAGGGAAAAAAAAAAAGAATGGCTAGATGAACGCAATCAACAAATAAATTGTCATCTCCTTCACCACGATGAGAGCTTAGAAGCATGGATAAAAAAGTATTCTAAAAGGCATAAAGCATAGCTAGACGTGAAGGTGAAACTTCAAGCTTTACGAGCTTAAGCGAACCTAAGCCTCGTAAAAAAACGTTTTCTTATTTTTAATCATCCTAAAAATCATTTAAGAATTAAAATAATACATACCAAACATCCAAAATTGTAAAATACTATATTTATTTAACAATTCCTATAATTAATCAATTATACAATATGCAAATTTTTTAAATGCAAAACTTAAAACTATATTTCATTATTTCAATTTTCAACTAGACAAGTCCTACTTAATAGATTTATAGGAACTTTATACATGTTTTCGGAGTTTTCAGCAAAACGAGTCTCAAAATCATAATTACATAATGTAGATTAAATCTTATTTAACTCTTTACTGGATAAAGTCTTTTTTTCATTTTTTTGGAACATATATAAAGTCTTTTAAAAACTAGAAATTAAAATCAAATAAATGGTTTTTTAAAAAATTAATAAACTAGTCAAATAAAAGAACTTTAAAAAAATTAATAAATAATGCCTAGGGAAGACAAAAAAGTGGAAGGAAAAAATCCAGCTGGAAAAAAAAAGGCCTGAACGCGAAGCAAGGCGTTTTGCCCCAACTTCGAGCCTAGACGAGTTTTTTAAAAATCACCGTTGATAAATGATTTCTCGCAGATTATATCTTAACTGAGATAGAAAATTTGAAACTACAGCTGGAATGACGATAAATTCTATCTTTGGAATGAAATATAACAGTAACACTGTGGCAACTGCAGGACTATATCATTGGACAAATACTCAGAACAGATATAACTTGACGTGCAATAGTATCCAAACCAAGTTGAAAATCCGTCCCTGTAAAAAGAACTAATCAATCAAGGACGTGGAAGAAAATGCTTACAGTCCGCTGTTCAGTGGGTGACGCATTTGCAAGAGCAGATGCCAAAGCTCCAATTGGCTGAGGCATTCTCACATTACGCAATGGCATATTACCCATTTCATATGGGACAGAAAGCATGCCCCCAGCAAAACCTTGCATGGACACATCTGGCATTCCATGCCCAGGAGGATAACGGTAGGCACGTCCCCTTGGAAGCATCTGAACCATAGAAATGATATAACATTCAAGAAATGTTTTGAAGGAAAAAAAGTCACAAGTTACCGTGTCGAAAACCTGTTGTTGCATTACTGGAACTGGCTGCGGGTTCTGCTGCATCGGAACAGTATTGGAACGTCTGCCACCAGGACGTGGAACTTGCTGCCCTTGCTGAACCAGAGGCATAAAGACATTTGGCATAAGAGGTCCAGCAGACCTCATACCAGGAACAAGTTGCTGTTGATACCCAAATCCAGGCTGTAAAATCAGGCAAAAGATTTGTTGTCAATATCTTCAAGTCACGAATATTGCCTACACCTTATATCGGTGGGAATATTGTCTAGAAAACAACAATATTAAGATATAATTACTTGTGGAGGAATTATGGTAGGTCGAGGTTGCCCATAGAATATCTGTTGCCCTAGACCAGGACCACCTGGGGCATACATTGGCATCCGAGGAGTGACTGTAGGCGCCATAGTAATTGGGCGTACTTGAGAAAATTGAGCCTACATAAAATGTTTTGTAAAAACAACTTATTCACGTAATTATTCACAATGTATTATACCACAAACTGAGACATACAGCTCAACATAGAAGAAATACATTAAATTCACAAG
>CM032633.1:7745965-7855036 GCA_019097785.1 Fraxinus excelsior | reverse complement strand
CTAGGTGCTAAAAATTTGTTATTTTGGGTTTGTACAGCTCCTGGGCGGTAAGGGTAGTGGCTGGGCACTGTGTTGCTGCATCCTCTTTAATATTTTCATCATAACTTTCTCTCCCGATATTTGATTGAGGCGATTAAAGTTACGTTGAAAAGCTAACTCAAAGGGCTACAACTTTGCTTCAAAGACCATCTTCAAATTTGATCGTTTTCCATGTAAAAAACTGGTCTCAATATGATGCTGAAAATCGGTACGAAACTTTTCAGCTTGAAAGCTGATTTGTGATCATGGTTGGCTGTATTTCATCAATTTGACTCATTTCTTTATCCAATTAACATCTAACGCTCTCGAATCTTCATCACAAGATTGGAAACAAGTTTAGAGTATTTGCTATTCAATCCCTGAACTTTCACTTTCTTCCATATTGATCATTTTTCACTTGTTTCTTCAATTTTTCATCGTTTTCACTCATTTGCAACCTAAACCAAGATATAGAAATACTTAGTGCATTTAGTCATCAAATAGTCATATAAATGCAAATATTAATGGATGAAAGATGTAATAAATGTGCTATTATCACTTTCTCTAAAGCTTTCGTTTATTGCAGTCGTTGCCGATAACATTTTCAAATGTTGTAGGTGAGGCCTTTTAGGACAGTTTCCATCCACATTTTCGTCGGCTAACAAAAATTTTTATTTTGACCACAATTTCAATATTTTATAAATTAGTTACTTTCTATTTATTACATTAAATAACTAAATTAGTTAAATTGAAAAATAAAAAATAAAAATCTTCTTCCTCTCACCCCCTTTCTCCCACCACCATCTCAAACCTAGAATCAGCTACCCAACCACCGCCACCTCTACTAACCACCTGCTATCGGCCACCACCATCCACCCCATCATAATCGCCACCAACAAACTCCACCACCCAACCTCGAATCTCAAATTAAAATTAAAATACAAGCCATGTAAAACCAAAATTTGGTAAACAGAACCCAACAAGTAGTAAAGAAGCTTTACGATGGCCATTATAATCTATTCAAGTACAATAAATTCCACGTGAATTCATGTATTGAACTTCTAGGATATTCTCTCGACCCTTTCGATTTGGTTTGTAAATTCAACAGAATTTTGCACCTCTTGTAAAGAACTTTCCATTTTTCGATTTTGGATTTAGCAGCATCTTTCCATTTTCCTCGATTTGGTTTGTATATTCAACAAGATTTTGCCTTACATCTTCATCGATTTAGCGACATCTTCTGTATTCCTTAATAGTATCTGTCGATTTACCTCTCACTTCGACTACTATCGCTCTAAGCTTGTCCACTAAGTTTTCGGACCTTTCGATGGTTCCTTCGACTGTGAGCTAGCAAACCAAAATACAAGCTTTCCACCTCATGTATTTTGGTTTTAATTTAGGATTTGGGGTGGGTGGTGGAGTTTGTTGGGTGGCTATTGTGATGGGATAGATGGCGGCGGCGGCGGCGGTAGGTGGCTGATTTTGGATTTGAGGTGGGGGTAGGGGGTGATGGGAAGTTTTAGCAAAGTTCAGTAACTATTTATGGTAGTTTTGAAATTCAATGACCTCTTAGGAATTTTTTACAAAGTTCAATGATCAATTAGAGAAGTTTTGAAGTTCGGTGATCTCTTGAGAACTTTTGGTAAAGTTCAATGACTATTTAAGGTATTAACTCTCGAAAGACTGTATTTAAAAAAAAAAAAAAAAAATTATGGTGAAATTAGTGCCATATCACAAAAGTTGGAGACAAAAAGTTCCAATTTTTCTTTTAACTATTTATAATTATTTGCCATAGATGCACAATAAAGATCCATTGATGACATTTACTTTTAATTTATTAATTTGTCCATCACAATTTTCAAGAATTTAGCCCAACTCCAACAGATTCCACAAATAGGCTCATACGACGATGATTAATGGCAGGTTCAATTCACTTTATAATTTTAATTGAGACAATACATACGGAAACAAAAAAGTTAGTCACTATGAATAATATTATTCTTCGTTCATCAATATTATTTCCTGGTGGATATAATGATAATTCAACTATATACTTAATTATTGATATTGATTGCTTAACGTCATCGATAACAATTTTAAACAAGAATTATAATATTTTATAATATCTCATCTACTCCCAACATCCATGTCTTTGCCATCCTTCATGTTGTCAAATTATAGAAGACTTATACCTACAAATTCGATCCATGTCCATGGATACAAACGGGAATAATGTTACTTATTATTAATCTAAATCATCATCAGTCTAAGTAGCTGGGAACCTCTTAATTCATTAAAATGCATCACAACTTCATAGGACAATGAATCAATGAGCTATAACCACCCAAACCAATGATGATATCCACAAACGATAAATAAACAGTATTCAAAGAACAAGTACACATGCTTTGCGGGGTAGTTAAAGACAATTTGCTTTATGCATACTCAATTTGAGATTAGCTACATGAATTTTTTTTGTTTCACTACTCATTATTGTTCATTGATATGTCTATTAAAATATCCAAAGCAATTAAATTCTTAATAGACTATAATAGCTTGATCAATTATGGAGTACAATAACTTGCAGTTTCTTCCTTTATCTGAACTTTCTCACACAATCTGGACAAAACCAACGGGACAACTTGATCCTGTAATCGGATCCATTATCAGCGCACAGCAAGCAAGTTTTTTTTGTAAATTCTTTTGCATTTCCACCTTAAGAAATTGTGCCAATTGAGTATTTGCAAAACATGCCATAATATTAGTACATACAAATTTGAAGAATGGACTTAGCATTTAAAAAAATGACAAAAAAAAAAAAAAAGGAAGTGAGCATTGATTTTAATGTCCCCGAGATAAGGGTTTACACGTTCATAACAAACAACAAACTGGAAGAAGGTTTAGCATATGAACCAAGTTTCTAATAATGACACGGAGATTTCAATTTATACATCTAACTCGTGAATTCGAATATAACTAACCTTCTATAGTGGAGAATGATTGTCTATCAATTGTCAATTTGCTTCTAACCAGAAGTTCAGAATAGAAGTCAACAGTTAATACATGTATATTATGGCATCCACAATCATCTCCTGCTACGTATGCTGGCAGGAGATCGGGGACGCTTATCACTGCTAACATCGTCATCCCCTTCACTTCCATCCACGCAAAGGGCATTGTTATTGACGCTCACTTCAGAACTAGCACTGCTTGTACCAAGTGCAGAATCAGACATACTAACTGTCCTGCTTTTGGTATGCCCTGATCTCACACTATAAACGGAGGAAGCTGGGATATTAGTCATTAGTGGGCGTAAATTGCCTGGAACAGTTCGCCTTATGCCCTGGACCAGAAAAATTGAAAATTAATTCTCCAAAAAGGGGACCTTGCATAAATTTATATCAAGTACCACATATTGATTTAGTCGCACGATTTCACTAAATGATAAACCACCAACTTCAACACAATTACAACAAATTATAGCATCACTTGAATATCAAAAGATGAGATTAGTGTACACACCATATGCCTTATTGCCATGTCTAACGATTTCTTTGAAAGCGTTCTCCCAAAGCCTGAACTGTCGGGTGACGAGGACTTTCCAGATAAGTTGCTAATTGGTGAATGTTTGTCATCTTGCTTGGGTGGAGCCAGTTTCCGCATATTTATTACCCTCTCAACCATTTTAGTTCCATATAGAACAGGGCTCATGTTGTCATTAGCCTTGGCATGCAATCGATTTACAGCAGGCACGGGGACAGAGCTTCCACTGCTACGAGTAATGCCATTGGGAGGTCGTCCTCTTGCTGGAGAACATGACTGTCGTCTAACCCTTCCATTTGAAATGGGTTCAACAGATGAAGATCGAGAACTCGGTCCTCCAGGTCTACCCCTTGTGACAGAAGGCGGCCTATCAGACAGAGATGTCCGCAGATTTGGTGGAGCGTCAAGGGAGAATCCAGGCATGTCCGAGGGTTTCCATGGTTTGGGCCTCATAGTTGGAGAATTAGACACTGCCGGCACTGGATTTTTTGCTGTAGAGGTAGCAGGCTTTATAACTGAAGAAGAGGTTGGGGACTTAACTGGGGCACTTGACACTGATGTCCTACGAGTCGGGGTTGCTGCCCTTGACATGGACTTCGGTGCAGGTAAAGATTGTCTGGCTGTAGGTGTTGAGGATCTTACAGTAGACCTTGAGGGAGGTGTAGAAGATCTCGGCGGAACTATGGGCTTAGCTGAAGGCAAGGTGGCACGGAAAGTAGGTGTTGCAGATCTTGAAGGTTTATATGATGTGGTCGATATTGCTTTAGATGACGTGGCAGAGGTTAATTTAGAAGAAGTGGACAATGTAGGTTTATCAGATGCTGAAGTTGAGGTGGATCTGGATGTTGAGCTCAGTGTTGGACGCCCAGTTGGTGTTGCAGGTCTTGATCCAGGACCCCCAGATGAAGAGGGCCTGCGGAGTCCTCCAGTTGAAGTATTTAATCCAAGAGATGAAGTAGGCTGTCTAGATAATAAATTGCTCCTACTAGCCTGCTCAGGCTGGGAGTTTGATAGCTTCAACCATAGAAACAAGATGCAGAAAAAAGTTATTTCATAATTTTTGCAGATAATTCTCCATACACCCTAAAAAAATGCTAAATTAGAACAGACTCTCAAGGGCTTCTAATGGGTTTGCACCTAGTGCAAGTAAAGGTGAATTTATCACACTGCACTATTAGTTCTGGAGAGGACTATAGACTATAACTATGCAGCTGATTTTAACGAAATTAGATATAACTAAATGTAATATAAGAATATTTATTCCCTTTGCCTTTTTAGATGGCTGATTTCCTAAAATCTGTTTGTCTTTCACGTAGTGAATCAAATTTTATAGAACACGTTGGCCACATGATCTTTGTCAATTCACACTACATATTTGCTTTACACATACTGGTAACTATGCACTTTAATCTATGAACTTTCAGGATACAGCCCTTGAATTTTAGGAGGTGTTGGCGAGCCTTATGCATAAGGAATGACCAAACTCCTATCCTATAGAAACATGAACAACAACTAATTTTGCATTCCAACTGATAACTTAACAGAATGCTACTATCTTTAGCTTACTCTAGATTTCAGAGATGCGGGGCGAACTTTCGGAGCTTCCAGCTGGTTCCTAACAGTTTTCTGTGATTCCATCTCTAGTGAAGGAAAAAGAGGAGTGCCTGGAGGTGTTAAAAGCCTGAAAACACGAGAACTTTTATGAGTGCCATTGAAGGACTGTATTGAAATCAAAGTGAAACTTTACATTCAATCAAGAAAATCAAGTCCTAGCCCCAAAGACACATCTGACAGCAGAAAATATAAATTTGGGACTCAATTTTTTGTTTCTAAATTAACAAAGCCCAAATTATTTCCAAAGTACATAATCAATATCAGCAATATGTAATGATATGTATAGATAATGTGTATTTAATCATGAAGACAACATCTTTAAACCAAGAAAAATTACTATTGGTAACAATTCAGATTTATCAACTTATAGAGATGAACTTGAGGAAAACAAAAGAACTTCACCAGCAGCTTTTTCTAGTGTAGTTTAAGCTTTCCATTATGGAGCTACATTGCATATTCTAGTTATGCTCATTGGTAAAGAAGACCTGCAGAGCTTTAATATCATAATTGTGTGTGTGTGTGTGTGTGTGTGTGTGTGTGTGTATAAATATATATTCATTTCCTTACATCGCAACTTGCTATGCTAATAATAAAGCGGAAAAATAATTATCTAGATTATTCAGCAGTATCTGACTAAATTACTCAATGATAAAGAATAAAGTAAATTATAGTTAGGATAATTCACTAAGTTACTCCATGTACTAATATCCTTAAGGCACTTGAGTATGCAGGTACAGACACATCCATTCCAAGCTAACAATAAGTAGGAAGTATGATGTATATAAAATTGAAAACCTTCCACATAAAAACTCTTTTATGGTGTTGGATTGTGATGCGAACTATATGGGACTTATGAACATCGTTGTGTGTCAACCCTAAGAAATAACAGTTATCTTATAGAAAAGGCCACTATTATTAAGCTGAAATTTATCCTATAGATGGTGTGTGGAGGTCAGTTTGAAATGTGAAAACCATCAGATTGATTCTTATGGGAAGGAGAAAGTCAACATTAGATACTGTCTTTCAAAATAAGTATAAAAAGGAGTTTTAAGTACAATAAAAGCACTTCATGAAGACGAATTAAATTAATTTATTTCCTATTGAAGGACATCAACACTACAAAAGTTTCAAAAAAAACAAATTCGCAATCGGCACACAAGTTTAGAAGGTATAAAAATAAAAGCTGTGGAGATAAAAAAAAATAAAAAAATTTTACCACTCATAGTCATTTTTTTCACCATCAGAATTAAGAAATTCATCAGCACCAGTCTTCCGCACAGGTGCAGGTGTAGTTGCAGTAATATTACCGATTTTTGATCCTGCATACAGAGTCATAATTAAAAGAAAAATAAATAAAATTAATTCACTAAATAATCAAAAGCTTCAGACAAGGTAAATTTCAAGGATATTACTATCATTTTTTTACTTCAAATGAGTATTTCACAAGCTCATGTAAGAATCCAAAGTCAGTGTCAGTCACCAAAGAAAACAAACTTTTAATCATTTTTTAAGAGCAACAGCATATCAGATTACGTCAAAAAGTTACATAAATTTGAAACCAAAATCCACCAAATAGATTCATCATACAATTAATTAACAACGAATTGAGACCTCATCACATAACACCAAAACTGCCATATAAAAACATAGAAAAAATTTCAACAAAAATTTAAACAAAATTAATTTTTTTAATACCATGTGGAACGTCAAACTCGTCGGAGTTGTAAAGAAGAAGAAGATTATTCCGTTCCTTTTCGCGTTTACGCATTTCTTGAAACAATGCCAGCTCGTCATCCTTGTTTTCCTTCAGTCTCAGATTCCCCATTTGTTCCCTCTCCGGTGCCCTAAAACTCCGATTCATCCCAATAAATATAGAAAAAATAACCAAACCCTAAAAAGTAAAAAAAAAACAATCGTCAACTCTCCATCCTCGTTCTGAACCATTCAAGCTCCATAAAACCCTGTATGTCTCCAAACCAATTTCTTGACAAATAAATTGAAAACGCTAACTTCGCAGATCGAGAATCAAGCTAAATACTTTGAAACGAAACTCATCTGAAAAAGCAATCCCCACTCAGCATTCCACATTCCTTTAATTAAAAACATTTTAAACCAGTTAAAATGTCGTCAAACCCAGAGAAGAAACATTAATCTGCCAATACTGCGTATTATATATTTGAGTAAATGTAGATGGAGAAAAGAGGGGGAAATGAAGCAGAAATGCAAGGTCTAGTTCGAATAGATTTGAAGATCGGAAAGGAGTGGCAATGAGTGTAAATTTGAAGAGAAGCTTGGGGAATCTCAGGGACGATTCAAGTTTTGGATTTGGATGAGAGAGATGGAGAGGGTGGGGTAGCATTAATACAACTAATGAACTAACGGACTTTTAGTTGTTTCTGTCTTAAAAGTTACGAAATCTCGAGAATTGTTCTATTGGCTTTGGATAATTACGAATGTGACCCTATACTCATTCTCCTGTTACAAATACAATAATGCTATGAACACTGTTCGTGTTTGTTTATTCAATTTGTACCAATTTTTTTTTATCGGTTACCGCATGCTAATACACAAAATGATTCATATAATATTTTTACCAACTGGACACTTGACGTCCCCCTATCGATAGGGGCGCCAAGTGTCCAGTTGATAAAAAATTATGTAAAACCCTATGTACAATTAAATTTATCCTTGCAATTATTGATTGGATCAAGTAGAATGACATATCTATTCATTTAACATTTAATTCATTCTTCTCGAGGGAATGACATTTATTACGCAATATACACAAAATCAAGTTTTATTATTTTCCTTACATACATTTATTCTCTTCCATGTATAGGTATTCTACAACTACAAATATGTTCTATATTCATTGTAAACATAATAAGAATAAACTAATAACAGTTATTCTTTTTCCATTCATCTTCCTTCTCGTATTATGGTATCAGAGCAGTAAGATCAGCACTTTTTTTTTCATCCCAGCAAAGAACTTCTTCTAGTTTCTGATTCCAGCAAATTAATTCTAACTCCAGCACAATTAATTCTTCCGCCAACTTCTTCCAGTTTCGGATTCCAACAAAGAACTTCCAGTTTCTGATTCCAGCAAATTAATTCTTCTTCCAACCGCTTCCAGTAGCAGAACTTCCTGCTTCCTTCACCATGCCTACTACCCAAACTCCTTTTCAATTGATCAATGACCTCACTTCACCATACTTCTTGACCCCTACTGACAATCCCGACGTTGTCTTAGTGCCCGATCTCCTCACGGGCAATAACTATGCCACCTGGAAACGCTCATTGCGTATGGCCCTTAATGCCAAAAATAAGCTCGCTTTCGTCTATGGTTCTCTACAAAAATCATCAGATTCTTCAATTGCTACACTATGGGATCATTGCAATGATATGGTACTCTCATGGCTCTTAAATTCGATTGATAAATCTCTACGCCAAAGCTTAATTTATTCTTTAAAATCATCTGACGTTTGGACCAATTTGGACAACCGTTCTGTCAAAGTAATCATCCCCGCCTCTACCGTGATCTTGTAAACCTCAAACAAGGCACCATGTCCATCACCACCTACTACAACACCGTCAAGGGTTTTAGGATGAGCTTACTGACCTTGCTGAACCAAATCTTTGCACCTGTGAAGCCAAAAAGAAAGTTGAAATCACCGTCAACACCGAACGGCTCTTCCAATTCCTTATGGGTCTTAATGATTCCTTCTCTAACATTCGAAGTCAAATCCTTGCCATGGATCCCCTTCCCACCATTGCTCGAGCCTATGCCACCATCCATCAGGAAGAAACCCAACGGCTTCTTCAAATCCCCTTGCTGCCCACACCAGACACATTTGCCATGGTCGTAACCCATAGCCATAACCTTGGCTATCATGGATCTCGCCCCCGCAGCACTAAAACGTGCACAAAATGTAGCAAAGATGGACATCTTGAGGCTGCCTGCTTCGAGAATATTGGGTACCCCCCTCACTGGAACACCAACAGACCAAAGCAGCCACTTCGACAACTACTTCTCAGTCTTTCTCAGGTACGGTTCATTCCTTACCCAATTTTCTCTCTTATCGTTTCTTTAGTCCCAAACATTTCGCTTTTCTATCTTCTGTCTCGAAAAACATCCAGGATCCTCTTCTATATTCTCAAACTATTCTTGGGCCCCATTGGCAACAAGCAATGGCCTCTGAAATTCAAGCTTTGGAGGCTAACCAAACATGGACCCTTGAAACCCTTCCTCCAGGTAAGAAGACTATTGGTTGCAAATGAGTCTATACAAAACAAAATTGCGTGCAGATGGTTCCATCGAACGCATAAGACTCGTTTGGTTGCCAAGGGTTTCACTCAGGTAGAGGGTCTTGATTATCATGATACATTTGCACCTGTGGCTAAACTTGTTACTGTTCGTTGTCTCCTTGCTATAGCTGCAGCTAAACATTGGATCATACACCAGTTGGATGTTCATAATGCTTTCCTCCATGGCGATCTTGATAAGGAAGTATATATGAGACCCCCCAGGGTATTGTCCTCATGGGGAGACACGCGTATGTTGTCTTCACAAGTCTCTCTATGGTCTCAAACAGGCATCTCAGCAATAGTACTCGAAATTATCTCACACTCTCACTCTTGCAGGTTTTGGCCAATCTTCCGCAAATCATAGTCTCTTCACAAAAACCCAGGGCACGATTTTCACAGCTATTCTTATATATGTCGATGACATTTTGGTGGCTAGGAATGATCTTTTAGCCATCAGTTCCATCAAATCTCATCTTGCTCATACATTCAAGATTAAAGATCTCGGTGATCTCAAATATTTTCTGGGAATTGAGGTTGCTCGTTCTCCTACTGGCATCTTCATCAATCAACGAAAATATACTTTGGATATTCTCTCAGACTCTGGTCAACTAGGATCACGTCCTGCTTACTTTCCTATGGAGCAGCATGTCAAACTTACTAACTCAGATGGTGACCTTTTAACTAATCCTAGTTCGTATCGACATTTAATTGGTCGATTAATCTACTTGATCGTTTCTCGACTAGATCTCACATTCGTCGTCAATGTTCTCAGTCAATTCATGCATGCTCCTTGTGCACCTCACCATCTCACAGCTCTTTGTGTCCTCCGCTACTTAAAGATCACTCCGGGTTATGGTCTCTTCTTCTCATCCACATGTAGCTTTCAGCTCTCTGCCTTTTGTGACTCTGATTGGGCTAGTTGTCCACTTACTCGCCGATCCACCACTGGATATGTCATCAAGTTAGGTGACAGTCCACTTTCTTAGCGTACGAAAAAGCAACCTACTGTCTCTCGCTCTTCTGCTGATGCTGAATATCGTACTATGGCTACAACCACTTGCGAGCTTGTTTAGATTCGTCTCCTCTTGCATGACCTCATTGTGCCCCACTCTCAACCTGCTCTTCTTCACTGTGACAACCAACATCGCTCGAAATCCAGTTTTTCATGAACGCACCAAACACATTGAATTGGATTGCCATCTGGTTCGTGAAAAAATTCGATTTGGTCTACTCACTCCCTCCCACGTCCCGGCCTCTCAACAACAAGCTGATATTTTTACTAAGCCCTTGGGACGTGAATTATTTGTATTCTTCCAATCCAAGTTGGGCATTACGGACTCCATGCTCCAACTTGAGGGGGGAGTATTACGCAATATACACAAAATCGGGTTTTATTATTTTCCTTGTGTATATTTATTCTCTTCCACGTATATATTTTGTCATGTATAGGTTTATTCTACGACTACAAATATGTTACATATTCGTTGTAAACATAATAAGAATAAATCAATAGCAGTTATTCTTTTCCATTCATCTTCCTTCTCGTATTAGCATTTTTGATAATTTATTTCTGAGGTGGTCAAATAATTGCGATAGCAATGAGACCCATGTTTACTTGCTAACATGCAAAAACTTGTTCAAATGGGACAAAAATCGCTCACAAATAGGGGTTTAATGTCATTTAATTATCACTTAAATTGGTGTTGAGCACAACGTTGGACTGAATATCATTACTCTTACAAATATAAGTGGAGGCAGGACCCATGTGGGGTTGGGTGGGACTTGAGAAGAGGGGGGATTTGTTTTGATCTTGGGACGAGCAATCTCGATTATATAAAAATAGTTTATGTCATTGTAGACATCGAACACATTAAGGCTAGAAGGTCTCAGAGTTAAATTAAAGGAATGTCTTGTACAGAAGGTCAATTCATGTTTAGCAATTTGTGGAAGCACCTATGTGAATGAGGGAGACTTCAAATCAATAATGTAGAAAAATTCATGATAATGTATGAATTTTATCAACGTTCATGAATGATAAATCATATATCGAACCCTCCTTTTCTTTCAAAAAAAGAAAGGAGAAGGATCTTCTTCGACGGATATTTCTTATTCCTACATATACTATTATTAGAATTATAATGTGTGATGCATGACGTCATCTAAAATATCAAAACATGACAATTCACCTTCCGTGCATAAAAAGTCTTTTAAGAATTAAATTGATGAAAAATGTTATGGGTACATAATTGTACCCATAGCACACCCCCAAATTGATAGTCCGGATATCAAAATAGTATCTACCATCCTTTTAGTTGAGTATTCTGTTGGAAATGTGTTATTTGGTGAATGAGAAATTAAGCCAAATTTTGAATTATTGAAAAATTATATAGAATATTGTGAAATATTCTAGAAAATATGTAGATGAAAAGATGTGTCTTTTCATATGGATCATGACTCTTGGAGATCATGACTTTTGGCATTATTTTTCAATAATTATCTCTTTATGTAGAGATGTAATTGTATCTCTTTATGGAGAGATATAAATTCTAAGAGATTTGTCTCTTGGTATGGATGTTCCAACTACTATATAAGGGATCTCACATGTTTGAATTTGATATGGAATAATGAGAAGTGGAACAAATTCAATTGATAGTTCTATATCATTCCATTTCATGTTTTACTTTAGTTTTGCATAAAACACTTTGTAGAAGTGATTATTTCTTGCATCAAAATCATGGTTATGGTAGAGGGAGAATTCCGTTCGAGTTCGTTGGTCTAAGTCATTTGGAGTGCTCCTATGGCTAGACGTGATCGTTGTATCTTGGGAGATGATTGTCAAGAAACCGTTAGCACCGATGCGGGGCAAATTCATCTTAAGGACAAAGTGTCAAACACTTGCCTCGACCGATCGCATCACTTGCATCTCCTCTTTCTTTTTCCGATTTCATCCTAATTTAGTATTTTGATTTCGGAAAGTAACTAATATTCTTTTGATTTCATGCTAAGGTTTGAATTGAAGAACAACGTGCGTTCACTCATATTGGGAAGTGAAGAATCCATATTATTATATTCGAAGTCGGTAAATCACTATTTTATCTTCTCAAATCAGATTTCGGTAAGTCGAATTCTATTTCGATTTCACGAGTATAACACGGTACGTATTGATTTGAATATAACGTGCACATTTATCGGTGTAATATCTCCAACAATCTTAAGATGAATTTTGTTGTGCATGTTTGATTTTGGTTACATAATTTACGTGAGTTTGAATGCATATTAAATCTAATTTTGATATATGAAAAAGACAAAAGTCACTTAATGGACATTAAAATATGTGGCGTGTATTATACTTTAATGATCAAATGGAGGCTGCTAATTAAAAGAATATATAAATTAAATGCATACTTTACTATAATGTGGAATGGTGAATTGTCACATGACTTTTGGTCAAAATTTGTATATTCTGGTTTAAAAATGCATATGTTCACGTGATTGTAAGTATAGTTAACATGCCAAAATAGAACATTGTCGTGTTTTGGATGCATGTGTTCATGTTGGAAATTGTACTAACTTTGGTTGATGGTGATAGTCTCTTGGTATTCAATGAGTATAGAAAGTTGTCTAATTTATGGTTTCGATGACTGTTCATTTTATAACTGCAATGGAAATATTATTGTTGATGTTTATTACATAAAATAATGAATATACGTTTTGGTCTTTTGTACCAAATCAATGGTTGATCATTTGGTCTTGGTTATTTAATTGATCGAGATTGGGATCAATGATGATATCTCTAAATGTGGAAGTGTGTGAATTTCCCATGATATTGATATTCCTAGTCACGACATGTGTTGACTAAGATGGAATAAATTCCTTTTATTGGAATATGAGAAATTATATTAATGATGATAGCCTCAATTAATTTGATGAAATTAAATGAGATGATTTATGCAAATATGACAAAATGCGATTTGTTATAATTATATTAAGTGGAAATCATTATTTGATAATGAGATTTAAGCCACTTAATTATTTGGAATTCGTAGAATATTATGAAATATTCTAGAATCGATTTGGATGGAAAGATATGTCTTTTCATATGAGAAATCATGACCTTTGGTATGATTAATTTCCAATTGGTGTATCTCTTCATAGAGATTAATTCGAAGAGGTGCGTCCTCTCGTTGAGTTTTTTTTTTTTGAAAACACAACTGATGGATGATTCGTTCATTAAATTTGAATATGGTGAATAAGTATTATTTAACATGAAATAATACTATCTCGTGAAATGTCACAAATGTGATATATGTTGGGAGAAGTTGCAATTCTTGTGAATCAAGATGCTTAGTATTCTTCATTGTTGAATTTGATTTCAATCGTGGAACCAATTAAATTGGTATATGTTTGAAAATATTGTTGGTCTATGTGATGACCTTAATTTAATTTGGATGATCAAATTAAAAGATAGTTGGATTGAAGTACATTGTATACTATTTCAATTGAAATAAATTGTGGATTGATGACCACTTTGAAAGTACTTAAACTTTCATGAAGCATTCGATATGGACATTATCTATTCGATAAATGAATTGAACTATGAGAGAGTTGATGAACTCTAAGTTCAAAAGTATAACCCAAAAATGTGGGGGTTAACATTAATGGTTGCGAACTTATATGTAAAGTTCAAAACTTGTGGATGCAACTTTACTAGATTGCACATGCATTCCTAATTGAGGAATTGTGGGGGTAACTTATGTTAAAAGTTACAATTTTCTATACCTTATAATCATAGAAATGTATCTGTAAAGGTGGAAAGGATAGAAAACCTTTATATTGATTATAAGGATGATATACACTAAGTCTAAAGTGGATGAAATGGGATAAAAGCCAATTATGGTGTTTGTTTGGATATGCAAGATCAATTAGAATATTTGAAGAATATTCATAAAGTTGAAATGCATTGTGATATTTCAATAATGATATTGAATACCCATCTTTCTGAAATCCACTAGTAAAAGTGATTGACTAGTGTAGTGTGTGATAGAAATCCTCTAACATTGTTGTTTGGAATTTATAAAGCTTTAGATAAAGCTAGTTAGAAGCATGTAGCTTCATGAGATGATTTCTTGGTGGTGACATGTTGTATCTATTAAATCAATCAATCGTTGATTAGCTATATTTGATGAGATACTAAGTCACATGTAATGGTAAGTCTAGACGTATAAGTCGTAGACATAATACCATTAAGCAGTCGATCTCAATGGTGTAAACTCGTGGTACCTTTAGAGATTTACCGAGAGATCAAGTATACTGCATATCAAGGGAATGAGCTTAAAGCCTACGACATAAGAGTCTTTGTGATGGTAACCCTACCTTGTTGACTGGAGATCCCAAGATCTTGGTTCAAAGGGAAAACTAAGTTATGAAGATTCCATGAAGCACTTAGGAAATTATTCCTACTCATTCCTATGATAATTAAAGTGCTTTCTGCAGAGTGATTGAAGGTTAAGATACTCTTTTAATGATTCCTATATCTTGATTAAGTCAAGTAGAGTATGACAAAATACTCTTAATAGGAGGTCACCTATATAAGTGTGAAGTGGGGCCGCTTCTATGAGAATGTTTTAAAGGCTTGAATTCTCTAAAGCACTTATGAAATCCAAGAGTTGTTCAGGGCCAAAATGAACACAACAGTGAGAACCATGAACGGTTTAGGGAAGACATTGTGTGAGTACTGTTGTCTTGACTTACACCAACGGCTGAATGGTTCAAGACATCACGTTCACCAATTAGCCAGTAAGTCCGATAGTATTTCACTAAGGGAGGTTCAAGGCCAAAAGCTACCTTCTCTGATGCAGTGTTTTTTCCGCCCTCTCTCTACTAGTGTCTGCATAGTCATTTGCATTAATTTTCATTCATGTGGGGGATTGTTGGAAATGTGTTATTTGGTGAATGAGAAATTAAGCCAAATTTTGAATTATTGAAAAATTATATGGAATATTGTGAAATATTCTAGAAAATATGTAGATGAAAAGATGTGTCTTTTCATATGGATCATGACTCTTGGAGATCATGACTTTTGACATTATTTTTCAATAATTGTCTCTTTATGTAGAGATGTAATTGTATCTCTTTATGAGAGATATAAATTCTAAGAGATGTGTCTCTTGGTATGGATGTTCCAACTACTATATAAGGGATCCACATGTTTGAATTTGATATGGAATAATGAGAAGTGGAACAAATTCAATTGATAGTTCCATATCATTCCATTTCATGTTTTACTTTAGTTTTGCATAAAACACTTTGTAGAAGTGATTATTTCTTGCATCAAAATCATGGTTATGGTAGAGAGAGAATTCCGTTCGAGTTCGTTGGTCTAAGTCATTTGGAGTGCTCCTATGGCTAGACTGGTCGTTGTATCTTGGGAGATGATTGTCAAGAAACCGTTAGCACCGATGCGGGGCAAATTCATCTTAAGGACAAAGTGTCAACACTTGCCTCGACCGATCGCATCACTTGCATCTCCTCTTTCTTTTTCCGATTTCATTCTAATTTAGTATTTTGATTTCGGAAAGTAACTAATATTCTTTTGATTTCATGCTAAGGTTTGAATTGAAGAACAACGTGCGTTCACTCATATTGGGAAGTGAAGAATCCATATTATTATATTCGAAGTCGGTAAATCACTATTTTATCTTCTCAAATCAGATTTCGGTAAGTCGAATTCTATTTCGATTTCACGAGTATAACACGGTACGTATTGATTTGAATATAACGTGCACATTTATCGGTGTAATATCTCCAACAATCTTAACACCAAGTGAAAGGTTGACTCCTTTTGATAGTCTGCCAAAGTACGGCCATCCTCGAGCTGCTTACCAGCAAAGATCAACCTCTGCTGGTCTGGTGGGATACCCTCCTTATCCTGAATTTTTACCTTGACATTGTCAATGGTATCTGAGCTCTCAACCTCGAGGGTGATTGTCTTCCCTGTGAGGGTCTTAACAAAAATCTGCATGCCACCACGAAGTCTTAGCACCAAGTGAAGGGTTGATTCCTTCTGAATATTGTAGTCTGCCAAAGTCCGGCCATCCTTAAGTTGTTTCCCGGCAAAAATTAGCCTCTGTTGGTCTGGAGGAATACCTTCCTTGTCTTGGATCTTGGACTTCTCATTGTCAGTGGTGTCAGAGCTTTCCACTTCAAGGGTAACAGTCTTTCCAGTGAGGGTCTTAACAAAAATCTGCATTCCTCATCTCAGCTTGAGAACTAAGTGAAGAGTGCTCTCTTTTTGAATATTGTAATCAGCAAGGGTGCGGCCATCCTCGAGCTGCTTGCCTGCAAAAATCAACCTCTGCTGGTCGGGGAGAATTCCCTCCTTGTCCTGGATCTTGGCCTTCACATTATCAATAGTGTAAGAGCTCTCAACCTCAAGGGTGATGGTCCTGCCAGTTAGGGTTTTCACGAAAATTTGCATCTGTGACATTAAACAGAAAGATCGTTATATAACAGATAAAGCATTGTCCACAAGAGACCACTCAAACATTCTGGAAAACTATAATTATCAAGTAAAACTGTGTAGGAAATTTAATTCATGACAGTCAAAACATGTTTGTCTAGAAATATTCAAAAGGGAGCCAGTATCAAACTTCCAATTAAGATGATCATGGCATAAGAAAAAAACCTAAATTTGGAATCTATGAAGACCCTTTCCACACCCAGGAAATTTTCAAGAAAAAAAATCTGGGATGCAAATGGAAATATTTGCATCTGATGGATTAAACAAGTAAATCATCACAGCTCGTAATGAAATTTATCAAAAAATAGACACCAACAAAATGACCAAGAAAAAATATAACCCCGGATGGATTGTTGACAAAAATCTACAACTCCAGTTGAAAAACTATCATGATTTCTATTGCAGGGGATGGAGAGTATGAGCTTTCAACGTGTGGTCTATATAAATTTGAAATTATATTTGATATCAAGAGATAAAATCCAACATCGAATGAAGATCAAAATATAGACCAATTTATAAGGATTTAATACACTCCTTTTAACAAGGCTGGCCTTTTAAGATACTCCAAAACTTAATATGGTATCAAATATCATTAATCTCTGATAAACAATTCGATCAGATTAAAACTCAAAAGATTGATGGATTTCAAAATTGATTTACTCAAATGAGCCACTGTCTTGGGGTAACATGCATATGGCCCACATCGATCTTGGGGAACAAAACCACCAACTCGGATGTCCGTCCGACCAACACGCCAACTCAACTCGGCATGGGCAAGGGTCACGGGCCGTAGGCTTGGGCTTGACTTGGACTTGGGCCAAGTTGAGATATATTTTTTTAGTAAAATAATATTTGATTTATATTATTTTCATTTAAGATGATCATATATTTATATTATTATTTTTCCCTGATTTTTCTGTGGCTAACACGTGTATTCTTCTAGAAAGACGGTTGGCGACTGGGGATTGTTGTCCTAAAGGTTTGTATCTGTTGGAGACACAACTTTCCGGCTGTGTGTCTTTTGGACACAACTTTTCAACTTATTTAAATAGGCCCATATACCTCCGGTTTCTTTTACTCCAAAATCAATTCTGATTTTATTCTTCTTCCAAAATTCTTCATTCATCCCTGCATTATTTATATTTTAGCATTCAGCCTTGGAAAAATATTTTCATGCATTTTAGTCCTTCAATTTGTAGAGAGATCAAAACATTAGTAGGTTCGTCGGGACTTGTAATTTGTAGTGTTGCTATTACAAGTCGAAATCGTTGTATCTTGAGAGATGAGTGTCGGACTACTGTCAGCACCAGTGCCGAGTATTATCGTCTTAAGGAGAAAGAGTCGAACATTAGTAGGTTTGTAGTGCTGCTATTACAAGTCGAAATCGTTGTATCTTGAGAGATGAGTGTCGGACTACTGTCAGCACCAGTGCCGAGTATTATCGTCTTAAGGAGAAAGAGTCGAACATTGTTGCCTCGACCATTTTTTCGTGCCTTCAAATTTCAATTTCACATTATTATTCTGCTCAATTTTATTCGCCGTGATTTCATTACTTGCCTATTATTTCCAACATTGTTGCCTGTTGCTGTTTATGGGAGTTTGATAGTGGCTAATATTTTTTTCTGGTTAAACTTGCCAAGCAAATGGCTCCTTCCATTTTTCCACTAGATACATCGTAAGATTGCATTTCACGTTTTAATATTTAAATAATATTGTCTCTTCAATACATCATCCCTTCCCTTACTGACTGACAAGCACTCTTATTTTGCAGTGTTTCTGACCTGTTTACTGAGATTCCTGCTGTCATGCTTCTCTTTCAAATATGCGTTTCATTTGCTATTGAGCATTTTCAGCTGCGGACTACTATCAAATCCCTCCTACAATATTGGTTTATTGCCGTTGGTTGGGCACTTGGTTTAACAGATATTTTACTCCCAAAGCCAGAGGACAAGTGGCCTTGGAGATAGAAATGGAGTTTCTAGGAGACAGGATAGGGAACGTGCATGGTTGGGTGGACCTGAGAGATATTCCTTGCTCTTGGTTTTTGCTTTTTTGATCCATTCATTTGTCTAATTTATCCCCATTGGTGTGTTAATCTACTTCATGCTTTTCAGTTTTCTGATAGAAAGCTGGAGCATTGAGTTGGCATAATTTCCACTTCCTTAATTTCGCATGTCTCTTCACTGCAGTCCTTTTTTCAAAGAACATTTTTGTTCTACTATTTTGGGTCATAAAAGCATTTACTTTACACTTTTGCCTGCTTCCATTTTCTATAAAGAAAACCTAGATTGATAAGCCTCAGACCTGTCTGTTCTTCCTCTGATTTGAAGCCTTGGTTATATTATTTTTATCGTCTTCCTTGACAAGATTCACCTTCTAAATTTTGGTCCACCAATCTTGTGTGTGAATCTTAATGCTTCGTGTCTGGAGTATTACAGATTTGTGTGCAATTGTGTGAGTAGATATGTTATTATAGCATAATAAATAATGAAGGATGTACACCAATTTTTCCTTTTCTCCAATGACCTGGTCATGACGTTGCATCTCTCTGTTTTGTGTGATTTTATTGCTCTCAAATGAATTGGTAATGTAAGAACTTCTCAACGTTCTCTACAGTTGTATTTCTGATTTTGTTCTCTTTTATAATTGACTTTCTTGGAAACTTTCTTCGTGCAAACAATGGTAGGCTCTGAGATTTTATTTTTTTTAAAGGACTTTTTATTAGCCTCTTCTTTTCTACGAGTATTTGATGTTCTCTGATTCATTTTTTAGAAGGTGGAACTTTGAGCTTCGCATCGAGCTGCTGTTGTTGGTGGCTTGGATGATTCTACTTGTCTTCAACTCCATGTTGATAGTTAGACCTGTTACAGCTGGACAAGCAGTCTTCAACTCCCTTCCATTTCTCCCGACAACACATAGCATCTCAAGTGCAACGGTAAAGTAATTCGTGAAGTTGGTTAATTATCCCCTTATTTTAACTTTGAAAGGGATGAAGCTAAAAAATTCACTCTTCATATGATCCTCTTTAGATTTATATGCTTTCATCATTGGAAGATATGTTATCTAGGCTGCCTTGGCTGGAGTGAGACATTGTATCGAGCATACTAGGAGATGAAGTACTAGATGTTTGCTTGGTCAGATTTGGAAGTGGTATGGCATTATTGTCAAGAGTTCTGTGCTGTTGTCAATATGGGCAAGAATGGGTAATTCTGGTTATGGCTAAATTATATCACAAGGAATTTTTTCCTGTCAACTCTTGTTCTACTTCATGGTCCAGATATTTGTCATTCATGTGTTAATTGGACTGGTATTTGAACTTCTTGTAATCGTTCCTATGCAGGTTCCTATAGATGAGAGTCCAGTATTCCTTTTGTACTAGGATTGGGCTCTGGGACTAATCTTTCTGAAGATTTGGACTAGGCTGGTGAGTACTGATGTATTTTGTCACAATTGTGCTGCTCCTTTCTTGGGGCAGCATTAGCTTCACTTTATTGCATAACTAACCTGTGTACCCATTATGAGTATTTTTCTGGACACATAATTAACTTTGTTAATCAGGTCATGCTTGATCATACGATGCCGATGGTGGATTAGAGCTGGTGTGTAAAATTTGAAAGAGTGAGAGAGGACGGTTTCTCTAGGCTTCAAGATCTTTGGGTGCTTCAGGAGATCGTGTATCCAATTATTATCAAGCTGCTTACTGCATTATGTGTTCCATATGTTTTAGCAAGATGCCGTGTTTGGCTACCCATTAGTCATGAACTCAACAATGTATCGATTTGCATGGTTGGGATGCCTTGGATTCAGTTTGCTGTGTGCTTGTGTGCTAAACAGTTTCATGTACGTTTCACCAACTTCCACAACTCAATACGTGATGACCCATAATTGATTGGTCATCGACTCCATAATTATGGAGAGAATTGGGAAAGGCAAATTAATTCTGGCACTCAAAGTTCTAAAGAAAGTGGCACCAGTGATGTTCAAAATAATTGGGAAGCTGCAAATGTAGGGACGAGACAAAGGCATACTGTTCACCAAGATGCTTGAACTAAGAGGTAACTATTAAGCTCCCGTGGTGTGAATATATATAACTGGTTTAAAAGGTTATGGTACCCCTATTGTGAAAGAGGTCGGGTAGTGCAGTGTCGGTTATTTAGTGAAATGTTGTGAATATTGTTAGAGCTTCTGTCAATGGTAAAAATTAGTGACAGAGATTGTTTATAGAAGCATATTTTGTTGAGGAATGCTATGCCTACAGGGAAAATAAAAACATAGAAAGCCTACATAAGTACACCCAAATAGGTGGGGCCCTTTTTTTTTAACAATATTTAATTTGCTTGAGATCCACCCCCATGAGTATCTGTAAATATTTGTAAAGAATTTTTCTATACAACTAGATAAATTCTATTTTGTTCGACATGTGAAGGGCACTCGAGTTTTAACTGATGCCTTGACACCTTATCTTTTGCGATTCTAGCAACCTATTTCCCTTTCGAAATATTGTTTAGCGAATCTTTTGCGAGTCTAGCCCTATTTTGTTCCGCAATAGTGATTGTTACATGAAGGATATAGCAGCCAGCATTTTAATACAATCGTGAACAAATAAGAATTAATCAAACCGAAAGTACAATTACACAATGGTAAACGATGCCTGTGCGAGTTTTCTAGGAATAATTCAGGGAATCCTACCGGAAAACATAATTTGCTCATCTCCACAACCGATAGAAATGAAAATCAATATATTCCAAAACCTTATTTAAGTTTGAAAATAGAAAACCGTTGATGCTTTTAATGTTCAAAGAAATGAAACATCAACAGAAAATGTCCGAGTTCCCAAGTCATCAAGCGTTGTAGAGTAACAAACCATAACATAAACTTGCATCGAAATTTTAGCACAACCCATAGCATAAAATTCAACCTCCATTTCACATAAAATCATTAATTCAATGCCAAAGCAGCCAACTGTTCAGCCGGGCTGCTGGTCTGCTGCTGAGACACGTTCCTCAGAACCTCCATAGCCTCTGAAACCTTAGCTTTTAGAGCATCTGGTGATTCGACCAAGTGTAAAACTTCCGTCTGGTCCATTTCCAGAAGCATGCCCGTCACCTTAGCTGCTGTGTCAGGCTCTAGCTGTTCGACCAGTGGGTAAAGAATTTCGCCCAACATCTGCAGACAAAACATGCAACTCCACATTCAAATTACTATTGATGATACACATACAAGACGTCTTAAATTTTACCAAATAATGAATAAGAATTATTCAGTCAATATCTAAAAGGATATTAGTCCCCTGACTTAAAAGGATGAACATTTACATCCATATCAAGCAAACATTATTGTCAAATAAACCACTCATAGCTGGAAAATAATTAAAATCTTGAGGGCCCACTTGTACGCGTTACGATTTTCTGTCACATCTTAGAATAAGTTTCTTCAAAGAACTTTAGCATTAAGTATCATATTTGGATGAAACGATCCCAGGAAAAAGGTTCTGCATTTCTTTGAGAAATGTAAATATAATGGGGCAAAACATAAATATTTTGCAGAATAAGGCCTTGGATATTTTAACAGAAAATGCATCAAGACAGCTGCATATGCATAAGATATATTTAAGGGAAAAAAAAAAAAGAATGGCTAGATGGCTAGATATATGCATAAGATATATTTAAGGGAAAAAAAAAAAAGAATGGCTAGATGAACGCAATCAACAAATAAATTGTCATCTCCTTCACCACGATGAGAGCTTAGAAGCATGGATAAAAAAGTATTCTAAAAGGCATAAAGCATAGCTAGACGTGAAGGTGAAACTTCAAGCTTTACGAGCTTAAGCGAACCTAAGCCTCGTAAAAAACGTTTTCTTATTTTTAATCATCCTAAAAATCATTTAAGAATTAAAATAATACATACCAAACATCCAAAATTGTAAAATACTATATTTATTTAACAATTCCTATAATTAATCAATTATACAATATGCAAATTTTTTAAATGCAAAACTTAAAACTATATTTCATTATTTTAATTTTCAACTAGACAAGTCCTACTTAATAGATTTATAGGAACTTTATACATGTTTTCGGAGTTTTCAGCAAAACGAGTCTCAAAATCATAATTACATAATGTAGATTAAATCTTATTTAACTCTTTACTGGATAAAGTCTTTTTTTCATTTTTTTGGAACATATATAAAGTCTTTTAAAAACTAGAAATTAAAATCAAATAAATGGTTTTTAAAAAAATTAATAAACTAGTCAAATAAAAGAACTTTAAAAAAATTAATAAATAATGCCTAGGGAAGACAAAAAAGTGGAAGGAAAAAATCCAGCTGGAAAAAAAAAGGCCTGAACGCGAAGCAAGGAGTTTTGCCCCAACTTCGAGCCTAGACGAGTTTTTTAAAAATCACCGTTGATAAATGATTTCTCGCAGATTATATCTTAACTGAGATAGAAAATTTGAAACTACAGCTGGAATGACGATAAATTCTATCTTTGGAATGAAATATAACAGTAACACTGTGGCAACTGCAGGACTATATCATTGGACAAATACTCAGAACAGATATAACTTGACGTGCAATAGTATCCAAACCAAGTTGAAAATCCGTCCCTGTAAAAAGAACTAATCAATCAAGGACGTGGAAGAAAATGCTTACAGTCCGCTGTTCAGTGGGTGACGCATTTGCAAGAGCAGATGCCAAAGCTCCAATTGGCTGAGGCATTCTCACATTACGCAATGGCATATTACCCATTTCATATGGGACAGAAAGCATGCCCCCAGCAAAACCTTGCATGGAAACATCTGGCATTCCATGCCCAGGAGGATAACGGTAGGCACGTCCCCTTGGAAGCATCTGAACCATAGAAATGATATAACATTCAAGAAATGTTTTGAAGGAAAAAAAGTCACAAGTTACCGTGTCGAAAACCTGTTGTTGCATTACTGGAACTGGCTGCGGGTTCTGCTGCATCGGAACAGTATTGGAACGTCTGCCACCAGGACGTGGAACTTGCTGCCCTTGCTGAACCAGAGGCATAAAGACATTTGGCATAAGAGGTCCAGCAGACCTCATACCAGGAACAAGTTGCTGTTGATACCCAAATCCAGGCTGTAAAATCAGGCAAAAGATTTGTTGTCAATATCTTCAAGTCACAAATATTGCCTACACCTTATATCGGTGGGAATATTGTCTAGAAAACAACAATATTAAGATATAATTACTTGTGGAGGAATTATGGTAGGTCGAGGTTGCCCATAGAATATCTGTTGCCCTAGACCAGGACCACCTGGGGCATACATTGGCATCCGAGGAGTGACTGTAGGCGCCATAGTAATTGGGCGTACTTGAGAAAATTGAGCCTACATAAAATGTTTTGTAAAAACAACTTATTCACGTAATTATTCACAATGTATTATACCACAAACTGAGACATACAGCTCAACATAGAAGAAATACATTAAATTCACAAGCCATTAAAGCATTGAAGAAGAAGAAGAAGAAGAAGAAAAAAGGTTTTCTTTCAACATGGAGAATGTAGAAAGCAACAGCACTGGAGTTCAATTATATGTTGCGTATAGCAACAAGGCAATATTTAGCCCTTAATAATTTATTTATTTATTTTCAAATTTCTCATCACTGGCTTCTAGAGTAATAGATTGAAGTGAAAGGAGCCTAGGAAATACCTGTAACTGTGTCCTTCTATCTTCTTTCCTTTGAGCAAGGGCAACATAGAGAGGTTTGCTAACAATAATCTTGCCATTCATTTCTAAGAGCTAAAATAACAAATAAATAATTGTTAACTTTTTCTTTGAAGGATATGTCAGGGTAAAGATGTTATAATGAGGAGATTACCCCCAAAAAAAACTTACAGCTCTGGAAGCCTCTTCAGGCGATGAGAATGCAACAAAACCAGATCCTCGGCTTACTCCTTTCGAATCTCGCATCACCTGTACAAAGTATTAGTACAATCTTCATAAACTGCAGCTGATTATCATGATTAAATTGTCAAGAGTGACATTCCCAACCAGAAGCAGAAACATCAACCAACCTTGCATGATGTTATCGAACCAAATGGAGAAAACACTTCCTTAAGCTCATCATCCACAATGCTATCATCCAGATTTTTGATATACAGGTTGGACCCTTGTGATTTGTCAACTGCTTCCTTCACGCTCTGCTCAAATTGGACTTTTAATTCTAGCTCCCTCTCAGATTTCTTTTGGGCCCTTCCAACATACCATTCCTTGTTATCAAATTTCTTACCATTAAGCAACTGAACAGATCTAGCAGCATCCTCTGCATTCTCAAAGTTAACAAATCCAAAACATTTCGATTTTCCATCTTCATTTCTCATCACCACAATACTGGTGAGTAATCCAAATTCACCAAATATCTTACTCAGATCTTCTTCAGTTGTTTCTTCAGATACATTCTTCACGAACACGTTCGTAAATTTTGTCTTCTCTACTGACATCTCTCTTTCTTGCTTTCGAACAAAAGGTCCTACATAAACTTGTTTCCCATTCAATAGCATACCGTTTAGCTTCTCAATAGCCTTTTGGGAAGCTTCCTCACTAGTGAATTGCACAAAACCATACCCCTTCGATTGACCAGAAGCATCTGTCGCTACTTTGCATGATAAAACATTCCCAAACGAAGAAAATGTCTCGTGTAGTGCTTTATGATCGATTTCCTTGTCCAAATTCTACCAAGAGAAAATATACGGTAACCTGGTAAGGGAAACGGGAAAAGACATACAGGAATCAACAGAAAAAAGGTATGTATCAGTACCTTAATAAATATGTTCCCAGCACCGCTTCTGCGCACACTAGGGTCTCGATGAGAATACATTATCCTAATAGGTTTTCCATTGAGAGGAGTGAAGCTCAGCTCCTCCAAGGCTCTCTCCGCTATGTCATACATGAAGAAAGGGCATTAGACGTGGCCGGAGAAAAGAATACAACTCCGTAAACAAGTTAGAGAAGTATTATTATTGACAATTATGACAACTCTCACCCAACTAAAATATGCTCCTGCGGTGCAAAAAATCCGGACGAAAAAAGGGAATGGGAAATGAACTTAATAAAATTATCTGGGTAATACAAATATATAAAGGCGAGGAACATTGCAACTTTACCAAAACCTTCTAGGTTAACAATTGCAGTCTACAAGTTTTCTCAGGTAGTATTTTTTTTGGGACTATCTCGGAAATCGAAGAATATCTGACCACAGAACAAACATTGACAGGTTTTCTTAAAATGGGATCTTGAAACTCCAGCAATGCAAAAACTTACTAGGTAAATAATTGTACGTACCGAAATTGTTATCAATAAACAAGATCACAGCAGATAGAGATAGGGAAGATTTCCATCGTGTGATCTAAAACACCAGACATGCAAATAATTTCAAGCCTATTCGAAATACCCTTAAACTGGAAACCGGGCATTCACGGCTTAAACAAACTGAGAATTGTGCATTCGTTAGTGTCAACCAATTATAGATTTGTATCATAAAACCACCATGTTATCCAAGCCTCTACGCACTATCAGTATATGCACCAAGTACAAAAAGATATGCTAGATCAATTAATCAAAATTCTGGGTCTTCTTTACGTAGTGCCTTATCTCTAATCGCACTAAACTAAATTTGATATGTTCAGGAAATTCACATCTAAATGTAAACGCACGTCGCACAAATCATCTTCGGAAGTCCACGTCCCTGTTGCAAGTTTGTAATACAAAATAAAGCATACCGATTACCACTGAAATGGAAGACTGGTAATGAAACATAAATTACGAACCATCTTGAGGGTTGCCGTAGTTGACATAACCATACCCAAGAGACCACCGGCTAGTCAGGTCCCTACAAACCCTAACCGATACCACATCTCCCATCTGGGAAAACAGATCATAGAGTTGCGAATCCGTCACGTTCACATCGAGGTCACCCACGTATAGTGACGTCACAAACTGGGCGCCTCCGGCAGCCACCGCGTTCACTGCCTGCATCTGAGGATGTATCTGAACCTGCGCCGCCATCTCAGTCTAAAAACCCCTAAAAAAACTTTTTTTTCCTTTTTCGAAAGTTTTCTTTTTTTTTTTCTCTTTTTTTTTTTCTTATCACTTCCCTCTCCTCTTCTTATTTTCAATCAAAAGAAAGAACATGTAAATAGAATTTAATCTGCGTGACTGCAGGTTGAAAAAAGAAAATCGAAATATACGGATTTTGAATTTTTTTTGTGAACTTTGATAATTTTTTTCTTTTTTGAATTTTGGATAAAGAGAGGAGAGGGAAGGATGGATAGGTCGGATACCCGACGAAGGGGAGAAGATCGCCGCCGGAAGCAACGGCGATGCCCGTAGATGCAGAGAAAAAAGGGGTAAAAAATTTGTGAGCTCAGACACAAACAATGCTATATATATTCTCAGGGATTACGTGTATATTCTTCTCAAAGCCCTAGATTATCTGTACAATGAAATATACCCGTTGGATTAGGCTGAGTGGGTCCAACGTTGATTTCAGAGGTGACGTGTCCTGCAGTTGGCTTTTGAAGTTGAGTTGAGACAGATATTTGGGGAATGCCCCGAATTTTGGATAAATGTATTTTAGAACAGTAGATTGATGAAAAATGTGTGGCTAAAAAATATTAAAAGTTATTAATGTGATGGAAAATATTATTTTATTGAAAAATGTGTAGTTGAAAATGAGTAGAAGAATAAGAATGAGAATTTTAATTTGCTCAAACATGTGCTTACATTTTCACACTTTTCTTTTGGATATTTTAGCCCTTGAATTTCGCATTTGATGCCAAAAGAGTCCTAACAACTTTTTGAATTAGCACAATTCAGACATTGCGCGGGTATTTTAGTCATTATGTCTCACCTAGTTATGTTCCAGACTTTGACTCGACGATAGATCCTAGTCTCGTATCTCGTGAAATAGTTGCTCTCTAAGGTGAGAGAAGCTTAAGCATAGGTCTGGACATGGTTTGACTTAGGTTGATTTTGAACCTAACCCGAAATCGATTTGATTAATTTGGATAAATCTCAATCCAAACCGACTTGATCCAGCTTTTGAAATTGAACCGAATCGAACAAAACCAAAGCGGTTTGGCTAAGTCGATTTGCACATTGGTCCGAATTAAAAAAAAAAAAATTGTTTTACCTATTATGGGTTTAAAAAAATTTGATTGCCTATATATATTTGTATTACTTGCACAGTGCGTATCAACAATATATAAGGTAAATGGTAAATGATCGAATTCTCCAAAATTATCACATATATCCGATAGTTTACCAACAAACAATTACACTAAAATGAAAACAATGCTACAATCTGAATTTAAAGTTTACAACAAAAAGATATTCTCCTTGCATTTTTATCTTTCGAAATTTGGAGATTTGGTAGAAGAGCTGTAGAAAAAAAAAAAAAAAAAAATGGTATCATATGATTCGTTTATTGACATATTGGTTGCCTAAACCATAACCGACCCGACTTTTAAATGGTAAAAATTAATTGGACCAAATCGATTTTTTTGGTTCAAATTGACCTGACTCAATTTTGTTTGGTTGATTTTGTCATTTTTTTGATTTTTTGTCCACCTCTACTTAATTTCATCTTGTTATGTTTCAAATTTAGAATTTGATATAGATCTCAGTCTCGTATCTCGTAAAATAGTTGCTCTAGGGTACAAGTGTTAAACGGTCGAGCGGCTCGTCGGCTCGACGGCAAGGCTCGTGGACGACTCGGGCTCGTAATTTGACGAACTTGAGCCATCTTGGCTCGCCACATGAGCTCGGCTCGTGGTGTTGTGACCGTTCTTTCAAAGTGGCCGTTTTGGCCACTTTATTTATTTATTTATTTATACCCTATAAATACCCTAACTCATTTCCAATTTTTTTCACACAACATTCCAACAACTATCACTCTTTTTCACATTCTACAATATACTACATTTTCATTTTTATCTTTAATTTCAATTATTCAATTATCACACTACAAATTTACAATTACAATATTACACATCAACTTGCTTTCAATTTTTTATTTATTTTCATACTATTTATTTACTTACTTAGTCCCTATTTGGTACATATTAAAATTTTCATTTTCATTTTCATTTTTCTACTCATTTTCAACTACACATTTTTCAATAAAATAATATTTTCTATTACATCAATAATTTTTCCTTATTTTTCAACCACACATTCTCCATCGATCTAATATTTCAGAATACATTCTTTCAAAATAATGTGGCTCAAACATACCATTATTATACATTACATCACAATTTACAAATATATCCACACTCATTTGTTGAGGGCTTCTTCAGTATCGAAGATGAATCACTTATAACGCCTTAAAGTCAATTTCGGAATGAGTTTTTCGGTTTGGACGAAGTGCACATTCCCGAGAATTAGAGATGTCAATGGGCCGAATCGAGCTGGCTGGGTCCATACTCGGGCGAGCTCGGCTCGCCGCCCAACGAGCCGATCTCCCGGCTCGTCGGCTAACGAGTCAAGCGGGTGCTCAGCTCGTTGGCCTTGGGCGAGCTCGGCTTGTGCCTGAGCTAGCCCAATTTTTTTTTAAAAAAGGAAAGATAAGCTTTTTAGAAGGAAAAAAAATTTGGACAAGCCGGCTCGCCAAAAACGAGCGGGCCTACTCGGCTCGTGCTCGGGCTTGTCTAAAACGAGCCGACGAGCCGACTCGGCTCATTTGCCACCTCTACCGAAAATATTCTAGATTCGGATGCTCAGGAAAGTAGTGATTTAATTGATTTGAATAACATTGACGTTGATGTTCCCAAAGCGGAACATGAAGAAGAATATGAAAAAAAAAAAAAAAATCCCGATGCAAGATGTATGCGAAAGGGGAAAAACAAGCAAAATGTTGTGATCACTTTAAATTGATTTCGGAGTCTAGAGTAGTATGTAAATATTGTCAACAACAATTATAATGCCAAAAAGGCATTGGTGTTGACCTATGGTTGATTATAACCTTAATGTTTTGATTATAACAAACAAGCTAATATTATTTCTAACAATTTCTTTTGAGTGATTTAGTCTTTAAAGCATCCAAGCGTAAATCGATCAAAAAGACCAAAATCAAAACTATCAAATCAGGCTCATGAAGAAGGTTCAAGACAAATCATTCAAGACAAAAGTTTTGAAGATAAACGTCGAGAAGATCAAGATTAAAGAATTGAAGAGTCAAAAGATTAGGCTTTATAAATCATATGTAAAGATATAACATTTTGATCTTTAGTAATGAATGATAATAGCTCAAGAATCATTTTGTACACGAAAAGTTATTTTCATCATCACTTGCAAAAAATGTTTTGATCAAAAGTAAAATTGATTTTCAAAATGATGTTTAAATTTATATCATATTTTTAACATCATTCAAAAAAATTCCAAAAAAAAAAGTCAATCGGTTGACTTTCGGTCGACCGAAAGTTGTTGTACCGAAATTCCAACGGTTTGATTTCCCAACGGCTATATTCGGTCAACCGAATTTGATCAACCGAACTTATCCGAGAGTGTCTCTTGTTGCTCTATAAATACTCATATCTTTTGCATTTAATTCTAACAACTTACAAGATATATTTAGAGAGCTTATTTATTGAAAATCATTGAGTTTACTTGATTATAAATTCTATTTCATTTATTACAAAAAAATTTCTTGATTATTTCAACATATTTCATCCATCCTATCAAGAATTCCATTTTGCAAAGAATTTTTCATAATTTCATCTATTCTTAATTCTTGATAAAAGTTTTCTTTGCCAACACTTTGATTTAAGTGTAAATCCCTCTTCATATTTAATTTGTATTATTTATTAAGAGAGATCATTGGTTGAAAACTTTGATACAAAGAATTTCTTGATTGATCAAAATTAGTTTCATCTATTTCATCAAGAATTCTATTTTATTCTCAATCTCATCTCTTTCAATTCTTGATAAAAGTATTATTTGCCAACACTTTTATTAAAGTATAAAATCTCTCTTCATACTTAACTTGTATTATTTGTTAAGAGAGATCATTGGTTGAAAAACTTTGATACAAAGATACAAACTATTTCATTATTCATCATTCATCAAAGTTTACAACAAAAACACTTGAACTTTATTATTTGCTATATATTGAAGTGTTTACCTAAATCTCTAATATTTAACTTAATTATATCATTGGTTAAGAGAGTTTCTTCAATTGTAAAATTATCGCTTACATTTTGACGATTTCAAGAGCCTTGTGAAAACTCGACTGTAAGGATAGGTGCTCCTTGTTGTAAATCATCTAAGGATAAGTAGTCCTTGTTGTAAGTCACTTAAGGATAAGTGTTCCTTGTTGTAAGTCACTTAAGGGTAGGTGCTCATTGTTATAAGTTACCTAAGGATAAGTGCTCCTTGTTGTAAGTCATTTAAAGATTGGTACTCCTTATTGTAAATTACCATTATAGTGCATTTGACATTACTCGTAACAGAGAGCTTGGTAACGGGGACGTAGAACATATTGTGTATCGAACCCCATTAAATTGGTTTGTTATCTTTACATTATTACACTTTACTTTACATTGTCATTTATATTGTGCTATATTCATACTTGAATGAAGTTATCGAGTTTGCATATTTATCTCTCTTATTACGCTTTGCATTTATATCTTGAGTATTGAATTGTTTTGAGACTAAGTGTCGAAAAAGTTTCAAAAATCAATTTATCCATCTCTTGGTTAGTTATTCTTAGGTTAACAATTGGTACCGCTCACCTCAATCATCACTACAAAGCATGTGTGGTCAAACATGAGTTTCTTGCTGCTGATCAAAAGTAACTGCAATTTAATAGTCCAGGCGTCAATTCTACTTCTTTGCTACTTTCCACATGGATATATTCGGAGGAGAAAGCTTGAATGGGAATTGTGAATTCATTGTTGCTGCTGAGTTGCCTCTAGCAAATAACATAAAACCAACATTTGGTTGCTTACGTGAAATAATATTTTCAACCGAAGTACGTTGAGATAAGTCGAAACACTCTTCCTTCAAATATAATAGAATATTTCCTTCGTATAAAGAAACAATTGATTACCAATTTGCAAAAATATGGGGAGGTATAAATCTTTAACTTCATATATATGGGAATTGATTAATAAATGAGCTTATATAGCTGCAACTACTCACTACATAGACCCACTTCAGTATATGTATAAAAACATATTTTTTAAAAATTATTGAGTTATCTCACGACGCTAACAATATATATAACGCTATTATGAACATTATTAGAGAATATCATTGTCAGAGTAAAATTTGTTTATTTACATTCGACAACACTAGTGTTAATAAAACAGTTATCAATAAATTGTGTAGGGTATCGTAACTAGATTTCGATGGTTATTTGTTTCATATTCGATGTGTTTACCATATTTTTAATTAATTATGTAGGATGATTTGAAACATATTAAAATGAAATTCAAAGAATCAGGAATGCATTAGTATATATTACGATTTCACCTAGTAGAAAACAAACATTTGATAAATTTTGTGCTGAATTTGGAGTGACGAATACAAAAACATCGGTTAATGATGTAGGGCATAGATGAAACTCCACTTATATATTATTAAAATCATGCGAAGATTTTGAACATGTAATAACTAAATTTTATAACAATATGCATATTATAAACGATGATGAAACTATTTTGAATAAATATGATTAGTTTTTAGCTTTTAAAATTAAATGACTTTACAAATATTTTATCTGGAGCTTATTGTCCTCTTGAACGTCTTTATATAATTGTAAAGGTTTTTCATAAATATAAAAATAACCTCAATTTTAGTGCAATTATATATTTCATTTAATTAAAGTTTATAAAATATTGAGAAGATTTGCTATGTTATTTCCTTTAGTATGCACCATAGACCCTTGATACAATTTTTCAGGTACTAAATATGTAATTGATCATATTTTAAGAGCTTTAACTTTTAATACACATATTATTTATAGAAATTTAGAATAAATTTTATATAAAATATATGAATTATATGCACAACGAATAGATGTAAATATTGGTCGGGTACCCTCTACACCTATCACTCCCACTAATATCGAAAAAGATGATGATTAAATATTAACTTTGTTCGAAGTCATTAACACGTATAGATATGATGCAAATGCAATAAGTTCATCTAGTAATAATTTGTTTACCGCATGTAATCAAATATCGAACGCAAGTCCAATTAAAAAAAGTTCAAAAGAAGTAATTAAATTCTAGCGAAAGTACGAACGACGATAGCTAGTGGTTTATGCGATTGAAAAAGACCTACTAACACCTTTCATTAGTACGTGTAGTTTCAGAGTCTGCTTTTAGTGTAGGTAAGATGATTTTGTTAGAGGATAGAAGTCTACTCATAAAAGATCTTTTAGAAGTATTAATGTGCGTGAAGGATCGAGAATACGCTCATGTTCGACCACGAGATAAATAGGCCAAAATTGCATATCGTCGGGTAAGTGATATTTGATTTAACCTTATTGATAAAAAATTGTTATTTTATAATACTGTTTACACGAACAAGTTGTTCGTGTGCAATTTTTAACTCCACATACTTGAAATTTAAATAGCCGATCTCAAACTTGGGTAAATGAAGATGGTTTAATTTAATTAATAAAAATGGGCTCGTGAGCCGAAGCTCGGCTAGACCCATGAGCTACGAACTTGACTTCCGAGTAACGAGCCAATCCGACTCGGTCCATTGTCACCACCACTCTAAGGTGAAAGAAATCTAAGCAGAAAAATCCTTTTGTATTTTTTTTATATGCCATTTTCGAAAGAGGTAAAAAACTGGAATTTATTTATTGGAGAGAGAAGGGATAAAAAATTGCTTGTTCGACTTGCTTTCCTAGATATATTTTTTTAAAATTCAAATGAAAGTTTTTTTTTTTTTTTTTAATCTTTTTCTTATGTATAATGTAGTTGAAAAAGTATAAATGGTGAAACTATTTATTGGTATGTATCACAATAAGTATTTCAAGTTTTAATGGAAGAAAATAGTATAATAATTTGAAGGGAAGTTAGTTAAAATAAAATGTAGAAGAAAATAATAAATATATTTTGGGAGTAGTAAGATTATTGTTTGAGCCCCATTTTTTATTAATACATTTTTTCCGAACACATTTTTAACCACATACTATATTAATAAAATAATTTTATATGTAAACATAACACTTTCTCCAAAAACCCACTATTCCCAACTCTATTTTTATAAAATAACGAGGCTCGAGCAAGAACTAAGTATTAAAAACAAAAAGTTGTTGGAGTAGTTAAAAATTTGTACTCTCTAATTATAAATGCTCGCTAAATTATAAAATATGCTAGAGAGTCTCTTCATCATTTGAAAATTCGCAAGTGCACGAGATCGTTGTGAAATAATATAATGATGAATAGAGTGTCGAACCCAGAACTATGTGTTTAATTGAGTTAAAATTAATCACAACTTTAATCGAATAGCAAACAAATTTTATGATTTTTTCCATATTACTACCTAAATTATCAATTAAACTAATAAAAGTAAGTAAATATGTTTTTCAAATATGCGAGATGCATTGCTAAATTATAAAATATGCTAGAGAGTCTCTTCATCATTTGAAAATTCGCAAGTGCACGAGACCGTTGTGAAATAATATAATGATGAATAGAGTGTTGAACCCACACAAACTATGTGTTTAATGGAGTTAAAATTAATCACAACTTTAATCGAATAGCAAACAAATTTATGATTTTTTTTTCCATATTACTACCTAAATTATCAATTAAACTAATAAAAGTAAGTAAATATATTTTTCAAATATGCGAGATGCATTGCTAATTTATCGAATCCCCCTTATTATTCTATTTTTAATGTAACAATTTGAATTCATTCACGTTAGTCAATTTCCTAATTTAATTGAAAACCTCTATCGATAGCAATCAAATCTATTCCCCTTACGTGACCTCTCTACCTATCAACGAAAGATACAAACATGATAAATACATTAACAAGTGCTAAAATAATTATTGAAACCATATAAAACATAGAGTCATGTTCCAATGCCCGTCACTGGCATTGGAAGGAAAACTCGTTTCCATACGTGTCACCATGGTAAAAACCTGGAATCCCTCAATTTGTACCAGCGTGAGGCCCATTATGTGAAGTCGAGCACCCCATCCCCCAATTTTATTGCTTCTCATGAAATCCCCCCACTAATTATAAACAACTTTGTACCAATTAAAAAGTGTTTTATATATACATTAATAATTATAGTCAATTAATATTGCACCCAGATTTTTCTTTACCCAAATTTTTCTTTATACACGTATTTTTAGTATTTAAATTCTTTATGATGTCTAATCACAAAAAATGCAACAATTTTCTAGCCTCAACAGATTGAAAATTAATTAACTCTTATGATATAAACGATAAAATGTCTACAGCCAACAACGACTTAGAAACGATACATCAATACACGACTTACAATCCGAGGGAAAGAGGCACATTTTTTGTCTTACAAACACATTAATATAACTTCTAGAAAAATCAAGACCTATGGAAAGTCGCCCAAGAAACCGTTGAAATCATCATATGTGCCACTAGCAATACTTGTGAACCTATCATCCTGTGAGCAATCGTACGAGAAATGTGGGTGATATAGCTCGTCAACAAGGTGTGATCTAATAAAATTGATGCAAGGAAAAATATTTTTGTACGCATTAGTCTAGAAATAAATAAAACATAATAATTATGAAAATGAATAAACACGCCGCTTTTTTCTTATTGAGGTTGCAATGTCGGGCAAATTTTTCTATCATGCCCAGCCGGTCCACACACTGTGCATTTTTAGAGCTTTGTGACATGGCTTTCTTATTAGATGACTTCAATCGCTTTCCACATCCCTTTCTCCTAACTGAAACTGGATCACAGACAACATGTGTCTCCTCACCACTTTTGCTCATGTTCCTACTCATTCCAACATTGCCTCCATCATCAATATCTTGGACGCTTATTTTGAGATTTTGGAACTCGGCCATTAAAAAGGTGCTACGAGCCTCTGTTAACGACCCTTCTTCGACCAGTTCCAACGCTGTATGAGCCAACAATCCATGTCGGGAAATTAAAGATTGACCATGTGATAAACTGGCACATGTTTCGAAAATAGGGCTTGTTTGGCCTGCTTTGTGTATTTTTCTGGTAGAAATAAAACTTGTTTTTTCTTCATAAGGCAAAGCATATGACGACATGGATATCCTTAGAAATCAAACATTTGACAACTGCATGATATGAAATCACAAGAGTTGAAATAAGTTACCTGACGTCGTCAATCATAGGTTTTACCTACCTCAAACCGCTGAACAATGTATATTTTACCTATGGTGGAACTTGAGTTTTTCGAGCAAAAGTAGAAATTACTTTGCACGAGTTCATCCTGGAATAACAAAAAAATTGCCTTCGTACATATCTGCACCATCTGATTTTCCATCACTAAAGCAGTTTTTATTCGTGGCTGTTCTGTTAAATTAACGTGGATAGCGGTTAACTCCTTATGTCTCTGATGAATTAATGCCCTATCAAAACGTGTGATTAAATCCATCAACGAGCTTTTCCTGCTAACATATCTCTTCAAGAAGGAATGGTTGGTCTCTGATCTTTGGCTACTAGACATTCATGCACCAAATACATGTTTGACATACACTGGCACCCATCGTTGTCGAATTTCGTACATACTGCTCAGCCATTTATTATTCCCTAACTCAGTAGTTTCCATCACCTTTGTCCAACGGTGTTCGAACTCTTCTGGGGCCTCTGATGTTTTAATTATATGCCCCAACTTGTGATAATTCTCTTTAAACAACATCACATTCATCTTTTCAGAGAACTTGTTCAGTATGTGCCACAAACATAACTTGTGCAAAGTATTGGGAAATACCTCTGATATGGCTCGTGAAATAGTAGCATCCTGATCAGTGATGATAACCTTCGAGGCAGCTCGATTAGGCATGGCTTGAAGATATTGTGAAAGCAACCAAACAAATGATTCAGTTTTCTCATCGTTCAACAATCCACATCCAAATATAGTAGTCTGTCGATGGTTGTTGACTCCAACAAACGGAGCAAAAACCATAGAATATTTTTTGGTGTTATATGTGGTGTCGAAAACCACTGCATCACCGAAATAAGCATATGAGCTTCTAGACTCGCAGTCGGTCCAAAAACATCTAAGGAAAACACCATTCTCGTCAGTCTCATATGCGTAATAAAAGTTTGGATTCCTCTGTTTGTCCATTGTGAAATGATCAGTCAATGACTCTGCATCATGACCCAAATGTTCCTTACAGACATCCCTCTCGTGGTTTCTGAGATCCCTCTCCGTATAGCCCATTGACGACGGACCACCAACATCTATCTCCATTAATCAAATCTATTAACAAGTGGGAATATTAGCTTCTGATAACTGTTGTGCAAGTGCCTTTTTTGTAGCTGAGACTTTCCTATGTGATCTTAATAGGTGCATTTTACTAGGTGTAGAAAGTGCGTGGTTATGCTCTTCCGTGAACATGCTAACAACCCACAAATTCTCAGTTTGATGCTTAACCACAGATAATATAGCTTTGCACCCGCATCGTGTATGTCCACATTTTCTTTCCTCTGACCGTTCCACTGTATTTTTTTTTTATCTAAACCTGATATGTCTCTCATCTGTTTTTCCTTCCTTTGAACACACATATAGTTTCCATGCTACGTCACCCATTTCCTTATTTCTTTTGATGTTAGCTATCCTTGTACTAAACCCCGCAAGTTGCGAATATTGATTTTAAAATGCATGCACATCATTGGGTGTTTCAAACTCTTGTCCAACTTTGGGAATAGCACCGACCGTAACTTGAGGAATAAACATGTTATCATCACCTTTCGATTCCATCCCTAAAATAAATTTAACAAAATAAAAGAGTTAAAAATAAGATGGTGTTGTTAAAATAATATTGGGTACGATTTTAGAGCTCAAATGAATCATCCAAATTTGAAAAATATAACTATGGAAAATATTAACTGTTTTAACCTATTTGTTTTCCATTAATAATTAAAAGACAATCAATCATCATGTGAGCAATCTAATTTATTTACACATTTAACCAACATCTTCAAGTAAAGCCAATGTACAGTTGTAAAACGTATATTATTTTTATTGTATGAAACAGTCTAACTAAAACTAATTAATTTATTCGTAAATCAAAACATAGAAACAAATGGCTTACATTGGCAGAGAGATAGAACAAATTAAACTAATAATAGAGAGAATCCAAAAATTAATTACATAATATTAAAAAAAAAAAAAAAAAAAGTTCGTCAAGTTACCTTTGCACCCCACCGATAGTGACAAAGAGAAATGAACAACGAAGAAGAAGAACACAATGGGTTGTGGATTTAATACATTAAAATAGGGTTGGCGGGATATTGTTGGGTGGACGTTTTTAGTGTTTAATGCATGCAAGGGGTCAGGGGGTGTATTAGTGGGAAAGTAATAAAATATGGGGGGTGGGTTGTTATTGATTTCACTGGCTGGGGCCCACATTAATTGAAAGTGAATGATTTCAATTCTTTTATCATGGTGACACGTATGGAAACAGGTTTTCCTTCCAATGTCAGTGACGGGCATTGGAACATGACTGATAAAACACATATGCATATCTCTATCATTTATTGAATTCTACAATGTTTATTATATTATGTTTAAATTTTATTTTCTATCTCGATAAGAATAAAATTCACTAGTAATTCAATGTTGGTCAAGCAATTGAAAAGAATGATAAAAATGATAATAAACATCCATAAATCTAATCAAATCAAATTTAAAATAATTAATTAAAAACTAAAAATACCATAACAATGGTTCATCTCATCCTAATAATGTATAAAATTAGTCTAACATATAAAAATTATAATAAATCATCTTTAAGGGAAAAGACGTAACCCGAATTTTTGATAAATTGAGAAGATAAAGATGAAATTTTACATCTTGAATCTCTTCAATAGTTTATTGGTGAATCTCTACTTGCACATTCTCTTCTTTGCCCAAAAATCAAGTTTTAAATATTCACTTGATTGAATTCTTGTAAGTTTCCTTCAATTCTCTCACAAAAACTATGAATTTTTCTCTGATAATAATTGATAAATATTTGGAGTATGAGATGTATGTATTTTGATGTTAGGAATTTGTAGGAGTAGAAAATTGGTTGAAAATCATGTCTAAATCGATTTTCAAAAGAGTTCTAATCGAATAAAGAAAGTAGCATTTCTCGAATTTTTTGTCTCTACACGATAGTTAATATTTTGGCCATAACTTTTTCCCGCCGATATCCAATTGAAGCGATTTAAAGTGTGTTGGAAAGATAATTCAAATGTTTACTACTTTTATAGGCACATAATTTTTCCAATTCGAACGTTTACTATGCAAAAAATGGGTCTCAATTTTCGAATAAAAATCTGGAATATAACTCGCACGATTGGAAATTGATTTTGATAATATTTTGATCTTATTCCATTCTTTTTTGAGTTCTAGTTCCATCCGATTGTCTTATAGCAATCTTCAAAACATTGTTTTGTGGTCCGAATCAACTATTGAATATTTATAATTTGGTCCTCATACTTTGGACATTGCTATTTTTTTTTTCGTTTCTTCCAATTCCTTGTTCAATTATTGAGTTTTACATATAAAATACAACAATTTAAGATACATTTTGTCAAAAGAACTACAAAATATTGATATTTTAGACCCCCGAATAAATGTATAACTTATCATCTCTTGAATATGTTAGAGCATCTTTAAGAGCTTTTTTCATTTATAAAAAATATTTTACGTATTATAGAGAGCACATTTAAATTTAGAGAGTCAAGATTTTTATATACTCCAACAAACTCTCTATTTTGACTCTTCGTTTTAGTTTTCTCAAGAAATATTTATTAATTTCTCTTTATATTTTATTTAACGTAATTTTTTTGTATATCAATTGACCAATCAACATGGTTTGAATATTTTTAAAAGTAGAATATTGAAAATGTGTGATTTATTAAATGTAATCATTGTACATTAAGAATATCGAGCGAGTCTGAGTCCGAGTCTCTAAATTTGGAGTGACAAACTCACTCTCTACTTTAAAATAGAGTCGCTAGAAACTTATTTTTAAGCATTAGTTCTTTAAAATAAAGAGTATTTTGTACTCGAGAGATGTTTTATTCCTATTTTTTTAAAAATACATTTTTAAAAAAATAATGGGCCTCATACACCTCCTTAGATTCGATTCTGATTGAGTCCTATTGTTTTGTCAAAATGCATTTTGAAATAGTGATTTAATGAAAAATGTGTGGTTAAAAAGTAAGAAATTTTCTTGAATTTAAGTTTAATATTATTTTATTGAAAAATGTGTAATTGAAAAAAGAGAAAAATATATTTTGAAATTTCGTCGGGATCAAACGTGCTCATGAGATATTTTCCGATACAATGCGAGGAACAGAATTTCCTGTCTAATTTCATCCTCCGTGTATTCTTTCAAACCACAGTTTCTCCTACCAAAACACGCGCTAAGAATATCTCCCACTGTCCCACTGACCTTCAATTTGGGCGGCGCTTTACCGAGAGAGAAAGCAATACACTTTCATACGCAAAGCATAAAAATCTGCTCCTAAACAGCGACGCTTCCTCTCACACACACATACATAGTAGTAGCATTTCTCTGCTTCGATCATTGTTTCTTAACTGTGATGGATTCGATTCTCCTAGGTCATTTTCAAACAGTTGTTCCACGTTTAGGCGTAATATCCGCCATCCATCACCGGAGTTTTCCCTGCACCTTCGCGCACTATAGCCGTCCCCTCTGTAGCAAGCATTTCGCTGTTAATTCCACTCCCCGCCGACGACGGCTTGCGGCGGTTGCCTCTTCTGCCACTGCCGACACTGCCAATTCTGTGCCTGTAAGTTCTCATCGTTTCTCTATAGCTTTCCATATTTATACAATAACGGTTACTTATACGCTACTCATCAAAGATTAAGAGAACCCGAGTACGTAATGAAGTGAGGTGTCTGTGAGAAGAGCTGTAGAAACTAGAACGTTGTGAAAGGGATGTTAACGTATTGAAGCTGATTCGAAGAATAGCTTGAATCAGGCGTTTTGCATGTAATTTGCAACAAAAGAAGCAAAGAAGATGACCTTCCAACATAATTGGGACTTGTTGGTTTGATATGGCTATTTTGTGGCGTTGTCCAAGTTATTTATTTTTATTTCTCAAGTAATCAATTGGGACTTGTTGATTATTAAAATATTCCTCCCGTGTGACCTTAATCAACCACATCAACACAATCCATGTTGAGGTAGAAGTGGTGTTGACCTCGATTTCTGCACCGACATGGCCAATAGATCCCTGCTCCACTCACTTCCACGTAGCTCTTGCCTTACACATTTGGACAAACCTTTAGGAATACACGACCTTCTCGAAGGTGGGAGAGGCGACCGCATGCACTACTACGATCAAGTCAGTCAGCTTATATGGATGTATTTGGGTGTGGGACGTGCTATAAACGTAAGTCACAAAGGTGTTTGGACATAGAGAGTCAGGGTAGTACCGGTTTATAGAAATGAGAGAGAGCAATATTACAGTTGAGTGTGTGAAATTGGCATTACTTGGTAGAACAAAGTTGGAAAGTGGATATTACACAATCCAACAGTTGTCTTCATTAATGATGACGCCATGTTAATTGGGTAAATTCTTGAATGAAAAATGCCAATTTTAGCAAAATCTGATACTTGTAAAGAAAAGGCAGCAGAATTCTACATTTCCATGAAGTTTTCCCCTCAAGGCTCTGGTTATTGCCTTTACTTAACGCGATTCTTTGTTTTCTCAATGTTTCTTTTTATTAATGTTTGTTAATTTACAGCTTCGTGAGAAAACGTATAACGTTGGTGATTTTATGACAAGAAAAGAGAGTTTGCATGTTGTAAAACCTACAACTACAGTCGACGAAGGTATTTCATACCCTTTTATTTGTTCTAACCGTATGTTTCACCTTCTATTTTTGAGCATTTGTTTTGCATGTACAGCATTGGAGAATCTTGTTGAGAAAAGAGTTACAGGGTTTCCCGTGATTGATGATGACTGGAACTTGGTAATTTCCTATTTCCGCCCAGTGGCTTTGCTCTTACTATTAGGGCTTGTGTGAAAGTGATTCTTTGTGATTTTTTTTGAGAATGTAGTTAAAAAGTAGAGAAAAGACATGGTAAAACGCGGAAATTGATTTATTATTATTAATATTATTCTTTTATTTTTTTGAAGAATGTGTTGTAAAAAATGAGTGGGCGAAAAGTGAAAAAACCACTTTGAAGCAAGGGCTTACCTTTTTTTGTTTATTATTAGAGAAGCTGCACATATGGTCACTGAATTTGTTTGTGTTAGTATATGGATACAAATGTGGCTGATTCAATTGAAGTGTTTTGAAAAATATTGGTTATTGGGTCTATGAAACATAAATTTTGGACTAGGCATGAGTTGTTGAAATTTTATTGATCATTCTAGGATATTAAATTATAATTCATCAACCATATCAAAGTCGTTTCTAGAATCAAACATGTAACTCTAAAATTACTAAATAATATTCAATACATTTATATAAAATAGTAGAAGTATGTCAAGCTTAGGAGCAGTTATCTTAATACTTTAGCACGGTTAGATTTACTATTTCAGTCAGTTCGAGCCGGCTCAAGCTCGAGACTGATTGAGTCTAGCTTGAGTCCACTCGATTCAAGCTCTTAAAGCTCATGAGCAGGTTTGGCTTTCTTGCAGGGTAGTCCAGCCCAAGTCAATGCTTAAATATGTGCCTAAATTTTGAACAAATCATAATGTTGTTTTTGTGCATGATGTAAAATTGTTGTAATTAAATCTTTTTTCCAGTTCTTCATGTAAAGATCGCCTCGGATGGGATCATTGATTAATTAAACATGTGTGCTGCAGGTTGGTGTTGTCTCTGACTATGACATGTTGGCACTTGACTCCATCTCAGGTATCATTGCAGTTCTGAAACCAAGTCAAAACGTCAGGCATCTTCTAATTTTTTTCACTAAATGCACATTCTTGGAATTTAGCTAGATTATTTAGAATAGCAGGGAGCACGAGTTGTTCGAATGAGGTTACTTTCTATAGGGGTGAGAATTTCAAATATTAATTTGAACCTACATATTAGCATGCGTGGTTTGAACTTTGGATAAAGAGGTTCGTGGACAAAAAAGGGCTGATTCTTTTTTGGAAAAATATTTGTGGGTCGAATCTAAGTTGAGTTAGGGGATACAAACTACTCACTTTCATCACCCCCAGCTTTGCTAATGATACACTCATTTCTCCCTACTGGAAACTCTCAATGCCATCCTGAAACCTTGTTAGAATATACAGTGGTTACCGGCTTCGTGCTGTTCAGTTTCCCTGTGGGCCCCACCATCTTGGGCAAGGAGAAAAGATGGACAATATATTAGAGAGAAGGTAGAGATTTTTTTTATTTTTTATTTTTTAAAATTGGAGAGGTGAAAAAATGAAAATGTAATTGACGGATTACAGTAAACAGGTTTTTCACGGGGGCCAAATTGGTAACTGTCATGAACGACAAAATCCACAACAGCTAAAAAATTCTTTTCCATGACTAGGGCTGGGCAAAATGTCCGAACCGAACCGACCGAACCGAACGGGTTTTCTTAAATTAAAAACCCAAACGGGTATCCGAATCGAGAACCGACGGGTTTGATTCGGTTCTCGGTTCTAGACCAAGAACCGAAGAATCGAATAAGAACCGAATTTTTTTTTTTGACAATTGGGCATTTGGGCTTCAAGTATATTGAATATAACTCAAACCGACCAACATAAAAAAAAATTGAAAAAAAACCCACTAAATATAAAAGGGACAGAGCCCTAGAATTTTCGGTCTTCTCTTCTTCAAAACCGACCAACATAAAAAAAATTGCAAAAAAAAGCCACTAAATATAAAAGGGAAAGAGCCCTAGAATTTTCGGTTTTCTCTTCTTCTTCTCTTTCCAGTCCATTCCCGCCGCACAACATGTTTTTCGTCCAGTCATAAGTCATTTTCTCTCAGCTTGAAGAAGTCCTCCTCCTTCTAGTTCCCACACTAAGCTGGAGTACTCTCGTATTTATTCTTGTCATATTTAAGAGACGTGAGATTTTACCCTCTTAACGCTGACAGTGCTTTCGTTCTTTTTTCGTGTTTACAATGACAAGTTTTTTAAGCCTTCCAAGAGCTTTGCACAGAGATTTCCAGCTCTAGTTACTGGATTCTTTTTCTTTACTTGGTACTCAAGAAATTGTTAACATTTTAATGGTACATGGCAAGTCAAGCAATCGATGATTACATTACATAGTTGGTAAGTATTTTTAAAACTTTAAAATATTACGTTCATTTGTAAAAGGTAAGATTGAACCAGGTCAATATTCACACACAGATTCACTCGGTGAAAGTACTGAGCACGTTGGGATTGTCTCACTTCTCACAATGTTTTCAGAAAACAGGAATGATTTTGGTACCACTTCTCAAAATGGAGAACATAGTTAGATGCTTTTATATGTTACCTTTTGGTGGGTAAGCAGTGGAACAGTAACTGTTTGAGGGAAGCAAAAAAAAAATTGTGATCGATATTATCTAGTACTAAAGTGTTGGCATTTTGTGAAAACTTTCTAATATGTTATGGATTAATTATTCAAGACGCATTAACAAAGTTTTCTAAATGTATTTATATAGTGTTATTATAAATGTTAAAAAAATTAATTATAGTAGGAACCGAACTGAACCGAACCCGAATGGTTCCAGAATTATATCTGGAACCGACGGTTCCATTTACTAAATACTCCGAAAATTTCTAGAACCGAAAAAATCGAACCGAACCGACCCGCGCCCACCCCTATCCATGACAGCTAACAAATCACCACAGAATGTTCTAGAGGAAAATATGGAATGCTAATTTTCATTTTCACGTCTTTTTTCACAGGTGTCATTTTTGCACGATGAAAAGTTGAAATTGGTGTTGTCACTAAAATAACCTAAAGTCTTCAAATTCCAAAATACTCTCTGAACTTTTGACTTCTGATTTGTCCCCTTCCTAGTGTCATCATATTAAATTGTGTCCTCAATGAATAACATACACTAAGGAAGCCAAGGATATGTAAGTAATATATGACTAATTTAAGAGATAAAAACCTAAGATAGAATCTTGATTCAAGCTACAGCGATGGGATGCTTTCGGGAAAGGAAGCAAAAAAAAAAAAAAAAGATTAACAAACATGCGCGATGCACATATTGTTCTAATTCAACAAGGGTTGTCCATATTTTCCATTGCTGAATTACCTGTCATTTTAGCAAAAATTAGGCACAAGAGAAATGAACTGATATCTGAACTCCAAAGTGCGATACCCAAGCTCCAAAAATTTAGAGGAATGAATTTCATATTTCACTCTATGGAGTGGGAATAATAGTAATATATAATAAAACTGTTGAAATTAAGTTGCTTCCAAGCTGTGGGCCCTGCAATTAGCATTATTCATCTTTGTCACCCAAGTGCGGTGGCTTGTATTCTCAGCTTGGCCTATATAATGTTGCAAATATCCAGAATGGTCTCAAGATACTTGAGACAATATAATCATATTAAAGTTTCAATAAGTCATATTAAATGTGGTTTTACTTATTAGATGCCTCATATTTTCTCCGAGTTAACTTACTATAGCAGTGACGTCTAGTTTTATCCTATTTCCCTGTCTATGAATTTCAGGTGGTGGTCAGCATGATACAAACATGTTTCCTGACGTTGATAGTTCTTGGAAAGTATGTAGAAATCCTCCTTCCATGTTTGAATCCTCTACACTAAGTAACTGATAGCAATGCTCAATTTTTGCTGTAATGGACGTTAAAAATAAAATTTTTGTTCCGGAAAATGTGTAGCGAATGGTTCTAATGTGATGCGCTGTCTTACTTTTTGGCACTAAAGGAAAAATAATGGTTTCGATTGTATAATATGAATTATATTGTTATTTTAAAATAGCCTGAGTTGTCATTTTTCCACAAATGAATTGTAGTTTATAGATTTATTGGGACTTTACATGAAATTATTGCCTATGGTGAGAATCCTTGAGATCAATCTAACATATTAGCCCGCAAATAGCATAGAATGCTGCAACCAAAATATTATGGATAGTGACGACTGTGTTTCCTGGATAATATGGTAATAAAGATATTTAAGCTTATCTGTAGGAATTCATAAGTTTATATACACATGCTTATTTCTTCATCAGTTTCTAATTTTTTGAGCCATTACAGACATTTAATGAAATCCAGAAGCTACTCAATAAAACTTATGGGAAGGTTATTGGAGACCTTATGACAGATGCTCCCCTTGTTGTGCGTGAAAACACTAACCTCGAGGATGCTGTCAGGTATTAACTTCTTCTCTTTGATTATATTTTCTTTGACATAAACGTTGATCTAAGTTTTCTGCTTGGTGGTGTAATTGAGATTCTTTCTTTGCTTGATGTTGCATCCCCACCAAATTTACACTCTTTAACATTGGGTTTTAAATCTGAGATAAGATTGAACTAAGATTTTAAAAAAGACTGGCTTAATCATCCTCAATTACCATAGAATAAGTAGAGTGCAGATCTGCAATAATGAACTTTGATGAACATGTAAAAGTAGACACGTTCATCGTGAAGGAACCTTCTTAAGAAAGAATGTCCTATTAATCATTTTCTACTTATTTAAGGCAATAAGCAGATTATGGCTGACAAAAGGAGATGAAAAAAAAAAAAAATATTTAGGCACATTGTTATGTAATTTTGTCTGGGATGTATCATTTGATTAAATTTCAATAGCAGTATACAAGCTTTTAAAACCTTCATCTTGTATGGCCTTTCTTCATTAGAATGAATCTCACAAATCAATATAACGTCACAGTTAACTCTTCCCTTTTTTATTTTTTTAAGTTTTGGAGGGGGAGAGGGGCCTTGTGGTATGTAAGTTATGTGGATGGAGATCCTTAACTTGCATGTGGTGTCAAACAGAGTGTGGTGTGGGGTATTTATGAAAAAACCTTGTGAATCTGCAGGAATGCACCTCCAGCAGCATGAAAAATCTGGTTGCCTCGGTTTTTAACTTTTCTCTTCTTTTTTGTTAAATTCCTCTCGACACAATTATTGGTGCTAGACATTTACAAGAAGGCTTCAGAAGTTCTACATGGTAGTAAAATGATTCGAGAATTGCAATTTCTTTATTTGAAACTATGAAGGGGTAAAATTGAGGTGTTTATAATATAAATTAATTAAATTTCCAAAATATTGTTGCCTCGAAGAATAGATAGTAAATCTATTCATGCTAATTATAGGTTATTGCTTCGCACAAAGTACCATCGATTGCCAGTTGTGGATGGAAGCGGCAAACTGGTAAAATGATTCTACTCCGTACTCTTTGTTGGGATTTGATTACATTCATCAGCAGCACTTAGATTCTTATTGGCTTCTCTTTGCTCTGTCAAAGGTTGGCATAATAACGCGGGGTGATGTTGTCAGAGCCGCCCTTCAGATAAAGCGCGCTAGTGAAAAAATGTGATAACTCAGCACAAAGATTCACAGAATCAAATATCAATGGAAGCATGCCAATATTGGTTGCTTATTAAATGAAATATACATATGATTTCCCAGAACTCTATTGGTTAGCAACGTACGATCCAGTTAGAAGTATTGATTTATTCCCGTCACGAGCGTTCCTCAGAGGTAAGCTATTGATAATGGTCCATATTATATCTTTGTTCTCGTGCTGCTTCTGCCTGTAAATGTAGTGTTCGTGTTTATTAATTTTGCGGCTGTTATAATCTATAAATTCTGTCAATATTGGAGATAGGATACCGTGTAATATATCCAATAGTTGCTTTGTGGTTGTTACTGCTGGAATTTCAATTATGTGAGACTTTATGTTGTGTAACATAAAAACAATTTCATATGAAAAAGACTTCCACGATTCTTTGTAGAATTACTGTAATTATAATAGGACAAATGCGACAAATTTCTTACAAGATTTCATTGCAATGCAAATATTTCCTCCACTTTACAGATGAAAAGAATCCTGGAAATCCCTGACTTTAGATCAATACCATTAGTGCATCTTTCTTCCCCCGCCGTTTATGGTTTCCTTGAGGCTGTATTTTTGTGTTGTGACACTTTCTTGAGGCTATACTGTGTTAATATAAACTTGGGCATTCTTATTCCACTGAAATTTGTTGTAGAAGCATTTTCTTGACAATTTTTTTCTGTAGTTATAAGCACTCCTGTTACTCGATTTGTTTTGTAAATCCATTTTCATGGTCCCAATTCCACATGGAGGTTTGTGGTAGAATCGTGTCAAATTATATGAAACATTGAATGGAATTGTGAGAAAGAATTTGTGTGCTTTAGCTGTCGTATGGGAAGAATTTATGCATAACAAAATGCTTGATAGATAATACTTGTGTCTTGTGATTTAAAAGGAAGTTTGACCATTTATAATTTTTGTCAAACCAATGTTTAAATTATTATAAATTTTATAAGCATGCCTAGTCACCACGTCTCTGGGATCTCTTTTGGTTAGCAGTGACGTATCACGAATGGTCTAATGGTCGAGCACAAAAAGTAAATTCAAAACTGACAAGGATTTCAAAGTTGTAATAAAGTAGCAATTCTATGAGAAGTTTATCCATTGACTAACTGATAAGGTGACAAATTGCATTTATATTGTGTTCCCAACTTGCAGTTGATCTGAACTTTCGTTCTCAATTGCTCGCTACTACTTCCATCTTGCTCTCTACCACCCTGACCGCAAGGTTGAAATATTTTTCTTTCCATTTGTTGGGGGAGGCCATTTGATCCCAATGATTGAACTCGCTAGGCTCTTTTCATTCCATGGCATAAAAGCCACCATAATTACCATCCCGAATGATGCCACTGTCATCCATAAATCCGTATACAGAGACCAACAATCCGGCCTTGACATCAACTTCCACGGCCTCGAACTGCCTCCTGATATTGCCCTCCAAACTGCCGACATGTCTGCCCTGCCAATGACTGACACCTCAGTTCATAAAGAACCTTTCAAGCAACTCCCAATCCAGCACCCCTGGCTGTATTGCACTGACACATTCCACTGTTGGGTGGCGGATGTCATTGATGCAATTTGAGTTACTAGAATCATCTTCAATGGTAATTGCTGCTTTGCTCGATGCTGTGAGGAGACTCTTACAGAGGTTGTATCCTATATGGAGCTTTTTGTCATGCTGGACCATCCGGATAAGATTTAACTGACAAGGTCTCAGCTCCCAATCTTCGTCCAAACTGGAACTGAGTTCCCGGGGAAGTCAATGAGAGCTGAACAGAACAGTTTTGGACAGGTTGTCGATAGTTTCTATGCTTTAGAACCAGCCTGTGTTGAGTATTATAGAATTGTGATTGGGAAAAAGGCTTGGCTGGTTGGACTGATGTCACTATGCAACTGATATCTCGAAGACAAGGCTGTGAGAGGCCAAAAGGCCACCATTGATGAGAATAGTTGCTTGAGGCTCAATTTGAAGAAACCCATTTCAGTTTTATACGCAAGTTTTGGCAGTTTAGCTCGAGTAAAAGCCTGAGTTAATTTAATCAATGGCCTTTGAACTTTGCTATGGTTACTACTTGCTCATCGATCTTTAAAAAGTTACTCATTGCTCATTGGATTTTACTATATGTTAGTGCTTGCTCACTGAAATTTAAAATTTACTCGTTGCTCACTTAAATTTGAACAAAGTTACTCGTTCATTGAACTTTGCTATATGTAACAGTTATGGAAATGATATGGGTGACTAATGGATAATTTTATTCAAATTTAGGTGACCAATGAGTAATCTTTTAAATTTTGATGAGCAAGTAGTTACACATAATAAAACTCTGAACAAATAGTAACGTTTTGAATTTCGACGAGCATTAGCAAAGTTTAAAATTCAGTAAAACTATATCATTTATATAGATAGCTTAGTTTTACATCGAAATTCAGCATTAACAAGAATCATTAATACTGGATTTTAGCCTCTCTGTCATGCTATATTCATCAGCAACAATCAGCCAAGCACCATCAATTCATGAAGTCATTTGATTTTCATATTACATCAACAACTAGCCGAAGAATCAACATGCATCGTGTCTTCTACTAGCAATTACTAGCATGTCCCGTTCCTGCTTGTTTACAAGGGTGTAGACGTGTCCTGTTCCTGCTTGCTTCTTAGTGTTTGCTTCTGCACTGCAAGAGACACTAAACCATGGAAGAAATGCATTTGTTTCTTGAAGTGCATCATTGGCTAATCCTTGTAACAGATTTTGAATGATCTTACTGGAGATGCTGCAAATATCTGAAACACGAGCCTTAAATGAACAATTGGGGGGGTTACAATTCAAGACCTTGTTGTACATAGCCCTGAAGAAAAGCAAAATCTATAATTGAATGCTCAAGCATTTACATATTTCTAATTAACATTCTTGTAATTTTAACAACACTGCTTATGATTATCGTAGTCAATTCAAAAATTAGGAAAAATAACTTCCAATATGTTCACAGCAATCATAAACTAGACTGCCAATTCAAACAACATAAATCAAACATTCACAAAACAGTACACCAACAAATTTTTTTTTTTTTTTAATAACCGTGGATGTTCGGGCCAGCTTGCACGCACCTCGACTAATCCCACGGAACCCTGAAGTTTACAGTCGTTTCTCACCTCAGTGGCCCTGAGGGGACTCGAATTGGCGACTATTGGGGAGCAAACCCAAGGCTCGACCAATTGAGCTACTCCTCAAGGTCAGTACACCAACAAATTGCCAATTCATAAACTGGAATTTCTATTTGGCCATTCAATTACAAACTGCAATTTATAAACAAGAACGAAATCTACATCCCAACAGTAACAATACACCAACATCCTAACATCCCCACACCTATATCCCTACATCTTTACACAAAAAAAAAAAAATACAATTCAAAATTTGGCATCAAGAACAACACATACACATCCCTACAACTTCCAAACACCAGCAACAACCTACCAGCAAAAACAACCATAATTGTTCTTCAAGTGTCAATTTCAAATGGCAGACTTCTTCTTGAAAATACTTCGATGAGGATGTAACTTTCCATTTCCCAATTGCAGAAATTGATTTGGAGAACAAACCTATGGTTTGCGCTGATATGGGACAAAATGTGAATTGTAGAAATTTCTATTAATTGGGAACGTAGATGTTGAACTTCTTGGATGTGGATGCAAACATGAAACTGTCAACTGAAGTAATTAGTTTGTGATGAAACCCTAGGATTTGGGATGAATTTGATTTCAATTTGTGGTTTTGATGGGAGAATTTTTTATTCTGATGGAAGATGTCGTTGCTTCAAATTGGAGAAGTGTATTTTACCAAAAGCAATTTACAGTGACATGGTGTCATTAACCGATTTCGTGTGCCACGTCATTTTTCCATCAGTCGCATTGAATTTTTTTGCCAATTGTATAAACGGAAATTACTATGAAGATGGATGTGTAAATAAATGAATAGTTCAGTGAGCATTCGGCAATATTTTATTTTATTCGGTGAGCAAGTAGTAATCAAGTATAAAATTTAGTGGCCACTCATTTAATTAACTCTTTGTTTGAGTGGTTGGGAAAATGTTAGATGATAACGGGAGAAGAAAATTGTTGTCCTTGATGGATTTGAGGAGTGGGTTTGATAATCAAAGGATGGGCACCACATTGGTTGATCTTGAAACACGAATCTATCGGTGGTTTTATGACTCATTGTGGATTGAAGATTGGAGTAAGAGTGGGGAGTTGGAATATGGATATGGTGGGGAAGGTGCAGCAGTTGGCAGAGGAGGCTAAGAGAGCCGTGAATGCCGATGGCTCTTCATTTAACGATGTTGATTCTTTTATTAACAATATTAAGAATTATCCGATGATAGAACTCGATAGACATCGTTATGTATTTGTGCTTTTTATTTGATTCTCAATATATTGACTATTTGAGTTCTTGATCTATTGAAATTTATAATTTGAACTATCATTTTAATTAATTTTGGAAATACAAGGCAGAGGGAAATTGAATAGAATGAAAAAGAAAAAAAAAAAAAAAATGAAAATATCACTTTCGTCCAATCCAAACTAGACTAAAGTGAAAGGCAAAAAAGTATTGCAATGCCCCATTTTGCTTACGTATTCATTGCTAGCATCCATGCCAACGAAATATCAATAGGAACTTGGCACAATAGACCATAGATCAAATTATTCTTTTTTTTTTTTTTTTTTCGTGAAAACTCATTGAAGCGTATAATTTGCATTTAAAAAATAAAATAAAGAATTCATTAAAGCATACAATTGTATTAAAAAAAAAAAATTCTCATTTCACTCGATTACTCGTAAATTAAGAGAGAAAAGTTGACAACGAACCTCTCTATTTTTTCTAATTTTTCCAAGCATAAATCACTTTGTCACAATATAATATGTGTGTGCGCGAGCGCTCAAAAATTCATTCAACATTGTAGTGTAATTGAACATTACGAATTTTTGAATTAACCTTTGTTATTACTTTTTCAAAACATTTAAATAGTAAAGTGTCCCCAACCTTTATTAAAAGTAAACATCTCTTGTTCGAATTCTTTATGGTCTAGGTGTTGATATTCATTGAACATGATTGAGACAGTTTTGAACAGGGGCGGAGCCAGGATTTCTTTTCGGGGGGCACAATTTATTAGTGACGTCAAATTCCACATTATTCGACGTCATCCCAACAACATTTACGTTGTCCAAATCAATTTTTATTTAAAAGTATATTTTCATAAGATTTCAGCGATTTCAATTTAAAAATACCCTAATTTCAGCAATTTCAATTCAACAATATTCAAACTTCACCAATTTCAACTCAACAATACCCAAATTTCAGCCCTACTCAACAGTTAGCATTCAATTTCAGCAATACCCAAATTTCAACAATACCCAATTTCAATTCCATAACAACCACAGTGAATTTCTATTGCACACAGCACACAACAATACCCAAAATGTAGTATTAAAAAAAAAAGAACAAAAACATCTCAAATGAACATAGAAAAGGAGCAGCAGTTCGGCAGTCTTTGAAAAGTATTTAATTCACAGACCAGATCACAAATCCACAATATTATCTCAAGCTACTATCACCATTATTCACCAATAATCCAATTGCTGAAGAAATTAAGAAAATACCTGATGATCCGGGCGGAGAGAAGAGAACTCGGAACAGTCAGCCAGTCACTGCAGAGGCTGGAGAAATAGCTAAATCTCATAAACTCAACCAACACAAAAAAATTCAAAGGAGAAAAAAGAAAAGCCCCAAAATCTTTTACCTTCTGGCTACTACGTGAGATTGTGAGGACGCGACAAGGCGAAGGCTTCGAAGATTAGATGGGATGGAAGTTCTGAAGTTGTCGGAGGCTGGGAAGATGCCGAAGTTGAGGAGCAGGGTGCGAACTGTGAACGAGGCTTCAGCTGGCTGCGAATAGACGAACAGTGGAGGGCAGAGGACTGGAGGTGGAGTCGAGCAGATGAAAGAGTGATTGTGATAATTGTGAAGGAGGTTTAAATTTTTGGTGTTGGGCTCAAAGTTTTGGACTTTTTCTCTTGGGCTAGGAAAGTTGGACAACCTATAAAAAAATTTGAGCCCAAAATTTTTTTTTGAGCCCGAAAGTTTAGGATGGGCCTGTGCCCACCCTGGGGCTGTACTGGGCTCCGCCCCTAGTTTTGAATAAAACATGGCTGTACTTGACTTTGACCATATCGAGTTTATTAATATTTAGTCCTCATTTATTATGCCCTTGTTTGGTATAATTAAAAATCATATTTTTAGTAAATTTAGATAAAAATTGATGAAATGTATAGTATAGATAAAAATTGATAGTACTATTATTGTTGATTTTAACTCAATCCACGCCAAATAAGGGTTATTTACTTATTTTGTGAAACTTGATAGCATTCGTGTTTAAAAGTTATTAATAATTTTAAACTAAAGGAGCTTTTTAAGTGCATAATGATTCTAATTTTGGTTTATTTTAAAAGATTATAAAATTTAATGAATTTTTGTGAATTTGAATAGATTTTCCCATCATTTATAAGAATTTCATTAAAAATTGTGAAATTTCAAAAGAGTTTATTACGTATATTTTTAAACTTGAAATTTATCTAAATCTTTTGAAATCTCTTTATTAATAAAATCCTTACAAAATCAAGAGTCATTGAGCGTGTGTAAATTGCAGTCCTTCATTATCGTAGTCATCATACGTCGATATTGTGATGATCAGTGGTTTGATTTATTAATGTGATAACTTTTATTGGCTCATGTATCAAATCATTAACCATCGTATGTATGTCATGTAGGACGACCACTGTAGCAAGCGACGATAAATAGTGTTATTCAAATTTTAGAGGGTGTATTTAATTGAGAATTTTAAAGACTTTTTAAGTGGTGGACTTCTCTAAATTTGTATAGATGGAAGTCTTCGCAGACTTCTATAACTTTCATTTTAAAATTTTTAGACTTTACTAAAATTCAAAATATTTAAAAAATCTATAATTTAAAATAGAATTTATGTGAATCTAATGTCATGAAGTAAATTTCTCAAATAGGAGGTGGTCGTTTTGATTTCCACAATTCCCTTTACCATCCGCATGTAATAAAAATTATTTTTAAAAGAATAAAAATAATTAAGTCACCTTAAATCAAATAAATAAATAATCAAAATAAAAAAAATATATAATTTCTTTTATTAAAAAATAAGAAAATATTCATTATTATCAATGTTATAAAACTAAATAAGTAAGAGATAAATATAAGAGAAGAAATAGAGAGAGGGAGTCAAAACAAAAGTGTTTATTTTATTGAGAACCAAGTTCTTGTATTTATAAGGTTCAAAAATGAGAATTATAATTAAATTAGAATAAACTCTTCTTAAGTAGATAAGAATTTTCTAAATATTTTAATCAAATCAAATAATCATCAATAATTATTCCACAATTTTACAACAATCAATATGATATACATTTAAAAGGTAATCAACAAATCAATATATTTAAATTTAATTATAAATTAATCTTTTTTCATATAAATTTTATTACAGATTAATCTTTTTTTATATATAAAAATAGATGAAATTTAATTATAAATTAATCTTTTTTTTATATAAAATCTTATTATAAATTGATCCTTTTTTATATAAATGGATGAAAAATGCTATAAGAAATTTTAATTTTAATTTTAATTTTTCATAGAAAATTTAGATAAATAATGAGAGAGAGAGAGAGAGAGAGAGAGAGAGAGAGAGAAAGACAATCAGTAGAAAAATAATAATAAATTTTTAATCATGGTTCTAATGTTCGTAAAACAGAAAATGAAAGATATATATTGAAAAAAATATATGTATTTTTATGAAGTTCCGAATTTTGGGATGAATGACAAAATTTGAGATTTTATTTTTGTAATTTCTGCATAAAAGTTAGTACGTATAGACTTTTAGATTAGTTTTTAAAAATCATTGACATTTTTAATACTTCAAAATTTATTAAGATTTCTAAAAAAAAAAATTAATTGTTTGAGCCACATTATTTTGAAAAAATGTATTCTGGAATAGTAGATTAATGGAAAATGTTTAGTTGAAAAAGAAATAAAAATTATTGATGTGGTGAAGAATATTATTTTATTGAAAAATATATTGTTGAAAATGAGTAGAATAATGAAAATAAAAATTTAATGGGGCTCAAACAGGGGCAAAATGCACCATGACTTTCAAAGATATTTTTCAAAGTCTGTAAAAATCTCAACTAAATACATAATTGGCTTTAGAGAATCTCAAAAAGTCTAAATTAAATACATCTAAATTTTTTAAATCCCAATTTTTTTTTAAAGTTCCTATTAAATACACACCTCTTAAATAATTTAATTGAAATTAAATAAAATATCAATTGGGATCCCTCGATAAATTGAATCCTAAATTTTAATGAATTCAAATAAAATTTCAATAAAGTCTCAATTTGGGGGACCCTTGAATTTAAAGCGACTTTTAAAATTCATTAGGGTAATTGATGCAAAACTACAATGATCTTTGCCTCTATTCCAGAATATCCCTCTATTCTTTCATTTTGCCAAAATACCCCCTAGGTGACATTTTTTATGCGGAATACAATATTTTCTTTAATTTTCTCAATAAAAGTATAAGAAATGACAAATATACACTTCTCTTTAAATAAGAAAAAAAGAACAAATTACAACCGTAGTCCCAAGTTTTTCAAGAAAGTTCAAGAAAGTTTTTCAAGAATAATATGTGTGTCACTCCATACCTTTTTCATTGTGGACTTCAGTGCTTCCTTATTAAAGCGTTTCACTATCAGCAATTTGAAAAAGAGACATTTTTGGCCTCTCGCTAACATCTCTTCCACCGAAGACTCCTCCAACAATAAACCATCTTCGTCCTTCTCCTTGAGGGATAACCGCTCACATAAACCCTCCAGCCAGTGATCCATTACAGGGTAAAATCAGCCACTATGGCCGTAGAAGAGAGCCAGAAGAGAGAGAAGGGAACCTGCACTAAACAGGAAAAAAACCTCTACCAAGGGAAACCGTAGAGAGGAGAGAGAAACTCCCAGTAGGGAGAAAAGAAAAAAAAAAAAAGGAGAGCAACATGAGTGCTATTAAATCATATTAAAAACAATTAATCCTAATAATTTACTATACCAATAAAATGAAGTGGTACATGTGACTAATAACAATTAAACTTTATAGGCCATTAATATGATATAGCCTTATGATATATTTCAAATGTATAATAGCCTAACGGACAATTATGTAAAAATAAAGATTGGAACCTCACTAAAAAAATTTGGTATCAATTGTCAAATTAATTTCAATCGTGTCATGACTAAGAGTTAAATCCTTCATAGTCAATTCGTTGACTTGGTCATGTATTTTAAAGGAATATGATAATTAATTATGTAGTTAATTACTTGAATATTGAATCTTATCACCTTATCCTTTACGATAAAATTTTACAAACGAGATTTATCTCGTTCTCAATTTTTTTTATTCATATTCAAATATATATATATATATAACTAACGAAATTTTTTTAATTTAAAAATCTTTTAACTCCATAATTGGGCTTCAAAATTTACAATTCTAAAACTCATGTAGAAGTATTGGATGTCATGCTCATTTTATAGATACACTTCTCTCCAAAGGTTTCATAAACTTCCAATGTGGGATTGTGCATTTTATATATACTCTTAACTCCAATAGTTTTATAAATTTCCAATGTGGGATAGTGACAAAAAAAATATATTAAAATGCTCATCAAAATCATTTTCAAATGTATGTCTAATTGACTAATTTGATTTTGAATTACAACTAATTAAATTGTAATATTCACTTTCATTCTTTCATTTATTTAATTTTCAAATTTAATTTAAATTGCACTTGATTATTAATATATTAATGTTAGATATTATTTTCTATAAGTTTAAAATATTTTAATTTAACAAAGTAAACTATTTTAACATATTTATTTTTAATTTTTAGTGTTGGGACTAATTGTAGGATATATAATGAATCTAATTAATAAAGATAGATTTACTTTGAATTATTTTTATGTATTTATTGCATTCGGTTCGACCCCAATTGAATTCCCACAAACTTCACGTCGGAATCATTCTCGATTGTGAATCAAAATCCTTCATCTCCATTTTCAGATATCGGAATTATCAAATCCGCAGACTTTTCGTATAAATCTTATGATTAATGCTCATGTTTAGTTCCTTAATTAATAAAAAAAATTAAAATTCTTCTAACACTATTTAGCAATATTATAATATTATATTAAATGTTTAGTAAGTATTATTTTTAAATATTATATGATTTTATGATATAGTAAAAAATCTATTTTTTTATAATATAGAAAAAAACTAATTTTTAAAATAAAAATATATTTAATATCTTAAAAATAATTAAAATAATATTAAAAATACGAAACGTATTATGACGTTTATTTTTCGTATTGACACACCTAAACTTGTGATTTTGATTCTCAAAATCGACGTTTCACAACGCATTAAGTCTTTTAGAACATTATTAATAAATGAATGAAAAATGCAAAAAGCTTTGTACTACTACATTTTAGTCAATAGGAAAAAATGAAACTAAAAAAACAAAATGAACGTGGAGATTATCAATTTAAAAATGCTAATAGTTTATTTGGTAAGGTACATTGAACTAAATGAAGAAAAAATATTTATTTATTTAGTTTTGTATTATAATATTATCTATTATTTTATTATGTACAAAAAGTTCATGATTAAATACAAAATTTAATATAATATAATAGTACGAAACACAAACTTATACATTTTAATTTATAATTTAACACTATTCAAATTAAAATTAATATATCACAGTGTGTAATTATTTATCAATTACATAAACATTACATCATTAATTATTTAATGAACCAAAAAAATTATATATAAACTAAGCAAACGTGCATTGCACGTTGCTTATATATATATATATATATTGTGACAAAATAATATCTTGGAAAGAGTGACCAATTGAACTACCAATACTTTAAGAGTTCGTTTGATAGCCTAGAAAATGGGTGAAAAAGGAAAATATTTTCTAACTTTAACCAATTAAGGGTGTTTGATAGCACAAAATTTCCTGGCAAAATATCGACATTTTTCTAGGTACAGTCATTTAATGCACAAAAACTTAACTTTGTTTTCCCACCTTTTTTTGTATTGAGAACAAATTCTAGATACAATGGTAAAAAAAAAAAATTCACTTTTATTTACAACTTCCATGCAAAACAAAGTCAAACGAATGATATTCGATATAGTAATTTTTTTTTCAATTTTTTTTTACAATTGGAACAAATTTTCGACTCAATGGTAGAACAAATTATCACTTTAATAAACAAATTCCATAAAAAACGAATTCAAATGGGCACCAAACTTTCAATATTTTCCATGAAAAATTATACCAATCAAACACAATTAATTACAATTATCAGTAAAACATATTCGAGGAAAATCAATTCCCTGTAAAATATTTTTTTTCCACCTATTTTTCACCATTGCAATCAAACGGACCTAAAATATTGAATTTCGGTGGCCTGCCTCGAATGTTTGTCTTTTTTGGTTTTTACTTATTATCTAAACAATTCATATCTTGTTTTGTAAAAGGTAAAGTAGCAGTTTTTAATGGGACTAGAACATTCATCAAAACCACTTCTTTATGGACCATTTTTGAGAAACTAAAAAAGAAGTGCTGACTTTACGTTGAGAAATAAATCATTTTTTTTTCCTTTTTTTCCTAAAAATAACTAAATTTAATTGTCTGAAATATTTTATTATCAATTGTGTCTCTTGTATTTGGAGAGATAATTTCTGGTTCCCTCTTTTTTTTTTTTAACGTCTTTATCTTTTATAAGATGTGTTTCTCATTTTTTTTTTTTACTCCACCTTTTCATTTATTTAGTTGTCTGTAACCTAGGTATGTTCATTCAATCTACAAACTCATGATTTTTTATTTTATTTTTTTGGTTTCTTAATCTAATATATTTTCATTTATTGGTTTCATGTTCTCTTGGTCGTATCAAAGCTTGTTGATATACAAATTCACGATCCAAATACATTGTGATCCCTTTTTCCATCTCAAATCTTAGAGCAGTTCATGGTGTTTGCTTGTGAGAATTGTATAATTTATTTATTTTTTTGATGATCGCATATTTTCCTACCAAGCGCACTGATGTTGGTGTGGTAATTTGATTTCAACAAAGAAGTATTCATTAACAGATATTGATTATTGTACAGATATAATAGTTTTGATTATGATTTTTGGAGGTAAAAATGTAATCTTAAAGCATCATATGATTGGTGAGGTTTTCGAAGCCAAGGATTGAGGAATAGCTTTTAATCAATTTGAAGTTCGTGCAATAATGTAAGTTGTAATCTTATTAAGTCAATGTACAAGATACAACTTTTGAAGCACAAGACATCTCTATATTTTGATAATTTAATTTTTGAAGGAGAGGCATACAAATTATTCTAAATATACTCTATTATGTATCTACGTGTAATGATGTTGATTACCCAAATGACAAATTAATCAAAGGGTTTCCCTATCTCAATCTAATTTCTTAGGAACAAATATATCAATAAAAATGTTGACCAGTAGTTTCTTGATAAAGATGGTTGTTGACCTCGAAAAATGACTCCGACGCGTGGTCAATAGAATAAGTTTTCAAGTCAACCATTCCCTGCACACGTAGCATGACATCAGTCACCCATGATTTTTCCTGGAGGGATTGGGAGCAGTCACGAGTACTCCGACGGTCAAGTCAGTTTAGGTTCAACCAAAAAATAGTTCACCGAGAAGTGATTGCTATGAATATTTAATAATATGGTGCCAATATGTGAGGGAGAGAATGATACCAAGTTCTCAATGTAGTTGGAGTAAAAAAAATGGAATTTCAGTCATTCTTCAAGCACTAGGAGGTTGTATTTATACTAATGATGGGAAGGGATAAATCATTAGATGAGGAGACGTGTTATCAGATAATCATGGCTCGTCACATCCTAGGTGTCAATCTGTCTTTCTATAGTTGGCGACGTTAAATGTTTCTGACAAAAGTAATTGAATTGACCGTTTAGGTCCTGCCGCACGTCCTATCGGTCAGGGATTTGACTTTGGAAAGATTCGTTATAAGATATCTTTGCAGGGGCGAGGCGAGGCATGTGTAGAATTGTAGAAGCGGAGTACGGGTCTTTGCATCAGCATTATATTGCAGATGAGTTCAGTTCCTTCGCTGGTGGCTGTTCAGTTCGTCCCTACACAATCACTTCAGTCTATGTCACTAGTTCGTCCCATGCGCAATCACCTGGCTCGGTGCAGACCATCCCATGCAGGTGAAGGTGGCAGGTCTGACGTAGGCCCATAACAATAGTCTCACAAGTCCATGTATGGATATTTATATAATACAAGGACTTTTAAATTTTTTGAGTTGGGGCACATGGGAAGGAGGGCTGGAGCTAGGTGATTGGATAATGGTGGTGACTTTACGAAGCAGTGATATGAAGCGAGGTCGCGGCATTACCGAAGCGATTGGGGTTGGCAACTCTGGAGGGAGCTGTTGCAACATTAGATTCTGCTCTGGCCTAAGTGATATGGGTTGACAACTCTTATATAGAGCTGTTACAACGCGAAGCTGTTGCGGCCGAAGCGATTGTGGATGGCAACTTTAGAGGGAGCTGTTGCAACATCATATTCTGCTCTAGCCAAAGTGATATGGGCTGACAACTTTTATGGAGAGCCGCTGCAACGCGAAGCTGTTGCGGTCAAAGCGATTGGGGTTGGCAATTCTGGAGGGAGTTGTTGCAACATCAGATTCTGCTTTAGCCGAAGTGATATGGGTTGGCAACGCTTATGGAGAGCTGTTGCAACGCGAAGCTGTTACGGCCGAAGCGATTGGGATTGGCAACTCTGGATGGAGTTGTTGCAACATCAGATTCTGCTTTGGCCAAAGTGATATGGGTTGGCAACTCTTATGGAGAGCTGTTGCAACGTGAAATTCTAAAGCGAGGTGATGGCTCTGAAGAGATAACCTTGGGTTTCATGCCAATGATTTACAAACTTTCGCGTCTTCCCAAGACATGTAAAGGGGGCGCCTGCTTCTTCCAAGACACGCCTCATTTGCCATAAATGATAATGATGGGGACGACTCCCATTTCTCGGGGCGATGTTTGAGCTGCGCGTAAGGCTCACCGCTTCATCATGGCCGTTTATTTTGGTGACTTTTGAATTTAACGGTGATCTTGAGGTCTTAGATTTAGATGCCCAGATGCAATTGGACTCGATCCAACGGTTGGGATGAGCCTTGGAATGCCTATAAAAGGCCCATCCCTTTCATTTTGAAACTTTTACTTTCGCGAAAATCTCTAAAATACTCGAGGATTCTTACATTCCGTCTCTTTTGCATTCTTTCCAGCGACTACTAGTAGCAAACTCCGGTGATCGCCCTGCAAACTCTGGTAAGCCACCGATTCTCGACGTCGTACTAGGTAATCTACGTGTTTTCAGTTTATTCATCTCATTCTTCAAAGATTTCTTTCAAAATTCTACCAAAAGTCACGAAATGGCTAGCCATCAATTTGTTGACGCTTTTGGGAGTGAGGAGATGAGCGGTGATGAGAGTTCTGCTTTGATGGAGCCCATGCTATTATCTTCAGATGAGTTGAATAGGGCCATTAGGGTCGGGCAGAATATTTGGAAAAGACCAGCCTCTCCTGTGGACACTTCGTTTCAATGGGGGGCTTTGAAATACCCTTCCAAAATTACCAATGAGGTAATAGAGAGGTGTAGGATTGTTTTTAGGGTCCCTGAAAATATATAACGTATCATACCCGATCCCCATGAGAGAGCCTACTACCCGAGGTCGGGGTGCGTGGCGATAAGCGAGAATATACTTAAGGCAGGTCTTAGGCTTCCTTTCCATCCGTTCTTTAGGCTAGTGCTTCGTTCATACGGACTGGCCCTGATGCAGTTCAACCCAAACTCATGGTCTCAGATGGTAGGGACATGGATGTTGTGGCGTCGGGCCAGCATATGGGTAAATATGCCGTTTAGTGTGTTTCATTCCATGTTTCTACCGAAGTGCGTGGCTGGGGGAGACGAGACTAAGGGCTGGTATTACTTGGCGCTGTGGGGGTCCCCCTCCCCTATTATAACCGGGCTGCACACTTTTGTTAAAGGATGGACGAGCTCCTGGTTTTAGGTAGCTGGGAAGTGGGATACTATGGAGGGCGACCCCAAGCGCCTCTTACCGTTCCCACTTCATACTCAACATTCAGTAAGTTCATTTCACGAGCTGATTATACTTGAATAATTTTTGCTCACAATTTTAATGCCTATTTATTTGTAGGCTCTCTACCGAGGTGTGAAATATCCAAGGAGGATTGTGGCATAATAAGCCAGCTTTATGAGACATCTCCATCAGAAAGAAGCTTCAAGGAGATAATTGATAAGAACACTCACTTTGTCTTTCACGGATTGATGGCAGGCCAGGGTAAACATCTCACTTCAGCTCTTTTCATGTTTTTGTTCTTATATGAGAATACTTAGTCATTTGTGCCTTGTTTGCAGAGGATTTTTCTAAGAAAATGGTGTCAAGACCTAACTTTACCATGATCCGCAAATCAGTTGCGAAGGCAAAGGCGAAGGCGTTGAGGGCCAGCTCGGCTGTTTACAAGAAACAGTCAGAGCGTTTGTTGTTCCTCAGCAAGATTGGGCAGCAACCGACTGGGGAAGATGAGGTGGAGGAAGGATCATCCCTTGTGAAGAGAAAGAAGAGAGTGGGCACAACCGTGGCCTCCGACTCTATCGTCGTCTTACACACTTTTGAGCCTCTTTCGACCCAGCCAGGAGTGACTGTTGCAACCATTTCTTCAATTCCCCAGGCCATTGTGCCAATCACTGCTTACTTCATCGAGAGGCCAACCGGAAGAAGCAAAAGAGGCCCGCCAACACCCGGCTAGGGGGAAAGTCGCTGACTTCTTGGGGAGTAAAGATGAGGACCTCCCCGAGGCTGTTTTGGAAATGCTGCCTCTTGAAACTGCCTCTGCAGCTCGGATCCATGGCAAGTACTAGACAGAGGACTGGCAAAACCACGCCACCTCGTGCAAGGTAAAGGATCTGCTGGCAGCCAATAATGCATGCGTGGCGAGGGCCCTAAGTATGGGCGTCGCGGCAGAGGATCTGGTCTGAGGCCACCGAAAGAGAAATGATGAACTAGAGGAGAAGTTTAAAGCCTCAGGAACTTAGGAGGCTGAGGTGGCCAAGGCCAAAAAGGAGGCGGAGGAAGCAGATGATAAGTGGATAGCGGCTACCTTAAAGTTGGACACGATCGAGATCCAAGTTAACCGGCTGAAGAACGAGCTTCACGAGTTCGTCTCTCAAGTGGCGCTCTAACTAAGAGGGTTGACCATACCAACGAGCATCGGTGGATAGCCTCGTAGGCATTGGCAGAGACAAATAGGGAGAAGGGTGAGCTGAAAAAGCTCACTGAGGTCCAGGCTGAAGAGATTGGCTCCCTTAAGGCCAAAGCGAAGTCAGTCGGCGAGGTGGCAGTCTAGAATTACAAGGGCAATTTTGATAAGACGTCGGAGTATGATGACTTCGTCAATTTCTGGGCATCTTGGGCTGCCAAGGAAATGATGTCTTGCCTACGTGAGAGGCACCCCGACCAGGACATTGAGTTCCATGAGGAAGAATTCGGTGGTCCCACTAGTGGTCAGCCCGTTGCCGAGGCGGAAGAGGAGGAGGGGTTCCCAAGGAGGAAGAGGCCGGGGAGGAGTAGGTTGAAGCCGGGGACATTGTAGATTTAGATTAGAAAATTTTTAATCTCATTTCCTGTGTAAATGGCTTCGGCCTTCCTTCGGTATTAATGAAATTTACTTTCTTCTAAGTGTTGTTGTCTCGTTTTACTTTATTTCACTTGTACAAGTAATCACTTCTTCTAGCATCACTTCGAATGAATAACAATAGTAAATGGCTCTCAAGTATAATTGCATCAGCTCACCTTAACCACTTAATAAAATGGTCGAAGCCAATGAATAACCAAGTAAATCGCATCGGCCTAGCGTAACCAATTAATGAAATGGAAAAAGCCAATGAATAACTATAGTAAATCGCATCGGCCTTGCTTAACCAATTAATGAAATTGAAGAAGCCAATGAATAACTATAGTAAATCGCATCGGCTTTGCTTAACCAATTAATGAAATTGAAGAAGCCAATGAACAACTGGACTCTTTTGACGTGCGAGTTCTGTTTCATCAAAGGTGGCACCCGCACCACCTTTGACTATGCAGATTTTCTTGCAGGTGACCCCTTGGGAGGAGCTTGCACCTCGACAAAGTTGTTTGATGAATGTATTTTTTGTTTCATCAGAGATACCACCCGCACCACCTTTGACTATGCAGATATCCTTGGAGGTGGCCCTTTTGGAGGAGCTTACACCTCAACAAGGTTGCTTGTTTTGTGCACTTTCTGTTTCATCAGAGACGGCACCCGTATCGTCTCTGACTACGCAGATTTCCTTAGAGGCGACCCCTTTGAAGGAGCTTGCACCTCGGCAAGGTTGCTTGATTTGTACATTTTCTATTTCATCAGAGATAACACCCGCACTGCCTCTGACTACGCATATTTCCTTGGAGGTGACCCCTTTGGAAGAGCTTGTACCTCGGCAAGGTTTCTTGATTTGTGTTGATGTAAGAACGAAGCGAACAAAGAATTCATTCATTTAACCAAAATATTTACAAGGTTATAAGCTTCCTTCTGGTAGTACTTTCTTAGATACTCGATGTTCCAGGGGTGAGGCATCGCCTTCCCTTTCAGGTCTTCCATTGTGTAAGTGCCAGGCCGAATCTCCTGGACTATATTGTATGGACCCTCCCAATTCGGCCCCAAAGTCCCTGTGCCAGGATCTTTGGTTGAGGGGAAAACTTTGCGGAGCACGAGGTCACCTATGCGAAACATTCTCTTCTTCACTTTAGCATTATAATAACGCATCATCTTACGCTGATAGGAAGCGAGTCTGACATGAGAATCATCTTTCTTTTCTTCAAGAAAATCCAGCTCCAACCCCTTTAGTTCGTCATTTGTTACTTCGTTGAAATGTATGCGGTGTGGATAAGGAATACCAACCTCTACTGGGCTCATCGCCTCAGCCCCATAAGTCATGGAGAAAGGTGTTTCCCCAGTGGCTGTTTTGCAAGTAGTCCTGATGGCCCATAGGACCTGTAGGAGCTCGTCAACCCAGGCCCCTTTGGAGGCGTTTAGCTTCCTTTTCAGGGTGAGCTTGATGGTCTTGTTGAGCGCATCGACTTGGTCATTCGCTTGGGGATGATGATGTGAAGAGAAATGCTTTCTGATTCCGAGCTTATCACATAAGTCTCGAATCTTCCTGTTGTCGAACTGTTTGCCATTGTCTGAAACCAAGGAATGAGGTACGCCGAATCGACATATGATGCTATTCCAGAGAAACTTGGCAGTGTTTGACAGAGGCTCTGCTTCCACCCATTTAGTGAAGTAGTTAATAGCAACGAAGGCGAAGCTAGCACTTGCTCTCTCCTTAAGGATTGACCAATGAAATCCACACCCCATTTGGCAAATGGCCAGGGGTTGGTCACAACGGTAAGCACTTGGAAGGGTTGCCTCTGCACGTTAGACAAGCATTAGCACTTGTTACATTTGAGCGTGAATTCAGTAGCATCCCTTTTCAGGATTGGCCAGTAATACCCTTGCCGGAGTATTTTGTGCGCCAAAGCAAGTCCGTCGGAGTGATTTCCACAAACACCTTCGTGAACTTCCTTTAGGATGTAATTCAATTCTTCTCCCCCTGTGCATCTGAGGAGAGGAGAGAAGAAGCAACGCTTATACAGAATGCCATCCTGCGTATGAAGTGAGCAGCTCTCCTCCGAAGCCTTCGAGCTTCGATTTCATCTTCCAGCACAGTTTGCTCCCTTAAGTAGGCTAAGATAGGTATCCTCCATGGTGGTGTACTCTCAATCCACATCAGCTCTTCACCCTTCTTGATGATGGTTCAGCTAGGTGCTCAACTATAGAGGTGTCAATTCGGGTGGTCCGGGCCGGGTCGGCCCGCCAACATATGAGTCCAGTAATGGCTTGCGTGAAAAAAAGCCCGCCCATTACGGGTTCCGGGCCGGTTCGGCCCACAATTTTGGACTACAACCCAGGCCCACCCCGTTGACCCATCTGGGTCAAGCTCATGCGGGTCACAAGTCGCGGTTTGTTCCGGTTTGGCCCGTATGATTGTATAAATAAAATTATAAAAATATAGAATTTTTCATATTTATAGCAAAAAATATTTTTTTGTTAAATGTAAACTAAGAATTGAACAAAATGATAAATTCATATTTATACCAAGAAATATTTACATAGAATTCAAATTTAATGTTACATAAATTATTTATAACTTTGCAAAGTTAAATTTAATTTCAACAAATAACAACTAAATGTATTTTTAATTACTATTATCAAATATTTATAATATAAGTACATCATAACTAGATTGATACCTACATTTACTAAAATTTATAGTTTAAGTGTATTCCAACTAGGTTGGCACACACTTAACTATAATATTTAATTTTTTTTCACGGGTTGCGGTTAACCGCGGTCCGTAAAGGTGCAACCCGCAAAGCTCACGAGTCACACCTCTTTGACCTGTGAACCGCCCGCTCGGGTCACGGGTCGGTCTACGGTCCCGGGTCGATCCAAGCCAATTTTCACGGATCTGACTGGTCCGTCCGTCTTGACACCTCTACTCAATTGGCACCACTTTGAGCAGTTCCGAATCTTTGCTACTGGCCAATCTTGACAGTGCGTCTGCATGGGAGTTCTCCTGGCGCGGTACCTGAATCAGCTCGAACTTTTCAAAGTCAGGCAAGAAATCTATTACCAGTTTCAGATAGGCTTCCATGTGCTTGTCTTTGGCTACAAAGTTCCCATTAACCTTATTCACCACCAACTGTGAATCGCTGTTGATAATCTAACTTTTCACTTGCACTTCTCTGGCTAACCGGAGTCCAGCTAGGAGGGCCTCGTATTCAGCCACATTATTAGAAGCTCTGAATCCAAGTCTAACGGTGCAGTTCAGCTTATGCCCCTCTGGGCTTTCCAGCACAGCGCCAGCTCCTAAGCCTATTTCTCCTGATGAGCCGTCAACAAAGAGATTCCAGGTGGGAGGTTCTACTGGCTCCATGTTTACTTCGATTTCAGGGGCCTTAGCAAATTCTGCAACAAAATTAGCCATGACTTGACCCTTGATTGCGGTCCGGAGCGTGTACGTTATATCGAATTCACTGAGCTCAACAGCTCATTTCAGTAACCTTCCTAATGCGTCTGGCTTTTGTATGACTTGCCTCAATGGGAAGTTCGTTAAAACGTGAATGTCGTGGGCCTGAAAATACGACCTCAATTTTCGAGAAGCGGTGATCAAAGCGAGAGCCAATTTCTCCATGTCTAGATATCGCACTTTGGTGGGTAGTAAAGCTTTGCTTACATAGTATACTGGTAGTTGGTGCGTCTCTTTTTCGCACAAGCACTGAATTGATTGAATCTTCAACTACTGTTAAGTATATCAGCAATGGTTCTCCTTTTTTAGGTTTGCTGAGGAAAGGTGTTCGTCCTAAGTAGTTTTTCAACTACTGGAATGCCTTTTCATGTTCTCGGGTCCATTGGAATATCTTACCCCCTTTAAGAACTTTGAAGAAGGGCAGGCATTTTTCGTTGGCCCTAGAGATGAAGCGATGGAGTGCGGCTATTCTGCTAGTGAGCCGTTGCACTTTCTTGGGCTTTTACGGCGACCACATTTCGATCAAAGCCTTAATCTTCTCTGGGTTGGCTTCGATTCCTATCTGATTCACTATGTAGCCCATGAATTTACTCGAAGCCACGCCAAATGCACATTTTAGGAGGTCCAGCCTCATATGGTACTTTCTTAGTGTTTGGAAAGCTTCTCCCAAGTTTTTAATGTGCTCCTCAGCTTAGAGGCTCTTCACTAACATATCATCAACATAAACTTCCATGGTCTTGTCGAGCTGATCAACAAACATCTTGTTGACTAACCTTTGGTAGGTAGCCCCAACATTCTTCAGGCCAAAAGGCATCACCTTGTAGTAATAGAGTCATCTGTACGGTGATGAAGGAGGTGTTGTCTTCATCGCCTGGGAACATATGAATTTGATTGTAGCCTGAATATGCATCCATGAAACTTAGCAGCTCATGCCTAGCAGTTGAATCCACTAACTGGTCGATCCACGAGAGTGGAAAGCTGTCCTTTGGGCAGGCATGATTAAGATTAGAGAAGTCAATGCAGACCTTCCATTTGTCGTTGTATTTCTTCACAAGGATGGGATTTGAAATCCACTTCGAATAGTTGGCTTCACAAATGAAGCCATTGTTGATGAGTTTCTCCACATCTTTCTTCAAGGCTTCATACCTTTCAGTATTCAATGCCCTCCTCTTCAGCATGTGTGGAGCACAATTCGGGTCAATTTGCAAATGATGGCAGCTGACTTTAGGTCTATCCCAATCATGTCTTCATGCTTCCATGCAAAGACATCTGCATCTTTCCAGATGAAGTCTTTCAATTCTTCCTTAGCCTTTTCTCCCAATCCTTTGCTGACATGTAGAACCTTAGATGCGTCCTGTAGGTCTACGGGTAATGTTTCCAACTCCTGCATCGGGGCAATTTGGGATTCTGATTCAATTATCCTGGGGTCCAACTCTTCCAAGGATATTTCAGGTTTGGCCTCTGCCATAACAACGTCTCACGTCAAACGTTGCCCTTCTTTAGGGTCCTCTAACATTTCAGCATCCAGCACCATGTTAACTCATAGTTATGCCTTCCTCAGAGAGTTAAGATAGCACTTCCTGGATCCCATCTAGTCTCCTCGGACAATGGCAATTCCCCGTTCCGTTAGGAACTTCATGCAGAGGTAATGGATGGAAATGACTGCCCACAATTCGTTTAGGGTTGGTCTCTCCAGAACTCCATGATAGGTAGATCGGCGATCAATAACTAAAAATTCCATGAAGTAGTGTACTACCTGGGACGGAGCCCCCATTTCAACAGCCAAAGTAATTTTACCTCTGGGAATGATGTTGTCCTCGGTAAATCCGTAGATAGGCGAGGTCATCTGTGTTAGCGCGTGATCTACTGCCATTTTATCAAAAGTATATCCGAACAGGATGTTGACTGAACTGCCGTTATCCACAACATTCGTTTTAGCCCGTTGCGGGCCACCACAGCTCTGACTACCAAGGAGTCGTAGTGTGGGAAGTGCACACCTACCGCGTCTTCATAGGTAAATGTAATAGGCTCCACGATTTTGCCTCTTGAAGATTGACTTACTATATAGTTTGCCATGGTGGACTCCTCGCCTCTCTAGTATAATTCCTCTGGGCATTTTTTGATTCACCTCCAACATGGGTCCTCCGATAATAGTGTCAATTTCTCGAATGGGCTGCTGTTCGTTGGAAGCAACTGAGTCCCTTCTGGGACGCTGTGATAGGAATGTAAAATGCATATTTTTCTCTCCTTATTTTATGTGCTCGTATGATTATTTTGTACTAAAATGTACTCATTACGCTCATATTTTGATTTAGGTGGCAATTCTATGGATATGACGTAATTTGGAAGAAATAGGTGAAAACAGACCAAAATGGAAGAAAGTGAAAGTTCAATGACTAAAGTGCAAATATTCTAAACTTATTTCTAACCTTGTGATGAAGATTCGAGAGTGTTAGAGGTCAATTGGATGAAGAAATGATTCAAAGGGATGAAATATGGCCAAGACATTTTCACATATCAACTTTCAAGCTGAAAAGTTTTGCATCGGTTTTCAACCTCATATTGAGACCAACGTTGGACATGGTAAACGATCGAATTTGAAGATGGTCTCTGAACAAAAGTTGTATCCCTTTGAGTTATCTTTCTAATGCATTTTGAATCGTCTCAATCGGATATCGGAAGAAAAAGTTATGATAAAAATACTAATGCAGACACAAAGTGGACAGATTTCTAGCTCTCAAGCGCTGTCCTATAGCGCTCAAGCGCCGCGCGCCGCCACAGATTTTAGGTTTTTATTGTTTGGGCCACGAAAACTCGAGAAAAAGACTCCAAATTATCTAAGAATGTGTAGGGAAGTACAAATAGACCTAAGGGGGCCAAAACACAAGAGAACCTCTCCAACTAGATTCTTCTCTATTTTTCTCTTAGATTCATGAATTGTAACTAAACTTTTACACTTGGTAGAAGGAGATTGAAGCCTCGGAACCACTTATTGTGAGATCTAAATGGTTTTTCTTAATTTAATTCATGTTTTTTAGTATTGAATATTTTTCTGCACTTATTTTCATGATTGTTATGTTTAATTTCTAGGAGGCCTACTAGTTTATTATTCGTTGCAATCTACCGCTAAGTTAAATATCACGCTGCCCGCTCCAGGGCCTTTTCCTACCATTTTTGTCATTGCGTGGCGAATGTCGCATCGTTTCACCTCTTCTTGGGGAGTTCTTTTGCGTATTATCCTGATAGTGGTGATCTCTCACGTTGCGTGGGTTGCGGCATGCCAGTTTGCATTTCTGCACTCACTTGTGTCATGGCTATAGTAGCAATGAAAAGCGCAATAAGGCTGTAACTTTTCTTGGGGCCTATTTCTAGGCATCCCGCCTCGCCCCCTATTTTAGAGGTTGAGGATCGTCCAGTGTTTTTAGCTGAGCTGTCAATGTTGGGTCCAACATTTTCATAAGCCAAAGTGGGCACTACATTCAATGTGGCAGTAGCCAGTACCTGTCCCGAGGTGAGGGCCACAGTGTGTCTGGCCTGAGTCCATTGTTGGCTCACTATTTGGGAATTGGGTCATCTACCGATTTGCCTTTGAGAGGGAGGAAGTCCTTGGGCAGCTCTGTTTCGGTGGTCAATCATCTCTTCGTTGACGATCTCTACTTTCATCATTTCTACCAATTCGTCATATGTGGAAGGATTCTTGCTTCGGACGTCTCTTTAGAATAAGGTGTTTATATTTAGGCCACCTTTTAGAGCTGAAATTGCCTTTTTGTCTGTGACTTGCTCACAATAAGTTATTTCGTCAGTGAAGCAAGCAAGATAGCTCTTCAAAGTCTCCCATTTTGCTTGTCTCATGTCTTGCAAGCGTTGTATTGGAGTTTCTCCCTCTTTCCTTGAGAGATATTGGTTGAGAAATGCCTTCTTCTGGTCTGGCCAGCTCCTTATGCTAAGAGGCGCCAATCTGCTGTACCATACTTCAGCAGCTTCTCCAAGAGTTAAATGGAATGCCCTGTATTTCAAAGCTGGCGAGGCGCCTCTGAGACACATCTGTGTTTTATACTTGTTGAGATACTTCTCCGGGTCACCCTTTTCCTCATATTTGGGAATTTTAAGAGGAGAAAAGTTATGAGACATCGGAAAGGTGCTAAGCTCCTTAAAGAAGGGCAGGTTGTTATCATCATCATCTAGTTCATATGACCTGCACGGTTCGCCCGAATCGTTCTCATCTATAATTGGGCGAGGTGGATGTTGAGCAGTTTCACCCATGTTCTCCCAATCCACCATATTTCACCTCTCTCGCCTATTTCTAAGTGGAGGGGCTTGAGCTTGGATTTGTATACGCTCCTGCTGGCGAGTCGCTTGGTACGTGGGTTGTCCCCTATTTCCAAACGCTCATCTAATTCTATCAAAGACACTAGCAGACCCCTGGGGTTGCTCTCCATATTCTGGAGGGAAGTTATCCTTTCCTGCATGTACGTTGTCAGCTGGAGTGGCAGTGTAGTTTGAAGTGTCCACTCCCACTTCTCTTTCAATAGGGACTTCGCCTTGGGGGCCCAAGTGAGTCCTCCTTCTTGATTTAGCCTCAATTCATTTATGGGATGATTGTTGAAGATTTCTTGGGGCTTGGAAACCACCCTGACTCTGCACCTGCACGAGGAGTTCTTGCCTGATGGTGTTTTGAGTTGCAATGTTCCTCATGTTTGCTGCCATCGTAGCCACTTCAACCGTTAGTTGGGCAGTCCTGTTGCCCCTACGATACTGGTGGTGGGCCGCTAATGTGTCACATTTCGAGAAATCTCTTCTTCAGAGATCTATCTTGTTCTCCTTGGGTTCACATCTTCGTCACTGGAGCTCATGGTCCGAAGTGGCAGATTTTTTCGCTTTTTAGCAGAGCTTATGTATGACTGATTCTTTTTCAAGAACCAATCCCTTTTTCAAGAGAGAAATCAACCGAATATTTAAACAAGCTTTTTGGTGGGAAGACCCATGGTTAAAGTAAGCTTCCCATAGACGGTGTCAATCTGTTGACCTTGAAAAATAGCTCTGACACGTGGCCAACAAAATAAGTCTTCAATTTAACCCTTCCCTACACACGTAGCACTGTATTAGTGACCCGTGGCTTTTCCCGGAGGGGTTGGGAGTGGCCACGAGTACTTCGACAGTCAAGTTAGTTTAATAGTTCGGCGACGGTGAAAAACTTGCCGGGAAGTTGTTGCTATGAATATATAATAATATGGTGCCAATATGTGAGGGAGAGAATGATACCAAGTTCTTAATGTAGTTGGAGTAAAAGAATAGAATTCCAATCCTTCTTCAGGCACTAGGAGGTTGTATTTATACTAAAGATGGGAAGGGGAGAGCCATTAGATGAGGAGACACGTGTTATCAGATCCTCATGGCTCGTCCCATTTCAGGTGTCAATCTGTCTTTTCATAGGTTGACTGACTTTAAATGTTTATGACAAAGTAGCTGAATTGACCGTTTGAGTCATGTCACACGTCCCATCAGCCAGGGATTTGACTTTGGAAATATTCGTTGTAAGAGATCTTTGCAGGGGCGATGCGATGCAAGTGTAGAATTGTAGAACTGGCTTTTGCATCCGCATTATATTACAAATGAGTTCGGTTCCTTCGCTGGTGGCTGTTCAGTTCGTCCCCACACAATCGCTTCGGTCTATGTAACCAGTTCGTCCCATGCACAATCACCTCGGTTGACATATGGCAAGGTGCGGGCCACCCCTGTTGACATGTGGCTGGTGAGGTAGCGGGTCTGACGCAAGCCCGTAACAATGGTAATCATACAATTTTGAATAGCGGTATCTTAATTTATATCATTTAGAAATCGCTTATTCATACATTTTTAATGTTTTACGACTTTATTATAAAATAGGTCTTAAGCGGCCTCCCATAAGAGCAAAAACAGTTCGACGTATGGTTAAATCTAATGCTCCAAATTTATCCCCATGAATATTAGTAACAAATATCATTTAGAAATAATTAATTGATATGCACATGAATAACTCTGTTTTGCTATACAGTTAAGGACCATAACCTCATTTATACAATTATAGTAATGATTAGCACAATCTGGTAGCATATCATCTGTATACATCACACTATATTCTTCAACAAATTTGGAGAAAAATTGATATGACGCAAATCATTCTAAAATAAATGACCTTGTTCTGATCGTTTCCCGTAATCCTTGCTTATTTAAGGCACTCATATATTTAGATAAACGAGCATGAATACTAAGAAAATATTGGCATTGGTTACAAACTGTAGTAAAAAATAAAACACGACGAAATATGTGTAATCTTAGTATAACTCATTAATTAATCACCAAATCTGTTTTTAAAAAGAAATCAAGGGTTAGGACTAGTGGGTTGCAACTAATTTTTTAAAGAGAATTGGAACAAATAATTCATATGACCAGGAATTATAACACCTTCATTTTATGCTAATCACACAAACTCCTAAAAACATATAAATTTAGATCAAAAGAGTAATTTCTTAGTAATAATGTCCAAAGTATTGCTATGTTGTGGTCAAAAGGTTGGGTGTCAATTGAATACTTGTGATGTATGTCGAGCCTTGAATAGTGACGGGCATAACACTAGGTGAGTCCCGGCGTCCGCTTGGTTGGATCCACCAGCAACAATTTTTTTTGTTCACAATGAATAAGCTTTTATAGAATATACACCTGGTAATTTCTTTTGTTTTCAAAGATTTCTTGTAGCTTAGTTGGTGGGTTAATTACCCCAATAGTCACTGAACTTTGGCCAAAGTTTCCACCAGGTCACTGAACTTTAAAAATTACGTGGTTAGTCATCGAACTTTCGAAAAATCACCTAAATGGTCACTGAACTTTAAAAATCACCTCATTGGTCACTAAACTTTGCAAAATATTTTCCAGATGGTCACTGAACCCAGTGACTATTTGGAAAACATTTTGCAAAGTTCAGTGATTGCGTAGAAATCTTTTGCAAAGTTCAGTAACCAATGGGGTAATTTTTAAAGTTCAGTGACCAATGTGGTGATTTTTCGAAAGTTCAGTAACTAACCACGTAGTTTTTAAAGTTCAGTGACTTGGTGAAAACTTTCGGTAAAATTCGGTGACTATTGAGGTAATTAACCCTTAGTTGGTTGGTGCTTGTATATTCATAAGGAAAGTCCCATGTTCGATTCCCTTTCCCACCACTTTTGTTGTGAAATATTAAGGGTTCGTTTAATTGGCGGAGTTTTCCATGGAAGTAAGAAAATATTTTCCTACTTTCACTTTTTTGACTGTTTGATATGCGAAATTTTCTTTGGAAAATGTTTTCATCCATTTTTCTAGGTACAATCCTTTGATGCACAAATAGTTGCAATGGGAACAAATTCTAGACACAATGGTAAAAATAAATTCACTTTTATCGACAACTTTCATGTAAAATAAAGTCAAACGAATGATAATCGATATGATAATTTTTTTTTTCAAAATTTTTTTTTCAATTTTTTTTTGACAATGAGAACAAATTTTAGACTCAATAGTACAAAAAAATATCACTTTAATGGACATATTTTATAAAAACGGAAGTCAAATGGACACCAAATTTTCAACATTTTCTATGAAAAATTATGCTAATCAAATACAATTAATTACAATTCCCAGTAAAACATTTTCTAAGAAAATCAATTCCCTGTAAAACATTTTCTTTCCACCAATTTTCCACCCTTGCAATCAAACGGATCCTAATAGCTCGATGTCTACTCGAGGTGGTGATGGTGGGTAGATGAGGGAGAAATATATATTTATTTAGGATTTGCTTACATTTTTAAAAAAAATTGGGATCACGTTTTTCATTTTTATTTTATTTTAAGGGAATGTTATATTTATTATTTTACAAAATTTTATTGAGAAAATGAAAGAAAAATATTGGGCCCCTATTTGAGCACCATTAAACCCCTGTTTGGTATACATTAAAATTTTCAATCAAACGGACCCTAATAGCTCGATGTCTACTCGAGGTGGTGATGGTGGGTAGATGAGGGAGAAATATATATTTATTTAGGATTTGCTTACATTTTAAAAAAAAATTGGGATCACGTTTTTCATTTTTATTTTATTTTAAGGGAATGTTATATTTATTATTTTACAAAATTTTATTGAGAAAATGAAAGAAAAATATTGGGCCCCTATTTGAGCACCATTAAACCCCTGTTTGATATACATTAAAATTTTCAATCTCTTTTTTTACTAATTTTCAACTACATATTTTTCATCACATTACTAACTTTTCCTTCTTTTTCAATTTCACATTCTTTATCAATCTAGTATTTTAGAATACATTCTTTCAAAATAATGTGGCTCAAACACACCCTAAAATTATCATTCATATTTTCTACTCATTTTCAATCATACATTTTCACTAAAATAATATTTTTCATCACGTCAATTACTTTTTCTTCTTTTTTAACCACACATTTTTTATCAATCTATTATTACAAAATACATTCTTTCAAAATAACGTGACTCTGACCCCGCTGAATTTATCCTATTGAAATTTTAAATGTACATGTAAAGTGGCCCCCACTGTCTCATCATTGTACCTCAACACCAATTCAAATTATTCTAACATTAATTAGTTAAAAAAAAAACTGCGTTCATAATTCCATAGTAAATCGAGCCTTTTTGCACAAATACTGTGTTTTTCTCTGCACCTCCATGTGAGAACCAGAAGAAGAAAGCAAAATTAAAAAGTACAGTGTACAATGAAAACTAGTGAGAAATTTATAGTTCTCCACCCTTCGATTCACAAGCCAAGCGGCGGAGGCGGTGGATCTGCAGTTCCACCGTCTCACCGCACTTGGCTTCTGGTTTTTATGCTTTTCTTTACTGTTACTTTCGCTTTCACTCTCATAACCACCAGGGACGCCGCCAGAACCTCCGCCGGCGCTACTACAACTACCAGGTCTGTGCTACCCAGGCCCATCTTTGATGCGCTTGTGCACTATGCTTCCACCAACACCACTTCTTTCTCCGGCCGCATGTCTTCTGCTGAACTGAAATACATCGCCGCCGTCCTTCGCCGCTGTGCTGCGCCGTGTAACTTGCTTGTTTTTGGGATCACCCATGAAACCCTCCTCTGGAACTCGCTGAACCACAATGGCCGTACGGTTTTTATTGATGAAAGCTCGTACTTGGTCTCCAAGCTCGAAGAAAAGCAACCGGGAATAGAAGCTTACGACGTGCAATTCACCACCAAAGTAAGCGAATTATACGATCTAATCGAGCATTACAAAGAACAAATGAAAAACGAATGCCGGCCGGTGCAGAATTTGTTATTTTCAGATTGCAAATTGGCGATAAATGATTTGCCAAATCACATATACGACGTCGCATGGGACTTGATTCTGATAGACGGACCTCGTGGCTACTTTCCGGCAGCTCCTGGGAGGATGGCGGCGATATTTACTGCTGGAGTTTTGGCTCGAAGTAAAAGGGGCGGCGCCGCCCATACCCATGTGTTTGTGCATGAAATTTACAGAGAAGTGGAGAAATTGTGCAGTGATGAATTTCTTTGCCGGGAAAATTTGTTGGAGACTAAAGAGTTTTTGGGCCATTTTATGGTGGGAAAAATGGACGCTAATAGCTTTGAGTTCTGTCCCAATTCTGGTTCATCTTCTTCTCTTGAATCAAATTAATAGAACTGAGAAGATTAAGGAACAACATGCCAACGTAAGTGTAATTATTGCTTCTTCTTTTTTTATTTTTGTTTCAAATTCTAGATATACAGACAGTGCCCTGCAAATGTGTAATTTACATGAATTTTCAGGTTCTAATTAAATATTTAAGGAGTTATCATCCTATTAGATTTGGCCTCATTTCTTTAGCTTCTTTTTGGCTTGATAGCTTTCAAGAAGAAGAGAAGATACCTCAAGTCAATTTTCTCTATTTGAAATCCTTGGACATTTTGACTTTTCAAAACTTTTGTCCAACGATCCTAGGAATAGTAAGGGGCAACTGTCCCCTGTTAACCCACGTGAGCAACTAAGAAGAGTAATCTTATTCATCTTCAGTGTGTTTATAAATACAGTTTATGTGGCGTTAACGTGACATTAAATGATATGTGTATTTCACCTTTCATTTAACCTATCATTTAGAGTCATCTAGAATGTGTTTGTAAACACACTGAGGATGAATAACATTACTCAATCAAGAATGATGACTACTGTTGAGGGTGAGTGCAACATATTGCAGTGTGATATTTTCTTGCTACTTAATCCCTCAAATGAAGCGGCGAAAACATAAGAACTTGTATAAACAACTTGAACAAGCAAAAGTTTTGATTTTGTTGTTGTGGCGGAATTTAGGGTTTTGAGACACCTTGGTTACAAATCATCAAACTCTGTCCTTGCTTAAGGATAAAAAAAAAAAAACTTAGTTGTACTTTCTTATATGCACTTGTAATAGAACCCAACCACCCACTCTGTTTTAATCTCCGACGCATTTGTTATTTGAAATAGGGTGGTTTTGCAATGCGCACACATCTCGGTGTATAGTCCCTAGTGATGACAAAAAAACTCGTCCCGTTCCGACGGCTTGGCGGAGCGGGCATCGCCGCTCCGACAGGTCACCCTGCCCCGAACCCGTCCCCGTGAAGAATAAAAAAAATAATTAACTACAAATCAAAAAAAAAAAAAATTAGTTAATTGGAAATTTTTGGAAAAAATGGGGAGGGGGCAAGGGGGCAAGCCCACGCCTCCCTCCCGTTTCGTTCCGAACCCACTCCGTTGTCATCTCTAAATTTGTCTCTTCACAATAGGGGGACTCACGATTTTTTTATTGGTCGTGGCTGCGTGAAGATGTACAAATAGCAATTCCCTTCGAAATATAGTAATTCAAGTAGTTCAATGTACTTAGAAGAGCTTACTTCAAAAAGATTTTATGCTCGAACATATCTATTCGATAGCTAAATGTTTCGATCTAGTTCGATTCATTTGCATTTTTAATGCATGGTTCTCAAACATGAAATATATTAGAACTTAACCGATATTTTGGTCAATTTCCATGACGATCCCTTGTATCATAATTTCAGTGATTCTATTACCTCTCCTCACATTTCGAGTGAGGAATTTTGGTGCCTTTTTGATAGTTTTGTCACTTTTGTGTGATGGGAGGGGCATTATTATTGAGGAAATTACACCAAACCATGTCTTTTCTTTTGCACTTTAAAATATCAGATTTTTAAATTTTTTATTCAATTATCAGGTTTTTATAAATTTTAATTAATAATAATTTTATAAAATAAAAATAAAATATATATTCACCCCACTTTCTACCCACCCCACTATCTACCCCACAAATTTTATTTTATATATAACCTCCAAACCCTAATCCATTTACTCACCTTCCTCCCTCTCACCGTCCACCGCCGCCACCGTCCACCGCCGCCACCGCCACCTCCTCCGGCCGCCTCCGCCCTTCTCTTCTCCCTTTTCTTCCCCCCTCCTCCTCCCTTTTCTTCCCCCCTCCCCCTCCCCCTCCCCCTCCCTTTTCATCCCCCCCCCCCAGATCTGCCGCTGCGACGCAGCAGCGTGTCCACGCTGCTGCGTCGCAGCAGCATCGCCGCTGCGCGACGCAGCAGCGACACCGCTGCTGCGTCGCGCCTGTGCGACACAGCAGCGTCGCGCTGCTGTGTCGCACAGCCGGACGGAGAGGCAGCGTCGACGCTGCTGGGACCGGCAGCGTCGACGCTGCTTCAAGCTTTTTTTTTATTTTTTTTAATTTTTTTTTTAATTTTTGGAGTGTTGAAAGGTAGTGCAGCTTGTAGGTTTGCATTGTGATGGTGCTATGGTGGAGGTTGAGGGTGGATTTCTGTGCAGGCGGTTTGAGTGGTGGTGGTGCTGTTTAGGCGGTGGTGGTGGTTGTCGGGGTGGTGGTTGTCGGTGGTGTTATTGTTAGTGGGTGTTTGGTTGTCCTATGACCATTTATTTGATGGTATATTGGATTGAGGGATGGGTGCTGTGGACGTTGAGTTTCTGTGACCATTTATTTGGTCGATCTGTGACCTAGTATTGGTGGCGTTGGTATCTGTGACCTAGGTATTGAACGGGTTTGTGGTGTCTGTGACCTCGGTATTGAACGGATTTGTGGTGTCTGTGACCTAGGTATTGAACGGGTTTTTGGGGTCTGTGACCTAGGTATTGAACGGGTTTTTGGGGTCTGTGACCTAGGTATTGAACGAGTTTTTGGTGTCTGTGACCTAGCTATTGATCTGTGACCCACAAATTTGAAAACACGTGACCTGTGACATATTTTTTTTTATCTGTGACCAACAAATTTTATTGACCTGTGACCTTGGAATCGGAGCAGTCGCCGGAATTATTGTCGCCGGAAAATTATTGTCGACGTTCGCCGGAAAATTGTCGCCGGAGTAGTTGCCGGTCACCGGAGCAGTGGGGTGGGGTGGGGTGGGGTGGGGTCAATTATATTATATTACAATTACATATTTAATTTAATAAATTAATTGTTAATCATAATTAATTAAATTTTGAAAAAACCTGATATTTGAATTTGTAAACTATGGAATCTGATTTTGGGTTTTGTAAAAGTAAATCACTGAGCTGTGCATTAATCCCCATTATTATTTGGTAGGAAGGGAAGTGTCGGTGAGGGGCATCAGTCCATATAAAAAAATAGTGGTCTAGTCTGGCGGTCTGGACGTCCACAAACCATGTCGCATGATATTTATATATGGCCCCATTTTTTGAGTTGACATTGCCCTACGGTCTTCAATTCAAGATGTCCACCTCCTAGGCCCACCTTTCCATCGGATGAAAAATTTGATTTCATTTTTTAGAATTTTCAAAAATAACATTTTTATTAGGAAATTATATTTTTTCAACTCTTAAAATAACCCAATTTAAAATTATCGATTAAAACCACCATAACACGAAAATTGGGATGAAAAATTTACCTACACCGACGTACCCTCATAACGACAAGAGAAAGTAGAAGAGGTCATACAAAAATAATAATATTATAATCATGATCGTTCACAACTTTCAATCATACTTGAACGATATTTTATTAACAACTCTTGCATAGCAATATCTAATATCATCAAAATATGACGACCTTCATACAAGGTACTATGAAGGCCTCAAGCTAAAGAACCAATTCACTGACAAATGTTAGATATTAACCTCTTATGCGGATGTTCAATGTCTTGTTCTTTTAACAGAATCCTCTCTCGTCCATTTAAATGTCACCACATTTTAACTTGTGAGATTAGCTACTCATTTCATAAAGTGAGAAATAACACACGTGCTGTTTTTCCATAATAACGATATTTGTATCTCGTTACTACTTATGATTACGGATAATTTAAGATTAAGTCATCATATATAACTTGCACTCACACAACTGCAATTTTGTGTGATTAACAAATTATCTAGACTTAAATATATGGACTCTGTCAATTTAATTTATTAGGATAATAATTCAATTAAATAATAGATTTACCATAAATTAAATGCATAAATCGTAACACTTATAGACTTAGGATCAATTACAATCGGTGGGGTTTCAGAACAGTGTAAGATAGTGGTGGCTTGGCCGGAGCTATAGACTTAGGATCAAACTCTGACGGCTCTATTGAATTGCCACTAAACCCCTTGCAAGGCATCGGAGTTTGAGGACAGTACTTGGGCCTGGACAAGTATGCATGACATTGTGCCGGTGATCTCTGCATTGGGAGGCCCGGAATGCAATTCATTCTAAAATCAAGAACCTTTTTTTGGATCAATTTCCAGCATTCTGGTCCTATCTCTGTGAAATAATTATTGGACAATGACAAGTTACCCAAATTAGGCAGTTTACACACGAGCTCAGGTACAGGCCCATAAAACTGATTATTGGCTAAATTCAGAATCTCCATCTTCAACAAGCATGCAAAAGATTGTGGAATTGGGCCGGTCAAGAAATTCCGACTCACATCGAAGACTCTGGTCTTTTCCAAAAGCCCAATCTCACAGGGCAAGCAGCCCGATAGCTGGTTATTCAAAAAGAGAACTTCAATCAAGGTTTTGGAGGTTTGACCCAACCCAATACTTCTAGGGATTGGGCCAATAAATTTGTTGTTGGCTAGGGTTAAGTAAAGAGCTGGGGTGGAACCCAAATTGTCAGGGAGTTTTTGCATGAAATTGTTGTTGTTGACGAAGAGCACATCAAGATCTAGCATGAAAATTTGTGGTGGAAGCAACCCTGAAAATGTATTGAACCTAAGGTCCAAGAAAGTTAATTTGGTGGCACCTAGAATTTGGTATGGGAATTCACATGAGTATTTGTTATTGCTTAGGTCCAGTTCATACAAGTATTTGAGCTTGGAAATCTTCGATGGAAATGAACCTTTGAAATTGTTGGAATTTGCATGGAAAACGATTATGTCTGGTAATTCTTCGATGAAGCTATTGAGGTCGAGTTCGGGTCCATCAAAGTTGAAGCCATTGAAGTTCACTCCTGCTACAGCCTTTGTGCCATAGTCGTTGAGGATGTCACAAATAAAACCTGCAGTTGAAGACAAAATTTTAAAAATACAATTCCAATTTCTATAAAAAAGAATTAAACTTTTAGATGATGAGACAACACAAACGTCGAGGTTCGATGTCCCCTATTTATAAAAGTTCATGAGAGAAGGCGAGTTTTGAGATAAAAATGTAAATTAATCTAATTTATTTAACCTTTTAGAGAAGATAAATCAACCTTTGTATTTGTTACATATGTCATAGCCATTCCACGTCTTGGTAATGCCGTGTGGATCGTATTTGATTTTGCTCTTGAATCTTTGGATTACAGGGTAGACTATCTCGATGCGTTTGCTCTCAAATGGGTATGGAGAAGCAGGGGAATGAGGTGGCGGCGACGGACATGGCAGAGGAGGAGGGGGAGGACAACCTTGATAGTTAGGAGGAGGAGGAGGAGGAGGATTGCCACCACCAATACCAATACCAATCCCAATGCCACCGCCGCCGCCACCGCCAATGATTATTTCCAGTGCTTCTCTACTCTTTCCAATTACCAAATCACTATGGTTTAGATGATTATCTACACATATAGCATGAAAGAAAAAGCTCACTAGTACAATTAAAGCAAAGCCACGACCAAAACATATATTTTCCATCTCTCTCTCTCTAAAACTCTTTTATCTTCTCTCTCTGGCTTGCTTGATTTATAATGACTAAAAACTAATAAATTTATAATAATTCAAGTATACTATATTGTTAAGACATAAAGGTTACATGGTGGCTGGGGCCAGTGTAGAATCACGGGCAATTATATCAATTAATCATTTGAAATAATTTGTCCTCGAGTGAGAGGTTGTTGGCCCCTCATTTTCTTCTTCAACTTTTTTTCCATCGAGACTCATTTGTTCTCAATAATTCCATCGTTATTGTAATCTTGAAAAATATTGTTTAAGACATAAAGTGAGAGGTCTCACCAATTGGAGCATAACGACGTCACATCGAATTTGGACACATTGAAAGTGACTCGAATCTCTGGTCTTTCTCTTTACACAAAATCTGTCAAAATCAAATTAAAACAAATTTTCAAATATGCTTTCCAAAATTATGCCTGCGACCCCATTCAAAGTGGTGGATGACCAATAGACAATAACAAATTGTTACACATTATTAAAAAAGAAAAGAAAAGGTTGAACCCCCAACCTTGAGGCCCCCCATCACAATTTTTATTTCGTATATTCACATTTTATTTGCACTCGAGATTATTAATCTTTACTCATTATAAAACTTATGACCGTAATGTTTTTTCATGTCATTCTTATCTTCAAACTTCCCATTAATTAACACATTTGGTATTTAATAAAAATTTTATATTCAAAAGTTTGTTGAAATGATGGAAAACAACTTTTTTTTCTATCATGATTTTTAAAAAATGAATAAATAAAAACTGCTAAAAAAAATATTATTTTCTCTTATTTCAAAGCATGAAGATAAAATATTTTAAAATAAATCATCACTAAGGACGAGACACTCTAATTACTTAAAGGTTGAAGATAATAATTCGACAGAAAAAGTTAAGAAAATAAATTTTATAATGAGCAATGATTGAAGAGTTTAACTGCAATTAAAATATGGTGTAACAAATAAAACTTCTGGTATCAATATAACCACTTTTTTATTCATACTAGGGTTAATTATCTCAATAATCACTGAACTTTATCGAAAGTTTCCACCAAGTCACTGAACTTTAAAAATTACGTGGTTAGTCTGAACTTTCGAAAAATCACCACATTGGTCACTGAACTTTAAAAATCACCTCATTGGTCACTGAACTTTGCAAAAGATTTCTACGGGGTCACTGAACTTTGCAAAAAGTTTCCCAGATATTCACTAGGTTCAGTGACCATCTGGAAAACGTTTTGCAAAGTTTAGTGACCAATGTGGTGTTTTTAAAGTTCAGTGACCAATGTGGTGATTTTTCGAAAGTTCAGTGACCTGGTGTAAACTTGGCCAAAGTTCAATGACTATTGGGGTAATTAAACCTTCATACTAGTGGGGCTAAACGTGATTTGCACGTTAATTGGATAATGTTAAAAATAAGTGTGTAACAAAATAAAGAATAAGCATATAAAAGTCGACATACAAGTTGTATTTATAAACTCGACATACAAATAGAAATCAATTTGAGGATTGTTATCATCGCAATCTATTCATGGTTTATGTTTAAAAAAATATGTACTATCTTGATTCAACCTTAAGAATATGAAAAAAATCGTATTTGAGGGCCCTCAATATATTGTATGCAACATTAATCTAATGTGGAAAAAATCATTCACTAATTCAAAAAGAAAAATAACATTTTTACATAGATCTAATATTTCAATCATGAGATGTTTGATGGATTTTTGCAGATTGAGTAAAATATCAAAACAGATGAATATCAGCTCACCAATGAATATATGTTACACTAACTATTATTAGTACAATGACATTAAAACATACATGTGCAGCGCACCTTGTGGGGATTCGGAGTAATGCACCGACGGGGTCGTAGTCGCAGTTGCAGTAATGAGAGTTGATGGGGTAGCGCCCTCATGGAGGTCCAAGGACAATGCCCCCGATGGTGATCGATTTGACTGGTCAGGTCGCGGGGGCTGAGGGGACAATGCTCCTCCGGAGGCAAATGAAGTTGTGTTTTTCACTGAGGTTAGAAAATGTGATAAGATGCTTTATTATTTTTATATATTGAAATATAGAAAAAGAATTTTACATATATTTTATTACAATATAGTTTTCAATTAGCAAATTACAACAAATTTACAGTTATAACCTAATCCGATTAAAAAAAGAAAGAAAAAAAAATGTACACACCCCTATTCAATTTACCTATCTTATTTTCTTTCTCTCTCCACAACCTTTCTAATTGTTATGGACAATTTTAGGCTAATGAAAGAAAAGGTACCTCATTGTTTAAAAAAAAAAAAAAAAGGTCTTCGTGTGGCACGGAGACGCGGGCCGTGTCTCTTTTTTATATATCATACACGTTTTCCACAGCAAAAACCTCCATTCTCCATCACACGTAAAATTTAAACAACAATTTTTCGCAAGAAACAATCATAGTCAGAAGTTAAACAAGAAAATCAAGTAAGAAAGTAGCTGAACTAATTTATGCAAACGCCGGAGCTCACACAGAACAAAAACAATTATGGGTGCAGAAAAAGAAAAAGAAAAATAGCAAAAAGCTTACAGTGGAAGGATCCAAAATATCAACGGCATAGATCCCATAATCATCTTGAGGCACTACTATTTCACTACTATCGTCTAATTCCTTCGTGTAACCTGAAGAAAGCACAAAAAAAGAGCAAAAATAAAATTAATATTTTATTAAAATAGAAATAAAAAAAATAAAATTTGTCCACACAACAAAAACCTATTTTGGGATTATAGATGGAGAAGAGCTTTCTTTTGAACTCCAAGCCAGCTAGGAAAATCTGAACCCATACCCGGGTTTGGCACCCGAACTTTTTACTCTTAGAGTTGAGAATCGTCCTAGCAATACCTGATACAAGAAGGATCGAGTCCCGGTCTGCAACATCATTAGAGTCGGAGCTCCGAATTCTAGTGGAAAAACACTAGAAGTCCCGGAGCATTGTGGTAAGTAAAGTATTTCGGGTTCGTTCTTGCAATGAACGGTTTATGAAGGAAAGCGCAGAAGAGGACAATCTTGTAATACGGACAGACTTGGAATGAAATGGGGGAGTAAAGATGTATGGTTGGTTGAGTAAAAAAATGGAGAAGACGGAGTGGTTGATGGCAAAAAAAATAAATTAAAACGACGATAAATCACGACACGTGGCTGCCTTTTTCTTTGCATCTTTTATATTGTAGTGATAAAAATTGAGTTTTTGTTTGATTCTCATTATTTTCAAAATACATTTTTCTCTTTTTTATTTTTAATCATACATTTTTCAATAAAATAATATTACACGCAAACTCAAAACGTTTTCTTATTTTTTAGTCACACATTATCAATCAAAATACTATTTCAAAATGTATTTTATTTAGAATTCTCAAATTATAACCAATTAAATAGTTGAAAACAAAATATTTTCCAATAAGTAAAATGATGTACACATGGGCGGAGTTAAGAAATTCGTTCAATGTTGGCACAATTTAATAGACGTCGAACTTTTTAATGATGATAAAAATAAAAATAAAATATTGCATAAATATTAAAAACGACGTAATTTATATGTTACACTTGTTCTTTGTGAATTTTCATACTTTGATATCGTTGTACAATAACTTTATTATTAATCTTCAAACAATATCACATTCAAAAAGTTGGATTTCTATGTTAGGATGTATTAGAAACCATATTCAAAAAAAAAAAAAAAACGAATTTTCATACTATAATGTATTGTCATTTTGTCTTACATAAAAAAATTGAATATCTCGTTATTACATAGAAACTCTATCAATTCATAGATGCGTCCCATGGAAGTTAGGAAGATAAAACTTTGATTAGTCATATTGTAAGTGTCTATTACACTTGTCTTTGGCATACAAATTCAACCAATAAACAAGTGCAGACAAACTTTAGCATATTAATTCAACAAACTTTGGTTCATCCCACCATTGCATTTCAAATATGGGGCTCTCAAAAAATAAAAATAATAAAAGGAATGGACCTGAGCCTAGAGTTCAGTGCAGGCCATATGGGGCTTCACCTCTAGACTTACACATAATTATCTCTTGATTTAGTCCATGTTTGATCTCGATTATTTTCAAAATATATTTTTCTCCATCTTATTTTTATTTACACATTTTTTAATAAAATAATATTACACACAAATACAATTTTTAATTTTTTAACTATACATTATTCATTAAAATATTATTTCAAAATATATTTTGAATAAAAAAATGGAGCTCAAATAGATGCTTACAAAGATATAGCTTAAAATGATTATTCTTCGTATAAAAAGTTCACGGGCTAAGCCAACATGATTTTAGGCGCAACATTTTTCTTTTGTGCGCGCTATGTTAATCGTTGAAGAAACACGAAAGCTCCAGGCTCCTCCCGCTACACAGCCAGGTTAATTGACCAGGTCAAACGCACCCGCCACCCACAAATTGGAAGCCCGGCTTCAAATGCAGCCCTCTCCTCCGGCAGCACTTCCACACCCACCACCCACACAATCAATTCCACCCAAATCAAGCACTACACCGTCATCATCTCTAGCTGCACGTCATTCTAAGGTATCATCACTCGTTCGACAGCACTTCCATGTACTATTCCGCCACTTAACGATTTTCAAGGTCGCGTTGTACTTGAAGTTTCCTTTGCTCCACTCAGCTGCTCTTCCTGTCGTAGCTAACAGTAACTATATGAAAGATGAAAAATGAAGTTATTGATTATTAGATTTCCGGCAAACCGTATTTTCCACCGTTTCTCTTTCTCCACTTATTTGTGTTCCACTCCCTTTAACATTAGGTACTGTAGTTCATCTTTTCTTAACTTAATCTCCTTCTTTATCTCTATCATTTTTTAATTTCAATTCATCATCTTTAAATCTGTCTCCATTTCGCTGTCTCTTGTTACTCTGTTATCCGTCTTTATCTTCAATATCTTTTCTTGTACGTGTAATCCCCTGCATTTTAATAGAACTTATCAAGGAATGGAATACAATTCACATTTCGTTATGGATCTGTAATTTCTCCTTCAATGGAGCTGGGTTATTAAATTCTTGTTTAGTATCTTATATTGTTTGTTGATTTTGTTTGGAATTAGAGATGGCAACGGGGCGGGATACCCCGCCCCGCCACACCACTCCCGCTCTCGCCCCACACCCCGACCTAACTTAGATGGGCTGGCGGGGCGAGTTCGGGGCACAGGCTTGCCCTGTTTCATGCCCCGTTTATTACTATTATTTTTTTCAAAAATTTACGGTTAGCTAATTTTTTTAAAAAAATTTGTAGTTAATTATTATTTTTAATTCTTCACGGGATGGGTTCGGGGCGAGTTCGGGGCAGGGCACCCCCTCCCCGCCCCATGACCTGAGGCGGGACTTCGATCCACGCCCTGCCAACTCATCGGGGCGGGTTTTTTCGTCCGATTTGAGGCGGGATAGGTTTTTTTGCTATCACGATTTGGAATATGTTCGGTTGCTATTGACCTACATGACTGAAATGTTGACAGTTTTTGTTGGGGAATTTCATGCTATTTCGAGAATTTCATGCTAGTGGATGAAGAAGAAAATGTCATTAAATTGAATCTTCTGAAGGTGTGTTATGGAATTACGAATCTTGTTTAAGTGTCATTGTTTTTCATCTTCAATCATCATGGAAACACGTTTTGTTTATGTGTCTACTTTGTAGTTCGTATGTTCATTATGATGGTTGCTGAGTGTTTCTTCCCTTGAATTGTGATTTAGTTTCTTGTCATTGTGTGAATTGATATGTCGAATTAGTGTTTGCTGGAGTTGACAATGCTATGTGGTTTATTCCCATCGCATAATGGTCGGAAGGAACGTTGGAATATGTCATAGTTGTAGATCTTAAAGCCACTACTTTGCCGAATGTCGACAGAAATGCTGATATCTATCATGCAAGCATGGATTTGAGAAGTGTTTCATGGTGGGGAAGGAGACTGAAAATAAAGGGTGATTATTTCTTTGTTGTAGCGACATTGTGGTTTTTGGGATTGGGTTGTCAAGGAAAAATCAAGCGGTGAATCGTCTAGTGGTAGCACTTTCTCAGTTAACCATGCGGTGGCCGAAAGAGTTGACATTATGTCGCACATGTTCCAATCTCGCGTGAACGATGAAGTAGACTTCTAGATTTCGGTGAACATGACGCTATGCAAGGCAAAAGGTAGCACGAAGTCGAATACATGAGTAGAGGGGTTGCCTTGATTAGTAGTTATTAATCAAACGGTTACATGAAATTTTGTATATGTAAGATTATTATGACCGAATCTATGTGAACTATGTTCGTAAACAATTTGTCCTATACATTTGTATCTTCTTACTTATAAGAGTTGTTAAAGTGTTAGATTACTATGTCATATGTTAAAAGAGTGATTGCATTCATATGGAGTTTCCTTATTTATTTTGTTTACCATGAAGATGATTGTGGTCCATTGATTTGATTTTGGATTATTTAAATAAGTTCCAAATTTCGCAAGCGCTTAAATAAGCTCAACCTGTTGTTGAAGTTGCAGTGCATGAAAATGATTAATTGTTGATATAATGATAATTCTCGCGATGGAGGAGAATTATTACTTATGAGTTTTCCATTTGTTAGTAGGTGAAATATGAGGACAATTAAAATATATGATAATTCTATAAATGATATTAGACAAAATTAGTGATATGAGACCAATATAGTCGATGTCGTTCATTTATCATTCTACAATTCTACAATACTCTTTGTAATGTCATCTTACTGGATTTCATTTCGTTTCTGTCTAAAAATCTTTCAATTTGAGTTTAACAAAAAGAACATCAACAATTGATCTTTTCCAAAACGCCAGGGCAATGAGACTCAAAAGTGTCCAGGGCAAGAAATTAACAGCAGAAGAAGATGAAGAATGAGTGACTCAACATCGGACTCGTTCATCCACCGAAGAAAAATGGACAGTAGAATAAGCTCGGGAAATTCCGACAAACAAGCCATTTTTGCTGGGAACTGAGAACTGGCTTAATTTCTCTCCTCCCTTACAACACGTGCACCATAAGAATACTCATCAAACTCATACCTTGAATAAATTAAGTCACCATGCATTCACAGTCTAGTGAAACAAATGCACAGAAGAAAAAAAGCCCCCTTTATAAATAGAAAATATTATAATCATTTTCTTACTTCTATTCTTTGCATGGACGGACAATTCTGTCAACAAGAATAAACCAACATGAGTTGCCTAAGCCACCTTGGTCCAATAAATAAAGGTTGTAGTATGGCATTGCTTCACCTACAATATATGAGAACATTAAATTTGATTACATAAAATAACTACACATCTGAAGTTTAAATGTCTTCCACTGTTCTTACCTTGTAAACTGTATATAATATTACCTCATGAAGGAGGGATCAAACTCGAAAGGGATAATTGCCTTGTGATGGGATACTGTAGTAACGAGAATGTTGTCGACACGGGATAATGTAAATATGAGCATGGTGTCATTACAGAATATTGTTGTGGTTGAAATAATTGATTGTCGACAACACTCTCTGCCATATCACTTTACCTCATTCTCAGACGCTTCCCTTTGCTTGATGCCGAACTGCCCTAAATGTGGATCGAATGTAGTTAGTGTTAATTTTTCGACACATCAAAAGCACACAGTCTAAGGTGTTCACATATCTTAGCTTTCTTATAACTCGATTCTAATGGACCCGTTCTCTGAAGTTTCTTCGGCGCCCCCTTTGTACGCGACGATTTCGGGCCACGTATAGTCACGCTGGCATTATTTTGAGAGTCATTGCACTGATCAACTAATTGAATAGTATGCTACGAGATGACATTGCTACCACTACACGACTTTTTGACGTCATAAGATCTTTACATTGAAGTTTTATCAAGTCCATAATCACACGTGATCGATCTTCATCATTTGCGGCAAGATCTGCCACCTGCGCAAAAGCGTGACTAGGGGTGGCGGCCGGCTCGTTGCCTAGGAACTCGAGCTTGTGGCTCTTTATAAAACGAGCCGAGCTTTTGGTCGGCCCACAAGCTCGTACTATAGCGAGCCAAGCCGAGCTGCTCGGCTTGGGCTCGCCTTTTTTGAATTTTTTTTAACTATCCTTCTAAAAAAAATTAGACTAGCCACTCGTCAAAAACAAATCGAGCATGCTCGGTTGGCCTACCGAGCCGACCTGCTAGGCTCGTGCTCATTTTTTGACGAGCCCGAGCGGCTCGTGAGCCGCTACAGTACGAGTCGAGCGGTCGATCCGACGAGTTGCTAGCTCGATTGCCACCACTAAGTGCGACATACGTCATCGTACCTCAACTTTGCAGGAGAACTAACCAAACCATCGTAATTCACTACCACCCCGGTGTGTGCTTTACTTACATATTTCCTTCATCTCCGTAGTATGTACCTTTTCGGAAGTGATGTGACGTCGCAACGAATCAATAATGCAATTGAATGCCGACAAACTATTCCCTAAAACTCGAACAAGTACAACATCAAATAATATTACAATTTTGTCTGTCCAATGAGATGAAGACTTTTTTTTTCTTACGGCGCCCTTCATACATGACATCATTGTTGACATATGGTTGATCATGACCTTAATGTTTTGATTATAACAAACAAGTCCATCTTGTTTACTAATAAATTGAATTGAATGTTTAAGCATTCAAAGTTATAAAGATTATTATTCACACTCAAATGAAGTACAAGTGAAGGTTAAACGAGCATTCTAGACAAATCATTCGAGATACAAGTCAAAGAGAGGCTCGAAGAGATCAAGAACATTGAAAATATAGTTATTTATCGAACCTCATTTATATATATAAAGGTATAACTCATCAATGTTTAGCAAGTGCATAAAGCTCAAGTATTTCTCATAAATTCATCACTTGCATAAATTGTTCTGACATGAGAATGATTTTAGAAAAATGAACATTTGTAAAAACCTTGAACGTCCCTCAAAAGATCACACTTTAACTTTCAATCAAAAAGTTATACTCCGATTTTCAATCTCATATTGGGACATATTTTTGACATGGAATATGATCTAATTTGAAGATGATTTCCGAAGCAAAGTTGTAGCCCTTTGAATTATCTTTCCAACCCATTTTGAATCACCTTAATCGGATAACGGGAGAAAAAAATATGAGCAAAATACTGAAAGATGTCCGGCGTAAGACTGTCGTATCAGACGTCAATTTTACCGGACGTCTGGTAAAATCGATTTTTTGCCACAACGGTCAAATTTCAACGGTCTTATTTTCTGACAAAAAATAACGGCTAAAATGATCGTTGAGTTTTTACCAGATGTTCGGTAAGAGTCGTCCGATACGGCAGAAATTTGACAAATTTTCATCTATAAATACTCACTCTCTTTACATTCAATTGACACATCTTTAGAGAGAAAATTGAGAGAGTTATTTATTGAAAATCTTTGAGTTTAATTAATTTTTATATTCAATCTCATTTACAAAGAATTTCTTGATTGATCCAGACTAGTTTTATTTATTTCATCAAGAATTCAATCTTGTAAAGAAACTTTTCAATCTCATCTATTTTCAAACTTTTGATAAAAGTTTTCTTTGTCAACACTTATATTGAAGTGTAAATCTCTCAACATACTTAACTTGTGTTATTTTGTTAAGAGAGATCATTTGTTGAAAACTTTGATAATAATACAAATTATTTCATCATTTATCTTTTATCAAAGTTTACAACATCAACACTTGAGTTTATTCATTTACTATCTATTGAAGTGTTTGTCTCTTCTCTTCTTGTACTCAACTTTTATTTTATCATTCGATAAGAATAGAAGATTTGAATTGTAAAATTCATTTAAATTGTGGGTCGGTTGTAGTCCCTTAAAGATCAACATTGTATAAGGTTTGGTGCGCCTTGTTGTAAGTCACCGTGTGGGTCATATCGAGGTCCCGTAAAGCTCGGTAGCGTGGGTCGTGTTGAGGTCCCGGAAAGCTCAACATTGTAAAAGGATCGGTACTCATTATTTGTAAGTTACCATTTACTTTAGTGCATTTGGCATTGCTCGTGACGGAGAGCTTGGTAACGGGAACGTAGATCATTACATTGGATCGAACCCCATTAAATTGGTTTGCTATCTTTACATTATTGCACTTTACTTTAAATTGCTATTTACATTGTGTTATATCATACTTGAATTAAGTTATCATATTTGCATATTTACTTGTTGTCTTACACTTAGTTTTCGTATCTTGTGTGTTGAATAGTTTTGAGACTAAGAGTCGAAAAAGTTTCAAATAACCAATTCACCCCCCTCTTGGTTAGTCAATCTTGGGTTTACAATCCTCCTTTACCTCATATATCGTCCCAAAGTGCCCCTCCGAAGTAGATATGATATCGCAGTAAACCTTTCCTGTGAACTCTTCCCGAGCTTCCCTGAATTTTGAAATTGTGTAAACTGATTGAAACTGTTGCTCCATTTTTTAATGTCGCACACGGTAACATTTGTGAAAATGACTTGAAATCAGATTGGAACTCCTTTTCAACTTTATTAAGCAATGCTCGTTCATATTGTTCAACGAACTGCTTTAATGAGGTCTTGGAATGGATATACCCACCAAAGAATGCATTCATACTCTCACTTCTTTGTATTGTTGACATCCCTGCCCATAAACTAGTCTTTAGAAAACAAGGAACCCAATGGCCTCTGTTCTCATATAGTCCAGACAACCAATCATTGTCTTGCAAGGCATAAGGATCAATGAAAGTAGCCCAACTTTCTTCGAATTCTTGAGAAAACTGCGAATCGTAAACCAATGCGTGTATTTCCCGAAATATCGATGCCTTATCATCGTGGTATCCAAAATTCTCAAGCAGCTTTTTCAGAATATGTCTATGCCTTGTGTTTGGAAAAACAATATGAATTGTATTTTGCATTGCCCTGTCTTGATCAGTAATTATTTCAAGCGGTGTTTTACCGTGCATACACTGAAGTCATGTTCTAAACAACTACACAAAAGTATTTGTGTCTTCATTCGATATCAAACCACAATCAAGCAGTGTTGATTGTTCGTGATGATTGACGCTAACAAAAGGGCAAAAGGCAGTCATACTTATTTATGAGGTAAGTGGTATCAAATGTAATAATATCGCTGGATTCCTTGTACGCTTGCCTACATCGATTATCTGCCCAAAATATATTCCTCAGCCGCGAATCCTCGTCCAAATTCATGCTCAAGTAAAATCCCGAGCACCGTGATTGCATTTTTGAAAGATATGATTGTATTGCTGCGGTATCTCCTTCTCCAATTCTTAATCGTCTCACTTTTTCAATGTAATTTCGACAATCATTTTCCATGCAACTCATGTTCTCATAACCACCTGCTTCTACGACTGTAGAATTGTAACTGAAATTCCTGCTGAATCATTCACTTGTAGCTTGCGTTTCACATGTGCGCTTAACTCTCTGTTGCATCGAAATAACCCGGACTTCGACTAGCTCCAGACTCCATAATTATCTGCAGATGTAGAGATTCTAGCTTTACAGCCCACCTGAATTGTTGGTTGTGACTTCAAAGATTCGTTAGTATTACCAACTCTTCGACCTTCACTGGTACATGTCATTGTCACATATCTCAATTCTCCATCGTCTCCCCTTTTCGAGTTTCTTTTCTTAACGGAAAAACAAACGACGTACGCATATTTCTTGTACAAGTCAAACATATCATTCAAATCCTTAAACTGTATACCCACCTCAGGTACAATCACACCGTCTCCCAATGAGATTTTACCTTCTACTATGTTAACGGAGTCCGTCCCATTCTCATCATCCTCTTCCACCAAAACATCATCATGCTCGTTTGGCATTTCATCCATAATTTCTTCGGCTGCAATAACATAATCAGTCACGTTCTTAATAACACTACGATAGGTGGCTAACAAATTATTCTCGAACACGTTCTTCAATTCAACATGGTGCATATGCTTATCAACAAAATTATAACATAATGAAAATTTAGTATATGGTAAACTTAAAGGTCATCTAGTCTAACTCAAAAAAACATGTATAATAGAAGAATTTATATTGAGGAAAAAAAATGAGGAATCGATCGTTTTTAGCAGAGAATAAGATTTTCACATTTTGCTTTCTTTAAAACTCACAATCCTCCATATACATCCCCATATCATAACTTATAAACCATCTTGAATGCAAAAATGAAACGTTGGGGTATGAACTTTTTAAAATCACTTACCCCCAAGTAAGCTCCTCATAAGCATCTACTTCTCTTTTAGTGAAGAAAGTAACCTGTACAAGGATAGAAACTTTCAGATTCTCTTTCTTACGGAAACTATTACTTAAGAAGGAAATGAAATATGAGGAAATGGTCACCGAAGTGAGTTAGTCATACATGATAATAGTGGCGATAAGGGGTTACCACGTGGAATGGGACCTTGAGCAAATTTGAGTCAAAGCACCTGGCAGCAAGGAGAAAAGCAAAAGAATATAAATATCCTTACAGACAAACATTAGAAACTATTTCGGGGAAAAATCGCTTACTAATTAACGGATTTTTCTTCTCTCGACTAGACCGGTGGCTGTCGGAGTGACACCAATTAATCTTGCCCCAAATCGGATTCTAACATTTTCAATTTCGGAGAAATTTTATGAATTTCATCTATGTTCTTCTCTTCTCCCAATTTTCTGCTGTGGGTAAGTGGCAGAACAACTCCCTCACTCACAGTCTCACATGTATCTCTCACACTCACTCACTCTCATGTGTTATTTTTTCCCTCCAATTACTAACCCGCACACGTGGGACAATTTAAAATCCCTGTCAACAGGGTGTCATTGAGACTCTGTTACGAGATTAATTCCCTTTACACTAGAGTCTGTCCTCAGTCAACCCTTTTTACGAATTACGTAATTTTCTTTTCATTTCAAAAGGGCACCTTTTTTTTTTTCCGTTGTCGAAAATAAAATTACAAAAACAACATTAAAACCTTAATTCCGTTCATCCTCCCTCCCATGTCGTTTTCTGGAATTCAAGGTCAACTAATCGAAATCACAGGTACGTTATCTTTTTAATTTTAGTTTCTTGTGAAATTATGTGTTAATTGTTTGAAAAATATGTATTTTTTTTTTCTAAATTATGGATTACAGTTGTTGGTTGTACCAAATTGAAAGACACGGAATGGATTTCAAGGCAAGATCCCTACGTTTGTCTCGAATATGCTAGCACCAAATACCGTACGCGTACCTGTACAGGTATGTTATACGTATATTTATGCAATATACTTTTTTTATTGAATTATTTTGGTGGTTTCATCAAAAAATTTATGGGTTTTGATGTTTGATTATTTTTCGGGTGAAATTTGTGAAGATGGTGGGAAAAACCCTACGTTTCAAGAGAAATTCGTGTTTACGTTGATAGAAGGGTTGCCAGAGTTGAACGTTATCGTCTGGAATAGCAATACTTTAACTTATGATGATTTCATTGGCAGTGGAAAGTAATTATCTTGGACTCTACGAATTTAATTCATGACTGAATTTCTTTCTTTGTTTATTTTTTTAAAAAGATTTTCTCTTGTATGCTGAGTCTTGATATTTGATTTGGTGTTTCTAGGGTTCAATTGCACAAAGTTGTATCTCAGGGTTATGACGACAGCTTGTGGCCTCTTCAGGACAAGAAGGGCAGGTAATAATTTACTAAACAGAACTACATTTTAATTTTGTTGATGGCATCAAGTGTTTGCTCTGTACGTTCATATTTTTTTTTCCCCTTTTGTGTTTCAAGAATAGCGATTTATACAGTTCTATAAATTAGGGATTCCTCCAGAACTACTATGGACTTCTATTTTATGATTATTGAGCCGAATCATCACGTTGTTCCTTTTAAATATCCTCGCATGAAACTTTATATACTAGATCATCACAGACACAAACTGCAAATATTCATCACGCGTGTTAGAGCCATTGTTTTTCTATTAGAGGGATTCAATTTTAACAAATTAAAATTTGGGTAGCCTATGTTGGATAGGCATAGGTCTAACACTCATTGAAAGTTCATCTTGTTATACTCAGTCTTATGCAGTCTATTTATGTGAAAGGAAAATCGCCATTGTATTTTGAGGAGAACAAAAGATAATTTTAAATGAATTTAACATATCGTGTCAATGATTCTTGGAAGCAGGAGTAAAGTTTGTATGCTTATTTTGGAAAGGAGAAAGGATGACATTGGTATAAAATGGCTGAAGTATATGTATATGTTGCAACCCCTGGGAAGTGAATATTTTCACTGGCTGGTGAATTCGGATGGTAATTGTGGGGAAGGAACCTAACAGATGTCATGGAAGAAAAATGACAATTTAGAACGAACATTTATCATTGGGACATTATGTACCTTTATTTTGAAAAGAAATGAGAGGGAAAGGAAGGGATCGCTTTAAAATGGTTGGATTAAGTATTTCTTTATATTTCTTTTTCACCATAGGGAGTTTCAGTGATTTACTTAGTCCTTGATCATGAAACTAGAGAAGCTAGTTTGCCACGGTATATATTTGTCTCCATTTCTCGTGCAAGATTGATGGGTTGGCTTTCAACTGCTGATTCTACATAGCATGTCCAAAAACTCTACATATGGGTGTTCATTATTTAGAAGGTACATCGCATGAAGGGATCAACTGGACACTTTCCAGGAAATTAGCATTTCAATTATGTGCGCTGTCACCTAACTTCAACTAGGTGCCCTAAAAGAGGAGCATTTCCTAGTGGACCATTTTATTTTCAGTGAATTGATTCTTGATGTCCAATAACGTGTAATGTGATGGCCCGTCCCTAAAAAAAATGTAAATTGACACATCATATTAATAGAACAAATTGCTGATTGAATAGTATTTGCTCTTGCCACTTGTAACTTAATAATGAACACTTTTATAACTTTGAAATTGCCAGAGTTTTTTAATTAGAATTTAGATATTTAATGTGTCCTTTTATCATCTACAGACATTCTGGAGAAGTTCGACTGATAATGCACTATTCTAATGCAAATGTAAGTTCGTTTCTTCTTCTTTTAATTTTCAAAAATCTTATTTTCCCACACTGAATAAATTCCACAGCTTGTAACCAATATTATATATTAACTATTTGTTACTAACGAATATTTCTTCATCTGATATATTTTAGAAGCCAGCATTGAGCTATGCTCCTTCAGCTCCACTGTTTGGGGCCTCACCGGTACCTCAGGTCCTTCCCTTTTCTGCACCTCCATCAACCATTTCATCATACAATCCATCAGCAAATGGCTACTCGGCACCGTCTCCTTATCCTTCATATCCTCCTACCTCAGCAGGATACCCTCCTATGCCTTACCATTCTCAGCTGGCTACTTACCAACCTTCTTACCCGCCAATTTCTGGATATCCTCCATCACCATATCCGCCACCACCTCAGAACCCGCACTATTACCCTCCAGGTAAAATCTTTTTCATTTATAGCCTTTGTTTTCACATAGCATACTCTGATCAAAAGACTTATTCTACTTCTTCATAACAGGTACATATCCACCACCACCATATCCTCCACCGCCCTATTGACGCGGAATAATTCCAGTGAAGATAGAGCGTCAATCAGTTAATGCTAGTTATCTAGTGTATTTCATATTAGACTAGCCTTCTTTGTTTGGAAATGTTTATGTTGCTAAACTGTATTCTATCATTGGTTGAATGTTGTATATACCTTTGTAAGGCTTATGTTGTTTGTTGTTTAGATAATTTTGTTGGGTAAAACAGTTGCATGATGAAAGATGAAGGGGAAATGATTATGCATGAGTGGATATGTCACATGAGGTTGAATAATTGTAAATCATAAGATGAATAGACCTTTCAACAGTTGCCACTACTTTTGTTTGACTAAATACTAATATGGTTTAACACCTTTAGCACTTGAGACTGCTCCCCTTTCGGCGTTCCACTTCCACTTGCATTATTTCTCAATGGCAACACCAGTTGGTGAACCAACTTGCTGTAACCTTGGATGTGACCTTTTTATTCACTGGCACTCAGAGAATTCACCCGGCACGATTGGGGCAAGGGAATCTACAGGATCGATGAGCTCGTAGGATTGATCCATGTGTGTTGTGGGTTCTTATAGCACGACTCATACTGGATTGTACCTTGCCTAAAGTGTGTCTAGCGATCCAATTGTATCTTAAACTACTTGTGAGAGGCTTGCTTTATGACTCTTCACAGGTTGATTTTAAATGTGGGTTCTATTCGAAGTAGTTGTTAAGAGTTTGTTGGGCCATTTGGACGGGATGACGACATACTTTGACACCCGATTAGGGTAAATTTTTTAACACAAACACAATCAGATGACTCGTAGCATTTTCAAGGTGTGATCCATTTACATCGATTGAATTGAATGCTAACAAGTTTGCGGCAATTGTAGACAAGAATGGGAAAGTGGATGAGAAATGATTTGAGAATCTGAGAATGTCTTCTACACAGGTAACCTAACGTTGAACTCGAAACGGAGATTGTGGGCCGCTTTTGACTTTAATAAGAATCATTAAAGGACTGCTGCTAGCGTTGTAATTAGGTAGTTAATTATGGATTAACTGGTAACAACTGTGTTTTAACTTTTAATGCTATATAATGATTTAAGTCTTTCTTTAGTTAGTTGGATGAGTTGACTTGACTATGAGTTTAGTGTAATTTATATGTAAAATATATAAAGAAACCATAATCACATATTAACTTACCAGTGAATTAATCATCATGGTTCTATTGCTTATTGACCAACGTCCAAGATATAATTTGTAAAACGAAGGTTCTTATTGGTCAAGTAAGGGATCGAGTTAGTGTTCAGTTTACCAAATCCAAGGTATCTGTCTGGGCATCGTTTGTTCCGAACTGTTCAGCAGATTCCCACACGTTACTCCGCCCATTCCCAGATGCTTTCGGCATTACACAACTTCATTGAAAAATATGTTGTGACATAGCCGCATAGCCTGATGATGATTGTCAATCTAGATTAGTAACATTCTTAAATTTTTGTGTTTCAGTTTTTAGAAGGTATATTTTTGATAGTGTATTCATTAGTACATTTTACATTTAATCGGTGATGTGACATTTAAATGATAATCGATTGGTTATCTTAATTGTCATGTAAAATTTAAGATAATAAATTAATTAAGTTCACATCATTGTTTATTGTTAAGCAACTGAATGCTTATTTTTTGAAAATACAAGTCTTATGCCAATCATATAGTCTATTCAAATTTTAAAATAGAAGATATTTTTAAGTAGGGAAAATTGGGTTAGATTTTCTACCTTTCACATGATGTAGTCATGAGATTCTAACATTTAAATCAAAATTTTGAGTCTCATTTGATATGAAAGTTGACTGTGCTTAGTCTAACGATACGATGTTACGTGACATTATGTCAAATTTTATGTCAAAAAAAGCGTGATCCTTCAATATATTGGGACTAAAAACCTTACTGTTTGTCGTTGAAAATAGATGACTACACAACCTAAAAAGTTAGACACCATCACTAATTTACCAAGTGTCAGACCAAAAGGAGACACCTTTGCCAAAGTCCAATTGTCCCGTGCATAAAAGTTTTTGTACCTTGTTTTTAACCAAGAAAGAAGTAAAACCAGTCCATTATTGACCACAACCCATACTTTTTACGTAAGAAAGAAGATACTCAATTCTTGTTCTAGCTTGGATTTTGTTTTGTGCATAATTAAACAACTCAAGACGATATGTTTCATTAATAATGAATAAATATAGTACAAACTTGTAAAATTAAAAAAATTACCTCATTCAAAGACAAGTAGAACAATGTAAGAAATTTTAAACTACGTTTCATGTAATCTAGCATACTTCTCGTGACCAGGGACAGAGTCCGTACTCAACGATCCTTGTGGTGGTCCTTTCTGATTCCATTGGAATTTTTTTCTTTACATTATGCTCACCTGGATTTCTAAATCCACCGGTGTTTATGATCATACTCGAGTGTAGCGTATTTAGAATTCGTGGTATATTTAAGACTCGCCATTTGAAGGGAATAGAGGATAATAAAATTATCGAACTTCAAGTTTGAGAAGTCTCGCATTTTCATATTCAAAATATATCGAATAAGGTTTATCATGCGTCTATATGATATATCCAACCTCATATTACCAAAATCATTATCAATTAATTGTTTAACCGAATTTTTGTGCACTTACCATCATCGACGTGTTGCTCAGATACACAAGGATTGTCACTCAAACGTCCATTAATAACATTTTTAATTAAGTCTTCCATAGCTTGCTTGGACTTACAAGCATACTTGGATTGAAGAGTTGGTGCTCTTCATATTTAAATTTTGTCCAGTACCATCGTAAAATACGTTATTGTCGAACATAATGCCGATAATTTTGTGGTGAAATATGTCTCGAAAGATAAATAATTGTAGTTAATATCTTGTCTTGTGCAGTGTGTGTCGATGTTGCTTTTATGCGCGATAATTTTTTCGGGGTCCTACTTGGTGTCAGTGTGTGTGCCGTTACGGTTTTGCCCGCCAAGAAAAACCCCCAGAGTCCAGTACATTTTTAAAGTAAAAAACCAAAAAAATTGTCAATATATACATGTAATATTACTACAACAATCTCAAAGCATAAAGAAAGGACAAGCGTGAAACACAATCCGATGAAATTTCTTCCTTCATCTCTCTGTTTTTGAGAAGTGAGTTCTTCAGTCCCATTCAGATTCAGACAGAGAAACGCACAGAAAAATAGTCATATTGAGAGAGAGGTTGAAAAATATAAATGGGGTTTGGGTTTCTTATTATTTTCCGTTTGTAGAATGAACAGAGAAGATGGCTATGGAGCAATATCTAGATTCTGGTTCTTCTTTGTCTGATGCTCTTTACTGTGAAGAAGAAGAAAAATGGGATGAAGTTGAAGAAGAAGAAAAAGAGAGTGGAATTATTTTCAATAATCATTTTAATGGCAATTTTTTTTATGTTGTCTCGGGGCTGTTAATGGAACAAGATCTGTTCTGGGATGATGATGAACTTCAATCTCTGTTCTGCAAAGAAAAGGAAACCTTTTCTGAATCCACAAATATCGTTGAAATCGAATTTTCTCTGGGTCTTGCTCGAAAACAGGCTGTGGAATGGATCTTGAAAGTGAATGCTCATTATAGATTTTCAGCATTAACTGCAATTCTTGCAGTTAATTATCTTGACAGGTTTCTTTACAGCCTTCATTTTCAGAAAGATAAGCCATGGATGATTCAGCTTGCAGCTGTTACTTGTCTTTCTTTGGCTGCAAAGGTCGAAGAAACCCATGTTCCTCTCCTCTTAGACCTTCAAGTATGTTCCCAACTCTCCATTACGGTCTAGTACTGCATATCAAACACTCACTCGAAGATCTTCTTTTGCATTTTATTTTTTTTGGTTTTGAATTTGTTAATCTTGATCAACAGGTGGAGAATTCAAATTATATGTTCGAGCCGAAAACTATTCAAAGAATGGAACTTTTGGTGCTTTTTGCACTCAAATGGAGGATGAATCCAGTGACCCCTCTTTCATTTCTTGATCATATAATAAGAAGGCTTGGCTTAAAATCCTATATTCACTTAGAATTTCTAAGGAAATGTGAAAATCTCCTCCTCTCTATGCTGCCTGGTAAACATACAAGTTCCATATATATAATCAATTATTACAACATTTTTCTATTTACAAAATAATTTAAGTTTGATTTGGTGACTGTTCAGATTCAAGATTCGCACGTTATTTGCCTTCTGTTGTAGCTACTGCAACCATGCTTCGCGTTATCCATCAAGTTGAACCTTGCACTGCCGTTGACTATGAAAACCAGCTTCTTGGGATTCTCAAAATAAACATGGTTCGTATTTTTCGTCTTTTAATGATGCCCTTTTTGTTATTATTTTTTTTTTCCTTTTATGGTCTTTTGTTAAATTTTTGAACAATTTTTTTTTTTTTTCCACAGGAGCAATTGAATGATTGCTGTGAGCTTATGTCAGAGACATCAAAGACTGGTTCACGTAGATTTTGTGAAGTTCCTAGCGGTCCAAATGGTGTAATGGATGGATTATTCTTCAGTTCCGATAGCTCAAACGAATCGTGGGAAGTGACATCGTGCATCTCTTCTTCTTCTTCTTCTTCGAGTCATCGGCCACTGTTGAAGAAAAGAAGGGTTGAAGAACAGCAAATGAAACTGCCATCACTGAGCAGAGTTTTTGTCGATGCTGCTGGGAGCCCTGATTAATTACTATCTGAAGAAGCTTAATATCTATATTAATTTGATTATTTTTGTATTAAATTGCCTTTCATTTATTATCTCTGCCATTCCGCGTAAGATAGAAGAAAAAACAAGAGAGTTGGTATTGGCAGAAAGAGCAGGCAGTTTACGGAAAGGGAGAAGCAAATGCATGAAGAATATCCACTCTGTATTTATTTTTATATGGATAAATATGAATTATTATAAATTTATACGCACTTATGTTTAACTACACAATTTACAAGTTCTCGTTTAATTTAGCTAAAAAAAAGTTTATAAAAGTATTAAGTTAAAATCAATAATTAATTTAATTACAAATTTATAGGTTCACAATTTTTATTAAATTTTCTGTCACATTTCATTACCTCTGTCAAAATCTATTAAAAAAATATATTTTTTAGCAAAACCAAATAAGGCTTAGCTCTTGTGGGGTTGAAAATTAGATTTTTAGTATGTATTGAAAAATCTATAAAATATATAATTAAAATTAATTCTTAATTTTATCTTAACCCCTGTTTGACACGCATTCTTTCAAAATACATTTTCTCAAAACTCATTTTCAGAGTGTGCTTGATGGATATTATTGAGGAAAGAATGTATTTTAAACAATGATATGATGAAAATATGTGATTAAAAAGTAAAAAAAAAAGTTATTAGGTCTTTGTTTGATTGCAACGAATTCCATGGAAAATGCCACATTCGAGGAAAACGAATTTCACTTTGACCGTTTAATTGCAACCTAGAAATGGAAACCGAATTCCAAGATACAACCACTTTAAACTGTATTTTATTTGTTTTCATGGAAAACGAATTCACATGAGTTTTGTGAGTTTTTATTTTTCAATTAACATGGAATTGGAATTCGTTTCCACTTTTATCTATCTAACAGACCTTTAATGTGATTAAAAAATATTATTTTATTGAAAAATATAAGGTTGAAAATGAATTTTGAAAGAATGTGGGTCAAACAGGGGCTTAATCACATATTCTTTAATAAAATAATATTTATCGTCACATCAATAATATTTTCTTACTTTTAACCATATATTTCGCATCATATCACTATTTAAAATACACTATTTTCTCAATAATATTCATCAAACACATTCTTAAATTAGAATTTTAATTTTAATCCATACAAAATAGGGACTTAATCTTGTCCTAGATTATTTTTAGTTCTTTCAAATTTAAAATCCTTCGACGCTTTGACTGCAAAAGAGAAAAGGAGCGGTTTGGTTTGCATGTGAAGGGAAAAAATAGTTGTTGTCGGCCATTGGGTTTGACATTGACCTTATGGCGATAGTCATCCATGTTTTGGTAAAGGTTTTTTAGATTAAAAATTATGAATACTCTTTATTACCCTGTTTGGTACGGCTTAAAATCCAATTAAAATTGAAAATATGACCGTTATTGGGTCCCACCCGTCTAATAAAAGTCAACAATAACGGCTAATTTTTCAATTTTAATCCGATTTTAATTTCTACCATATAGTTGAGATTTAGCCCCATTTTGAGTTTAATTTTTAAGTAAAGATTTTGTAAAAAAAAATATTTTTGAAGATTGTGTAATTAAAAAAACAAAAGTTTAGTAACAAAATTATTTTACTAAAAAAAGTATTGTTGAAAAAGAGTTTGAAAAAAAAAAAAAAAATTTTAAAAAATAATAGAGGCTTATTTTCAACACGTATAAAAAAAATGTGTTGATTATAAAATCATATTTTTTGTCGTTACGAAAGATCGTTATCTACTTATGTAGGGGTGGGTTAATGTCACATTGTCTAATAGTAAAAAAATATATCTCAATTTTATTAAACAATGTCATCGTAGCATCCTTTATAGATTGATTACTATATATTATCGATGCATTCCTCATTGACTAATTTACGTGCATTTGTTATAATACTTAATGTACTCGTATAAAGAAAAGTTACTCATCATAATTGGTGATGACTATTAACAACATATATGCTACGGGTGCAACTACATGAACATGGTCTATGACAGGGTTTTATACAGATTTAAATTTGAAAAAAATTCATTGACAATTAGAAAAGTAAAGAAAAAACTGTCATTTCAGAACTTGCAAATAACCCCTGTCATTTACCGTGTACAATAGTATATATGGCGATGACAATGTTTGTCGCATTATTCAATTAAATTAATATATTTTTATTTATTTTAGTCAATTGATTTTACTAGGAGCAGTCTTGCTTATAAGTTCATTTGGTTTTGAGTAAATAGATTAGAAGTAATAAGATTTAGGTTTAATGCAAATATTTTAAATATCTAGAATCTTCCAAACGTAGTCTACAGATGTAAAGATTTTTTTTGTGAGACAAGAAGTCCGTCGTTGACGCAACATGTTCTTTGTTAGTAGGGTAGTAGTTGATTAGGAGTTAGGACAATTGCTATTTTGTCAATTCTTATAATATTTTTCAATGGTTCACTTTTTCGGGGAAATCAATTGTGGGATCAAGTCCCACAAAGTAATTGAGTCGCCTAAGTGGTTGGTTAAATGATTTGTATGAACTGAACTCATGATGATAGTTTCTTGATCAATTTACTTGTCTAGTCAAAGTTAATAAGTCGTTCGTGTTTACTCTAATCGAAAATAGCTGATCGATAAAGTATTTAAGCGACATGATCAATGTGGCTTGAGTTGACTGATCGACAAATATTCTTTTGATTAATATAGACATACGAGAGTGTTTTACCTCGTCTATATACTTAAACATACATTTTCTTCAAATGATCTATCTCACGTGTTTGATTAGAAGCACACATATATCGAAAGTCTTTATTCAGAATGAGTTGAGACGAAACACAAGGTTAACAAAATTGATCATAACAAAAATCCAAGTTACTAAATTATGTACTTACTTGATAGAAGAAATAAACAAATAAAATAAAATAAACTTGGGGCATGAATTTGGATGGAGAACTCCATAACTAATTAAAAGTTGACAGTGATGCATTTGAATTTGGGAGACAAAATCTTTGAATTTGTGGAAGATCTAACATGTTTTCTTTCCTAAATTTGTTGCTTTGTCTTAAGGTAAGTAGAGAATTGCAGCATCAGTCCCTAAATATTTCAATTTTTTCAGATTTTACACTAACCTTCAATTTGTATCTGAATGAGCAATTTTTCTCGAGACCATTCAAATTGGACTAGGGGTCTGAATCAACTTATGTGTTCGCTCCGCTGTCAATTAACTTTAGTTGATTGCGAGTCTTCAAGTTGAGAACTAAACACTCTATTTTGATTATGATGAAATAATAAAATTTTAATTTGACATGTTTGGCTCCAATTAAATTATAATTCATTTTTCTCTTTCTTTTTATCAACCACACATTCTATCAATAAAATAATATTACACATAAACTCAAAAATTCTCCTTACTTTTTAATCACACATTCTCCAAAAAATATTATTCTAAAATCAATTTTTTTTTTTTTTTTTTCAAATAATGGAGCTCAAACAATGTCTATATAATATCTCATTTAAACAAACAACGGAGTTAATCTACATGAACTTGCAAGATTTAATATGTTTTCAAAGAAAAAAATCAATGATTCTTGTGTTTGACGTAGAAAACACAAGTAAAATAGAAAATTTAGGCTCGTTTGGTTTGTGCTTCAATTTTGGATTTTGAGATCATTTTTTATTTCCTATTTTGAAGATTTGTTTTATAATTTATAAAAACACGTTTGGTTTGTTATTTTAAAAAATGATTTCTCAAAATAAAAAACTAGAAAACTCGTTTGGATTGAGATTTTGAAAAATTGTGTTATGGCATTTTATTCAATAAAATTTGATTATTAAATAAAAATAAAATAATTTTATGTTAATATATTATCATGTAATATTACATTTTAAAGTTTGCGAGTTTTACAATATTTTTTCTCCCTATAAAAATACAAAAAATAAATAAATTGAGTTTAGATTATATGAAGTAAAAATAGAAATTAATGATGTAGACTGAAAGTATTTTTATCCTTGTTCACTTAAATAGTTTTTTATATATAATTTTTGTGTAAATAATCATTAAGAGTTTGAACTATTTTTATTTGTTATTTTATTTTTTTAGAAATTTTAATAATTTTATTTTTAATTCTTGAATTTAATTTTCTTGATTTTTATTTTTTTAAAAAAATTATTTGTTAGAATTTTATTTTAAATTTATTTTTGAACAAAATTTTATTCATATGCCTGTTTTTCATGTCACGAGTATTTTCAGAATTTTCACTGAAAATACTTAAAACATGAAAAACACATTTTCAGTTTTATGTTACAAGGTTGTCCATATTTTGGAAAATGCATTTTCAAAAATACCCGACCAATCATTTTCAGAGTTTTGCAAAACTAAACACAAAATACACCCTTACATTTTACAATTGGTTTACGAAGCAATAAAGTACCCAACTAAAAATTAGTCAGCTTTGATACAGTTCAGCTTGTAAAGTTTGTTGGAATTTTATATCGAAAATTGGTTTTGACAAATTTTAGTTGGTTATTTAATCGAAAATCATTGTTTGGTGAATTAGAAATTAAGCCGTTTAAATACGTGAATTATTGAAAAATTATCTAGAATATTATGAAATATTCTATAATCGTCTGGCTAAAAGGCGCGTCTTTACGTATAAAAGATTGTGACTTTTGAAATTAGTATTTTTCAATAGATATGTTTTTTTCATGTATAGAGATTAGTTCCAATAATTATGTCCTTTTGTTGGGTTGTGTCTTTTGAGACAAATCTTTTCAACTATATATAGACTAGGCTTGTGTTTGAGTCTAATTTTGAGGAGAATATAAATTTTGGAATAATGATTGATATGAGAATGTATGGTGGAAAATTGATGATTTTTTTTTATTTGTGTGTAATATCATTTTATTTGGAAAATGTATGGTTGGAATGAAGAATAAGAATAAGAATGAGAAATTAACGAGTGTCAAACGGGGGCCTAATATGTATTGAATTTTATTCATTCATTTATCTTCATCATTGCACTATCACATAACGTACATTCACTTCAAAAAAAAATTGCATTTATTTTGAGTCGGACTTCATATAAAGAGTTCAAAATACTGGTAAGGTTCGTTAGTCTACGTAATTTGGAGCGTCCCTATTGCGGGCCGTGATAATTGTATCTTAAGAGACGAATGTCGAAAAATCGTTAGCATTTATGCGAGCATAATTATTTTAAGAATAAAAAGTTCAACTCTTACCTTCGACCAAATTTACATCCCCGTTCGGTAGGAATTAAAATTGAAAATATGGCTGTTGTTGGGTCTCACTCGTCTAATAAAAGTCAACAATATAAGCATTTTTTGTTTCTTCTCGTATTCGATTTTGATAAGATGAAGTTGTGTTCGATTTTACTCACGTAAAATGTTAGTGATTGGAATATATTTACGCACGTTACATTTTACTAACAAAGTTCTCATTGTTATTTGAGTGAGTTTAATTTTATTCGTGACTCATTTGACAAACTTCTTCTTATAGAATAATTTATTGAGGAAGCACTCTCGATAAATTATTTAAATACATTTA